>CM032449.1:218550396-218670315 GCA_019049505.1 Pachyrhynchus sulphureomaculatus
TTGGAATTAAAAAAAGACGTGCAAAGATATCGCTATAATTTTATTTTTACATGAAAGCTGTACCTTAATCTACTTTTCTACATAATTTCCGTGAATATTGAGGCACTTGTCATAACGTGGCACCAGTTTTTGAATACCCTCATAAAATTCTGCCGCCTGACTTGTTACCACTGTAATCACAAATGTTTTGACTTCGTTATCGTTTTGAAGACGCTGACCACCCAGGTGCTTCTTCAAGTGCAGGAACAAATGGTAGTCGCTGGCCGGCGCCCAGATCAGGGCTGTATGGAGGATGATCTAGAGTTTCCCATTTAAAAGATTGATGAGATCTTTGTCCGATTAGCCACATGTGGACGGGCATTGTCATGCAGCAAAACGATACCTTACTCAACTTGCCACGTCTTTTGTTCTGGATTGCACGACGCAGATTGTTCAATGTCTCACAATAAGACGCTGCATTGATTGTCTCATTACGAGGCAAGAAACTCCACTAGCAATACTCCTTTTCTGTCTCAAAAAAACTGTGCACATGATTTTGCGGGTAGAAAATTGTTTGCTTAAACTTCACTTTTTTGGGTGATGATGAATGTCGCCATTCCATGGATTGTTGTTTCGATTCTGGTGTGACGTATGGCCACCCATGTTTCGTCACCAGTAACATTTGGTCTAAAAAATGTTCACCTTCATTGTGGTACCGCTCAAGGAAAGTCAATGCACTGCCTAAACGTTGGGTTTTGTGCAAATCCGTCAACATTTTTTGGAACCCAACGTGAACACAATTTCCGGTAATTCAAGTTCTCGGTCACAATGCGATACAAAAACACTACGAGAATATTGAGGAAAGCAGTCGCACAATGATGAAATTGTAAAACGTCTGTTTTCTCTCACCTTTTCGTCCCTTTCTGCACCAAATCTTCATTAACGACGAAGGACGCCCACTCCGTTCTTCATCATGCACATTTGTGCGGCCATCTTTAAATGCTCTCACCCATTTCCTTACCATTCCATCACTCATAATGTTTTGTCCGTAAACTTCACAGATCTCACGATGAATATCGATCGGTTTTACGCCTTTAGCACTAAGAAATCGTATAACAGCCCGTACTTCACAATCGGCGGGACTCACGATTGTCGGAGGCATCTTAAACACTCAGTAACAACGTATACAATGAAGAATCAGACTGTAATGGCGTCAGTGCGTAGACATGAGATGTAGGTTACCAGCGCGCATGCGCGGAACGCCGACCGTATCGCTGCGGCGGCGGAATCGCAAAACGGTACTTACTTAAAAAACATGCCTCGTATATATATATATATATATATATATATATATATATATATATATATATATATATATATATATATATATATATATATATATATATGCGTGCATAAGTTGTGTGCCAAAAGATATTATATTGGGAATGTGGAATCTTTGGCACAATGACACTACTCAGTATATACCACCACTACACCAAACACTTATTTTTGCACTTGACGCTAACCATGTTAGCTTCATCAGCGATGATTAACCCTTGATAGTCAGTCGTCGCTCCTGATGAAGCTAACATGGTTAGCGAAAGCGTGTCGAGTGCAAAAATAAAGTGTTTGGTGTAGTGGTGATATATACGGAGTAGAGCCAAAAAATATTTTTGTTATTAAATTGAGTTATGAAGAAAGAAGAGAAAAAAAAAACCAAATACACCATCATAAATTACTTTAATTATACTAACAACACATACAACATTTTTCGGCTGTTCATAAGTATTGGGCCAGTTTCAAATTTCAAATAAAAAGATATGAAAAACATAGCAAAAACCACTATAACTCTAACTAATGGTAAGTTGTATGTAAATGCAATTTACCAGTCAAGTACATCATCCGGTTTGGTTAGCCTGTAGTTTTTTCACTCTTTCTGGTTTTAACGTAGACATCGTTATTAGTAAACGTCAAACGTGAAATGTTAAAAATACATCCTTATTTTTTTAGTTGTTATTGTTAGATTTTGGCGCCAGTAGGGAGTATTCGAAAGAATTTATGGATAAATACGTCCAAATTTTAAAAGCAGCTTGTGACGGTGATAGGGACACCGTTCTCCTGGTTTCAAAAGAATTAGGGTTTTTGACTGGATATGAGAGTAAGGTAAGAGTTATTTGAAAACTTTTACAGACTATTTTTGGTAATAGCAAATTGCAGCTTTGGTTCTCCGTGCAAGAGGTGCTCACAATCGACTTGATATCACATAAGCCAAATACAAATCGGCGCCTAGGATTGCGAAAAAGCTGTTAGGGGTAAACAACTTTACCTATTTTGCATTTTAGGTTATGGAAGATGCTCACGTGGATGCTGTAATGATCTTGGGCGAGGTCTTCCGCACAGACGGAAAGTACGACTTTTCCGATCAAGATATGACGTATAGAATCCAAAATCTAGCTCAGACAATGTTAGTTCACAGATTATGCCCTCCGCCAGAAGAAGTGTACTCGTTACATAGAAAACTTTCTGGCGTGTTTTTACTTTTGGCTAAATTAAAAGTTAAAATCGATTGTAGACGAAAGTTTCTTGCTTTATACGAGCAGTATATGCTTGCTAATCCTCCTCAAACTAGGTAGTTTATTAAGCTAATTATTATTTGTTTAAATATAAAATGTAATAAATAATATGTACTAGTCCAATTGGTAATAAGTCAGATTGTTCTTGTTTTTGACTACTTATTTATTATATGTAAGTTTGATAAATAAACTTTTTTAACTCCAGTATTTTTCTACTCGGTATATATTACCACTACACCAAACACTTTATTTTTGCACTCGACGCGCGTTTTGCTAACCACGTTAGCTTCATCAGGACACTACCGTCAGAAAAGTATAATGATCTATTTTGTTATCAAGCAACCAGCTAGTTGATTTATTTTTAATCGACCTATATGGCTTCACTTTCAGTTCGTTAGGAATTATATTAAAAATCTTCAGAGCAGGAAAAGATAGGGACCTTTGAGTAGCACTAAAGGGAGTAGATGGTACATATACATCGTTCAGGGTAATTAGTCTAGTATGAACAGAGTGATCAACTCTGTTTATGTATAATTACTTCAGTGACAAAACCCTAGCCCCACCGTATAGTTGGTCCGTAGGAAATCTTCGCTGTTTAAACAGTATTATTTTTAGAACCCTTTTCTGGGCTATTACTAAAGACGAAGATACCGAATCACGCACGTACCCCCAAACAACCAAGCCATAGCCTATCACTGACTCCACAAGTGCTTTATATACTTATAATAAATATTTCTTGGGTAACCACTGCCTAATCTGATAAAACCTAAAACACATTTTTCGAATTTTACTTGTTATATAATCTACGTGAGAGTCCCATCTTAAAGGCACCCAAATAATTAATGTTATCAGTGTAGCAGATCTTCAGATTACAATCACAAGCAGCAAATTTATTACAGTCAGGTTCATGAATCTTTATAAAATTTTTGTCGGGATAATTCCTTTTGTTAAACGTAAAGGTTATGAATTTTGATTTACCACTATTTAAGATTAATATGTTCAAATCGAACCACAACTTTACCTTTCTCATAGCCAGTTCTGCCTTCTTAAAGGCCCGGCCTCATGTTTTATCTTGTAACATTATGACAGTATCGTCAGCATAACAAATCATAGATTCTTGAGATAAAATACGCAAAAGGGTATCTATGTATATTGTAACTAACAATGGCTCAAGTACTGTACCCTGCGGCACACCGCGCTCAATTGGAAGCGCAATAGGCAGAAAGTGTATGACATGAGATTTTTCTTTATTATTAAGTTTAGGTAAAAAAGTGAGTATATAGGTGGATTCGGCATCATTTGAAACCCAAAAAATTATTTTGCATTGCCGAATTTTTATATGGACTGGTCAAAAAATGGTATTTTGCCAATTTTTGATCGACGAAAGGAAATTTTTATTTTTGAATTGAAAATATATTTATTAGATTGGTAAAAATTATGACGTTTATTTTTTATGGTTTTTTGCTTAATTTATTTTTTGTGTGCTGTATAGTCTGTGTCTTCGTTATCTATACTAAATATTCATTCACCAGTTTTTTTAGTGTTCCGTACGGAACACTTATAAGATGACTTCGGTGTCTGTCTGTCCGTCTGTCTGTCACAACCGATTTTCTCCGAAACTATTTGTAATAGAAAGTTGAAATTTGGTAATAATATAGGAATTGATGGCCTCATCAGAGCCATGTAGTTTTGAAAGTTAAATTTTGACTTAAGGTGTTAGTTTTGGGGGGTGAAATCGGAAGTGAAAAAAAAATCGAGTGTGGTGTCAAATGAAAGCTTGTGAAAACACGAGTAAAAAAACTCTGGAATATTCTTCACGGGGTGTAGATTAAACGAAAATTATCACGAGTGCATTACCTGTAATAAATTATCTGGTATATAAAAAAACAGAAATTTCAAGGTCATCAATTTTCAGTAAAGATTGGAATTAAAGTTTGTTGAAAACTCATTTGGGGTGTGTTTTGTGAAGTCACTGATCATTTTATACTTCCGTTACATTTTTTATTTTAAAAGCAATCAACGTACGGAACACTAATTGCGCAAGTTCAACTGGCACTTGATCGGTTATCTATAATATATATAAAATGCAACGTCTGTCTGTCCGTCCGTCCGTTAGTGCACTTATCACTGGAGAACCACTTCTCCGATTTACGTACTTTTTTTTTTTAAAACAGACATATGTTCTCTGGCCAGGTTATAGGCTATATTTTATTACGATAGGTAGCATAAGAAATGAGTAGTGACGATAACAGTGAATGAAGTCGGAAAAAAATTTTTGCCGCTAGCGCATTCCCTTGCAAAACACAGCCTAAACCATTAAATATAGAACAATATTATGTAGCAGAGAATATCTATAATCTATTATCTAAAATGCAATGTCTCTCTGTCTGTCTGTCTGTCCATTAGTGCGTTTATCACGCGAGGACCACTTATCCGATTTACGTGTCTTTTTTTAAATTCATACATATATTCTTTGGCCAGTTTATATAATAATAATAATAATCTATATCTATAATATATATAAAATGCAACGTCTCTCTGTCTGTCTGTCTGTCCGTTAGTGCGCTTATCCCTCGAGAACCACTTATTCGATTTACGTGATTTTTTAAATTTATACATATGTTCTCTCACCAGGTTATAGATATATATTTTATTACATCTATAATATATATATATATATATATATATATATATATATATATATATATATATATATATATATATATATATATATAATGCAACGTATCTCTGTCTGTCTGTCTGTCTGTCTGTTTATCCGTTAATACGCTTATCACTGCAGAACTACTTATCCGATTTACGTACTTTTTTTTTTTAAACATACATATGTTCTCTGGCTAGGTTATAGGATATATTTTATTGCGTTTAGGTAACATAAAGAATAAGCAGTGACGATAATAGTGAACCAAGTCGGAAAAAAGGTTACCGTTAACGCGTTTTCTTGCAATACACTGCCTAAACGATTAAATATGGAACAATATCATGTTGCAAAGAATATAATATATATAAAATGCCACGTCACTCTGTCTGTCTGTCCGTTAGTGCGCTTATCACTTGAGAACCACTTATCCGATTTACGTGTTTTTATAAATTTATACATATATTCTATATAATTCGATATAAATCTAGATAATGGGAGATAAGGTGAGATAATGGGAGATAAGTATAAATAATGGGAGATAAGGAGAAATAATGGGAGATAAGCAGAGATAAGTCTAGATAATGGGAATTATGGTGAGATAATGGGAGATAAGGAGAACTGTTGCGAGATAAGTCGAGATAAGCCTAGATAATGGGAGATAAGGTGAGATAATGGGAGATAAGGGGAAATAATGGGAGATAAAGAGAAATAATGGGAGATGAGCAAAGATAAGCCTAGATAATGGAAATTATGTGGAGATAATGGAAAATAAGGAGAAATAAGGGGAAATAATGGGAGGTAAGAAGTATTGCGAGATAAGTTGAGATAAGCCTAGATAATGGGAGGTAAGGTGAGATAATGGGAGATAAGGGGAAATAATGGAATATAAAGAGAAATAATGGGAGATGAGCAGAGATAAGCCTAGATAATGGAAATTATGTGGAGATAATGGGAGTTAAGGAGAAATAATGGGAGATAAGGGGAAATAATGGGAGATAAGGAGAACTATAGCGAGATAAGTCGAGATAAGCCTAGATAAGGTGAGATAATGGGAGATAAGGGGAAATAATAGGAGATAAAGAGAAATAATGGGAGATGAGCAGAGATAAGCCTAGATAATGGAAATTATATGAGGATAATGGGAGATAAGGAGAAATAATGGGAGATAAAGGGAAATAATGGCAGATATTTTATTACGTTAGGTAACATAAGGAATAAGCAGTGAAGATAGTAGTGAATCAAGTCCACGCGAGCGGAGCCGCGGACACTGCTAGTTTTATAATAAAATTGTGACGTTAGAGTGTCTTTAAAATAACACAAACCTCAAACTGTATGCTATAGGGTAAAAATGTTCGTTAATTGTTGGTGCGACAGTTACAGTTTTACGAAAATCATCAATTTTTAAATGATTGGTTGTAAAAGAAGTAAAACATGGCCTGAAGAATTGGTATTTATTGGTAGTTACTGATAGTTTCAAGCATCATTTTACAGCTTTTTTGTTGCACTGTATTTTTTTGGTAATTTAAACAAAGGGTTGTTTGTGTTACACTTAAGAATTTGTATCAACACTGTCTCAACAATACCGTATTATTTCACTTCCTTAAAAAGAAATCGGCAGAGCTTTCGACACGCGTTTAATCGGTATTTAACGTAACAAAAATTATAAGCGTAAAAAGCACGCAATATACTATATTTCGTGAAGTTAATGATTTGAAAATATAGCTTGTTGACTACTTTACCAGTTTCGGTTTCTGTCAGTTCCAAAAAAAAGTTACATAAAGTATTTGATCATAACTAACTAATTTGCATGCCATTTCGCTCACGTTAACTCTAGGGAAGGATTTCCACCCTCGAGACCGTCCAAAACCGCCCTTCGTATCATCGCCAAAGGTCCATGGTTTGCCCGCAATACCCAGTTTCACCGAGACTCAGGGGCGTGCTGGGATAAAAATTGTAACCGAGATTCGCTCAAAATGCCGCCCCCTCTCCCTATAATTAATACATATTATATGTATTTATTATTATATATTTATGATTATTATATTTATGATTATGATTGGTATGTTCTTCTTTCTCACATTTGGTCAATGTGGTTCCATGTTTGGCTGACGGGCGCAATCCAAGTCAGCACAAACGCATTACCATTGTGTATTAAGGAATGACCTGACAATGTTACATGTTTTCCAACTCACTGACTTCTGAATGTTTCTGTGTATGTTTGTGTTAAGTCCTAATTGTACTAAGTGCGGTGTGAATGTTATTGGTGTAAGGCCTGTGGCTGATATAATGAGGGGGGCAATGATGACTTTTTATATTTCCATAGCCTTTTTATTTCCGTTGCAAGGTCTGTGTATTTCGTAATTTTTTCTGTGTATCTCGTTTGGATGTTTGTGTCGTTGGGGACAGCTGTGTCAGTTAGATAGGTGAGTTTTCCTTTATATACTGAAAAGTAATATCGGGTCTATTGGCGGAGACTGATTTATCTGTATAGATACTGATGTCCCAGTAGAGCTTGTAATCTTTATTTTCAAGTATGGATGTTGGTGTGTATTCGTAGTAGGGATCGGTGTTTTCTATGAGTTTGTATGTTATGGCTACTTTTGCAGCTGAGTCATGTCTGGCTGTGTATTCCGTTCCGGCTAATATTTTACATCCGCTTGTTATGTATGTATGTATGTATTATTATTATTATATATTTATTATATTATATTTTATATTTATTATATATTTTTATTTACATGAACGTTCAGGGTATATGACTGAACCAATGAAGAATATTCATATTTTACTAATGTAGAATATTCAATATATTTTGCAATACAAAAAAGTACAAAGCTCACGTTGGCGCCTGTACGAAGAAATCTGTGAATCAGAAAAATAAAGACTTCGCAAACACGGAATTATTCTCATACAGCTTTTCAATAACAATTTTTCCATCAATAGGTTCCATGAGCATGCATGCTTTTAAATTTTCGTCGTTCATGGTTGCTCTTAATCTATTTTTGATAATTTTTAATTTAGAAAAAGCCCTCTTGCAACTCACTTGCGCCATAGACAGCAAAAATTTATGAACTATGTGCAGGTTGTTGTATTCAGAAACATACATTCTGTACTCAACTAATAAAGTTGACACAACTGAGATAACAATTATATTTTTTTGACTTCTCGTTGTCGATGCCTGAATTGTGATATTCGCTCGATGAATTTTCGTTTTCCATTTCACATTAAAGATCGTGTTTATGTGAATCCCCCTAAAACAGCAGTAAATAATGGAAAATAGGATACGAGATGCGTGCAGGACAATAACGCCCTTTATGCTAAGAAAAGTGAAGGAAAATATAGTAAAACGACTAAACATGCGTATTCAAGTAGACGGGCATATTTTTGAACATTTATTACATCATAATAATTAATCATTAGATAAGTTAAACTATACTAAAATTATTATCAACTATGAGGCTGGTTTGAAAAGTCCGTGCAAAGTCCGAGAGATGGCACCACCGGCGCGTATCGAGGTCATGTTTAGTTAGTACCATCTCTTGAATGAACGCACACCAAGTTTCAGCCATATTGGTCTATTTCTTTGTATTTGGCATTCGTGTGAATCAAGGAAGTCGAGTGATTTTCAAGAAATGGACGAAAAAGAATTTCGTGTGGTGATTAAACATTACTTTATGAAAGGCAAAACGCCTCAGGAGACTAAAGAGTAGCTTGATAAACATTATGGTGACTCTGCACCTTCGATTAGAACAGTTTATAAGTGGTTTCAAAATTTTCGGACTGGCCATATGGGCACAAGTGACGCTGAACGTTCTGGACGGCCTGTGGAGGTTACGACTCCAGAAATCATTGATCAAATCCATGATATGGTGATGGATGACAGAAGAGTTAAGGTACGTGAGATTGCTAGTTCTGTGGGCATCTCGACTGAACGGGTACATAATATTTTGCATAAACATTTGGACATGAGAAAGCTATCCGCAAGATGGGTGCCGCGATTGCTCACGCTTGACCAAAAACGGAATCGTGTGAAGTGTTGTAAGGATGGTTTGCAGCTGTTCCAGAAGAATCCGGAGGATTTTTAAGCATCGTTTCGTCACTGTGGATGAAACATGGATACATTACTATACTCCTGAGACCAAACAACAATCTAAACAATGGGTTACCAAGGGGGAATCTGCACCAAAAAAGGCGAAGACCGTCCCTTCGGCCGGAAAGGTTATGGCGACTGTCTTTTGGGATTCGCAAGGGATAATCCTCATCGACTATCTGGAAAAGGGTAAAACTATTACAGGTGAATATTATTCATCGTTATTGGACCGTTTGAAAACCGAGCTGCAAGAAAAACGCCCGCGATTGGCCCACAAGAAAGTCCTTTTCCATCACGACAACGCACCAGCACACACCTCAGCAGTTGTGGTCGCAAAATTAATGGAAATAGGATTCCAACTCGTTTCACATCTCCCCTATTCTCCAGACTTGGCTCCCTCGGACTACTATTTGTTCCCCAATTTGAAGAAATGGCTGGCGGGACAAAGATTTTATTCAAACGAGGAGGTGATTGCAGACACTAATGGATATTTTGCAGACTTGGACAAATCCTATTATTCGGAAGGGATCAACAAACTAGAACATCGTTGGACGAAGTGTATAAGCCTAAAAGGAGACTATGTCGAAAAATAAAAAAGGTTTACCCCAAACACATAAGTAGTTTTTATTTTTGCACGGACTTTTCAAACCAGACTCGTATTTGTTTATGTTTTCACAATAGCGTAAGTGTATTAAAAACAAGGGTAAAAATTGAAAAATTCAAAATAAATCGAAAACTATTAAAAATAGGTATATGACATATTTAATTAAGTTGGAGGGTTTTTATAAAATCTATCAGAAAAAATAATAATATACAGGGTGTGCCATTTAAAAAATTTGAGATTTTTCAATTTAAAATAGTCGAAATGCATAAATTTATTTTGAACACCCTGTAGCATCTAACTCAAATTTCTTTACATATATTTTTTTTTCATCTCTATAAAACGCTCGTACCAATTATGAGTATTCCATCTTCAGAAACAATGGCGCTACTGGCAATTTTTTACAAAACTGAAAACTAGTATTTTTAAAAAAAAAATGATTTTTTTTTTGGGTCTAGCACACGTGCCGCAGGGAAGTCCCTAAAGCGCTCCAGGAGCGGCACGAGTGCGGAAAAAAGCGATTCACGTTGTTCTTGAATCGCTGTAAATTGTACTCTGTCGGAAACACAGCGCTGGGCAAATTATTCCAAAGGGATGACGTTCTCCATATAAAAGATTGCTTGAAAAGCGTTGTACGCGGAGTAACAAGCTGAACCCCATACGGATGTGAAGCACCAGCGCGACGTGTATTTCTAACATGCACTGCTTTGGGAGGAATTAAGCGGGCTACATCCTTCGAACACTTTCCATGAAAATACTTGTAGAACAGACTCAAGTCGCCAACCGTTCTTCGATGTTCCAGCGAATCAAGGCCGCCGGTCAATTCCGGGTCCCCAATCAGACGGACCGCTCTTCTCTGAACAGAATCCAACAAATGCAGTGTATGTTTGGGAGCGGAGCCCCAAACGTGTGAGCAGTATTCCATAGTTTGGTCGAATTTGGGCTTTGTAAAGAATTAACAGTTGTTGTGGGGTGTAAAGCTTTCTGGTTCTAAATAATATTCTCAACTTTTGAGAAGCTCTCCTTGCTATGCCTGCAACATGTTCATGCCAGGACATATTTGCTCCCAAGCTAACGCCCAACAAACTGAGCGACGATGCTAGGGGAATGGAGTGCCCCGACATAACTATGTCGGGTTCAGCAACGTTAACTTTTTTAGAAAAAACTGCCGCTTGGGTTTTTGTAGCGTTAAATTCCACTTGGTTACTGTCACCCCAAGATAGAATTTCTTCCAGGTCTTTGTTAAGTTGAACGACCTCCTGCTGTCTGCGGATATTCGCCTGAGCAGCCGATATCCTAGCGTTCAAGGTGAATGAAGAGACAAGCGTACTGTCATCTGCAAAGCTGTGGATTGGATTCCCGGTCTTTTCCAGCAGATCGTTAATGTAAATGAGAAAGAGAGTAGGAGACAGTATGGAGCCCTGGGGCACACCGGCGTTGATAGTGAGGGTGTTAGAAAGAAATCCGTCGACCGCCACTCGTAAAGAACGCTCTCTGAGGAAACATGAGAGCCATAAACAGAACCTTTCAGACATACCATAAGAGCGTAACTTAGCCAACAGTCCATCGTGCCAAACACGGTCGAATGCCTTGGATATGTCAAGAGCAACCGCTCGAGATTCTCCAAAGTGTTCAATTGCGTTGTTCCAAACATGTGTTACATAAGTCAGAAGATCTCCTGTTGATCTATGTTTACGAAAACCATATTGGTGATTGCTAATAATATTGAATCGTTCAAGATATTTTAGAAGATGCTCATTGATAACCTTTTCCAGTGCAACTGGTCGGTAGTTATTTGGCAAGGTCTTCTTACCTTTTTTAGGTATCGGCTGAACCGTGGCACATTTCCAGCAGGACGGAAATATTCCCTTTCTGTAGGATAGGTTGAAAAGTCTACAGAAAACGGGTGTTAGTTCCCTCGCACAGTTTTTAAGAACTATGGCAGGTATTCCGTCAGCGCCAGAAGCCTTTTTGGTGCCTAGCTTCATCAGTATACGCTTTATGATACGCTGTCTGAAGACAACATCGGGCATCCTTGACTGCACTATGGGAATAGTAGGTGGTGTTTTTCCTTGGAAATCGACAGTAGAATGTGAAGCAAAGTTCGCTCTCTCAACAGGTGTGGTTGCAATGGAATTATCTGGCCGTGTGAGTGGTGGTATGGTGGATTTGGTAAAATTTGACTAACTGCCTTAGCGACTGCCCAAAAGGACCTGGAATTGTTGGGACAAGCGAGAAGTTTGTTTCTAATTCGTTGATTGTGTGCCTCCTTGGTTTCGTCGATAATTCCCTTGCATCTGTTCCGGGCATGAACAAGATGTTACGATTTACGGTGTTAGGATTTTCATGCCATTGTCGGTAGGCAATATGTTTAGAAGCAACAGCTTATTTGCATTTTCGGTCGAACCAAGGCTTACCGTTAGAAGAGCATTTCTTCGAAAAGGGATGTAAGCTTCCATACCAGCCAAAATAACATCGGAGAACGCCCTGGCGCAGTCAGATGGGTTATCGGATCGAAAACAAACGTCCATCCAAGGGAAAGTTCGAAAGTATTCCATGAGATCTTCCCATTTAGCAGATTTGTAGTGCCAAATCTTGCGCGGCCTAGGCGCCTCTCTGTCACTGATTGGCAGGATACCCGATGTCGAAAGCAGTTTATGGTCGAAAGAACCTAACGGCGGATTTACGGTGACCGTGTAAATCTCCGGATTGGTGGTTAAAACAGATCAAGAAGACTGGCGAACTCCCCGTCTCGATCAGGGATCCGTGTTGGTTCGTCAATAAGCTGAGTTAAGCCATAACTGATTGAGAATGATTCAGCTTCACGACCTTGTTCGTCGGTAGTATTTGAATATTTAAGCCAGTTGATATTGTGGACATTAAAGTCGCCCAGGATGGCAATTTCGGCACTTGGATGGGGGGGGGGGGGGGGGGGGGGGGGGGGGGGGGGGGGGGGTGGGGGGGGGGGGGGGGGTTTGGGGGGGGGGTAGTTACTTTGTAAATGATCGATGGTGTCTGCAAGAGAAGCGAAAAGTGTTCGAAAATTGGTATCACTTGGTGGTCGATACAGGATACAGATGAACCTTGTGGTTTGTTGAGTCGTTATTTTTAACCACATAACATCAAAGTTTGGGGGCTCCAGAGCTTCTTCTCGTTGACAAGAGAGGTCGCTTCTGACAAAGTTACGCCTAAATCGGGAATAGAAGTCGTACCCAGGATAAAGATAGTTGACCGTGCTGGTCGATGGATTGACTTTGGTTTCACATAGAGCGAGTACATGAGGTTTATTTGTTTGCAGGTGTTGATGCACTGAATTTATGTTCGAGTTTAAACCTCGTATGTTGCAAAAGTCTATCTTAAAATTATGATGTCTGCAAGTCGACGCCCCCGAACCAGCCCCCACCCGGAGATCCGTGCATAGTTTTCCGGTAGAACTGTGTTTGGCTTCTTCGGAAGAGATACCAAATCTTTCCTCTCGTTTGGTTCTTTGTATCTACGGAGTCTTGCGGCATATACGGATAATTTTTGTTTCAAAGTATCCAGGATTTCTAGCAGTGTTCTGTTGGGAGACCCGATCTTGTTTATACTCTGTGTGACTCGTTTGGACACGTTCCCGTTGATAAACTGGGTAAGGTGTCCTAGGTATCTCCTGATGTTGTTGATTTTGTTTTCTATTCTTATTTGCCGTTTGAATTTTGGTTTTGTGCTGTTGGGATTTCTTTGTCGTTGCGGGAGTTTTTGATTAAATACTTCGTCGGTTGCGTTTGAGATTGATGGTGGTGGGTCTAGGCGACGAGTGATTCTCTTCTCAGTGGTTTCTTTGTCAGGACTTGTGCTTTTATTAAAGCAACGCATGGTGTGTTCGTTTGTTCCTGTAGTGTAACTCATGCGTTGCTTTGATTTTCCCGCCTTGGTGGGTGTCGGCTTACTCGCCAGCACAACACTTTTTGGCAGGTCCATTGTCAGTTGCCCGGTCTTCATCGTTTTGGTCGAGCTGCCATTTTCCCGCGACATCCTCGACCGTTACGTCGCTCGCCCGATGCTTCTTTTATTGGTCTACTGTTGTTTGGGATGTTTTTAGTGTTTTGTGGTGTCAGAAGCTCAAAGTGTCCCGACATTGGGTTGCCTGTTAGTAGAAGGTAAATAGTTTCGGTGTGTTTTCTTGTGCTTATTATTGTTGGCTTGTCCCTAAAAGTTATTTTTGTATCTCTTGTTCTTCGTTGTTTTGAGAAGATATGAAAGTTGTTTTAGAAAAACTACTAGGTTTAGGTATATAACATTATTCATGCCAAGATATACTCGTATTTGCTCCAAAATTAATGCCTACCAAATCGAATGACGATGATAGAGGAATGTGTCCCGACATAACTATGTCCGGTTCGTCAATGTTAACTTTTTTAGAAAAAAACTGCCGTCTGAATTTTTGTAACATTAAATCGTTACTTGGCACCCCAAGATAGAATTTCTTCCAGGTCTTTATAACCTTGAACGATTTCCTACTGTCTACCGATATTGGCACCAGTAGCCGATGTACAGGGAATACGTACGCTCATTGAGAAAGCCCCGGAATACAATATACCCTTACACTTGGCTTTCGTAGAATATCAGAAAGCCTTTGACTCTATAGAAATGTGAGCAGTTTTAAGAGCCCTAAATTACGCTAGGATAGACATCAGATACTCGACTCTTATTAAATATATCTATGACAATGCGTACATTCAAATACTAGTAAATGAAAACATAAAGACCACAAAAATGCCGATGAAAAGGGGACGTTTTTAGGACCTTAGACTGGCAAAATAAGGGGATTAACATAGACGGAACACGACTTAATCATCTACGATTTGCGGACTATATCGTTCTAATCGATACTACACCCAATGAATTAACAACTATCTTGGAAGAACTGCTTCATGCATCGTCACGAGTCGTACTGCAAATGAACCTAAGCAAGACAAAGATAATGAGCCCAGAGCAAATAACGATTACCATCGAAAATCGGCTATTTGGGAACATCCGAATATAAACTCCTGGACAAAATTAACGCAACAATCTGAAAATTAATTTATCTTTTTCTTATGTCAGTTTTAAAGTTTATCGAGTATTTGAATAGTAGGCTATGCATATTTTGTTTCGTTGTTCATGACAGAAATCAAAAACAATTCGTTTAGATTTACAGTTTTAAAGAATTTTTTAGAAGATAAACAATTTTCTGTAATAATGCGATAGATTTTCTTTAAAAGTAAGCTTATAAATTGTTCCCTTTTTCAAAGTAATACGTTTTTGTGGTAGACTATTTTATTTTTGACCCCGAAGAATTAGAAAAATGAATCGAACAAGGAATTTAACTGAGCACGAGGTAGTGCGAGCCTCAGTTTTTATTGGACGAGGGATATTGTCAGAGTTATGTTGCCAATTTGTTAGACAAACATCGTTCCACAATAAGTTGTATGGTAAGACGCTTGAATGAAGTAGGAACTTATTCTAGAAGGCTAGATCAAGGGCGAAAACGATGCACTAGCGACCTAGATGAACGTTTTATAAGACAATATGCTTTAAGAAACAGGAGTGTCACTAGTTCTATAATAAGAAACGAACTCATAGCTGTTCGCAATGTCATAATTTCTTCTAAAACAGTTAGAAGACGGTTAAATGAAGCTGGATTAAACAGTAGGAAACCAGCCACTGCGCCCTTGCTTACTAGAGAGAACAGAGTTGCTAGGTTACGTTTTGCTCGAAATCACGAAAACTGGTCTGTGGATGATTGGAAACAAGTTTTCTTCACAGATGAAACTAGGGCTAGTCTAAAACATCCAGATGGTCGTGAGCGAGTATGGCGAAGACCAGGAGAGAGGTTTGCTCCTTGTAATATCTCTGCAAGGATTCCATTCGGCGGTGGCTCTGTTATGTTCTGGGGTGGCATTTGCTTTGATGCTCGCACAGAGTTAGTTCCGGTCCGTATGAGATCCATGATTGCTGACTACTATCTTGAGAATATTGTAATAGAACATGTGATGCCTTTCGGTCATTTTGTGGGGCCCAATTTCCTGTTTATGCAAGACAATGCTCGACCTCACGTGGCTAGGGAGGTACTCGATTATCTTAATCAAGTTGATATACCGATTATGCAATGTCCACCAAAAAGCCCGGATCTGAATCCGATAGAACATGTATGGGATCACCTTAAGAAAAATGTGAAACGTCTTATACCTGCACCTAGAAACCTGAGGGAACTTGAAAATGCAGTTATCACAGAATGGGAGCAAATTCCTCAAGATTTTATCCAAAATTTAATTAGAAGCATGCCTAGACGCATAAACGCTGTCATCCGAAGTAGAGGAGGCAACACACGCTCCTAGTGTCCCAGTTACACCATTAATTTTGCTACTAGTGTCCCAGTTTATTTTTTTCATTATTGCATAATTTCAACGATTTTTTTATTGGGTCTTAAGAATAATTTTAATTCGAATCTTATAGAGAAATTTGGTAGCTAATTCACTTTTAAAGTATCCGAATAAGTTTTTTCTAACTGTTAGTGTAACCAATGTTCATAAAAAATTATTAAAATTAATTCATTATAGAGATTTGTATGATTTAATATTTTGTTGCGTTAATTTTGTGCAGGAGTGTATATACTTCGGACAAAAAATACTACTAGCAAAGGAGAACCAAACAGCAGAAGAGTGGGTGTCTTGGTTGGGTAGCTTTAGGTAAACTCGGATTTATTTTGAGATCACGAGATATCCCTGTAAACCTCAAAAGGAAAACGTACGAGTCGTGTGTACCGCTAGTTCTCACTTACGATGTGGCTAATACGTAACTCGATGAACATACTTCGAGTGGCGCAGCGTGCAATGGAGAGAGTTATGCTTGGAGTGAGTTTGAGAGATAGAATCCCAAATGAGGAAATCCGGATGCTCTGGGAAGAGCGGCTCAATCCGTTGCATTTTTTGTTTTATTGATCCAGTATGGCGGATGGGGAAAGGGGGTCGTGAACGTTTTTTAAAAACCTAAAAAGGGTCGCGATTAAAAAAGGTTGGGAACCACGGATCTAATTGCTTTATTAATTGCGCTTGTAAAATGTTACGTATATGTTTTACATATATAGTGTGGTAGGTTGAACAAGCTGTTAGAAATCGATATGAAGATATTTAATCCTCTGTAATTTTAAAGAGTAATTGTAAATTGTGCGGTTTTCAATGAAATATAAAGACCTGAGAAAATATTTAAATCATTCTGGGAATTACTTTTATGCGTGTGCCGAACATGTAGGCTCGTGCGTTCCAAAGAAATGAGGTACTTCATACACAAGTTGCCAACCGTTCTTTGATGTTCCAAGGAACAAAATTCCTGGTGAGTTCGAGGTGTCCAATTAGGAAGAATAGAACGCAAAAGTCATGAGCTTCAGGTATACTATGAGAGCGTAGCTTAGTGTTCAATATATTAAGTGCAACAGCTCGAGATTTTCTGTGAGGTTTTTAATATATGTGACATAAGTTAGGTCTTTGCCTACGAAAGCTATATTAATGGTCGCTGCTTCCAGGTATTTTAAAAGATGCTATTAATGGCCTTTTTTATAACTTTCGATATTAGTAAAGGCAGTGAGACTGGTTGGTAGTTATTTGGCAAGGTCTCCTTGCCTTTTTGGGATATCGGTTGAAGTGTAGCGCATTTCCAGAAGAAAGAAAATATTGCTTTTTCTGTAGGGTAGGTTGAAAACTCGACAGAAAATTAGTGTTAACACGTAGGATGAAAAGTTTTTTGGTCTAGCTACTTAAAACACATTTTTTTTGCCAAATTGGACTTTATTCGTCAACATAGTCTCCTTCAAGAGCGATACAATCAGTCCAATGCTTTTCTAACATTTCTATACCTTTCTTGTAGAAGGATTTGTCTTTGCCTTTAAAATAGGCCTCAGGCCTCTCTTTTATACTGAACTATCAGTGGATGTAGCGGGATCTATCTAGTGCCGCGAAAGCCGTAAACATCACCCAGTTGGCTTTGGACTAAATTGCGAAACAATAGAAGCGTGACGATAAAAGGCGAGTGTGGGATGTTCAAAATGGCGAAGGTTTTTGTGTTAGTGGAAAAGATTAAATGCTAATTTAAATAACTCAGTGAATAACAGAGTTTTTAAATGGCATATCGGCTGGATTCTTTCATGTTGGTTGAAACTGACTGATTACTGAAGGCGATCAGTTTTTCGAAAGTGAAAACGTTGACATAGTAAGCAATTTATCGTGTACATAAGTCTCAATGAAAAATTTTCATTACTTGTTTCATATTTACTATAATCTGGATAAGACCGTTTCTTGTTACATATTTTATTACTTTCAACTATCCCAAAGTGGGTAAAAATTTCAGCTTTGATAATTTGGTGAACCTTGATATTTTACGATGCCCAGACACCAAAAAAGTGGGCCTAACCAAAATAGAGGCAGTTTAATAATGATAAGAATCATAAAACATGATTACCTCGACACATTGTTTTGTTTGCTCATATCCTCAACTACGATAAGATGTTATGTGTGCCAAGTGAGGATTTAAAAACACTTAGTTCATTGGAGCCAAATCTCTTTCCCGGTAGCATTTTTTTGAGGTCTATGATGAGGAAGTAATTTGAACTTCAATTCATGCAGTTTTGCCATCGTAACCATCGACTTGTGACACGATGCATTGTCTTAATAAAAGAGCACTTTTTCTTGTTCATTTGGGACCGTTTCTATGCGATTTCTGCCTTCAAACGCACCAATAACTTTATATAATATTCGCTATTGATGGTTTTTCCCTTCTCAGTATAATCGATGACAATTATTTCAAGCGTATCCCAAAATACAGAGGCCAAAACTTTCCCAGCCGACTGTATGTGTGTCTTTGGTCGCTTAGGGCGGCTTTCACCGGCTGCTGTCCACTCAGCTGACTGCCGATTCAATTCCGGTGTGTAGTAGTGGCTCCATGTTTCATCCACTCACATATCGCATGAAAAAAATCCTTTTTGTTGCGCTTAAACAGGTCCAAACAGCATTCGGAATAATCAACGGGTTGTTGTTTTTGGTCCACTGTGAGCAAACGCGGTGCCCATTTCGAACAGAGCTTTCTCATGCCCAAATGTTCATGCAAAATATGTCCAACACGTTCTTTTGATATCTTTAGGGCAGGGGTGCTCAAACGGTCGATCGCGATCGACAAGTCGATCGCGAGTGCTTTTTGAGTCGATCTCGAGAAAAAAATTCCGATATAGAACTATTCACAGATTTTGTTTTAGGTAACTAAAACAAAATGTAATGAATAAACTACTAAAATTTATTCGATCCACAATTAGGCCAGAATAACCCCCTCATCACTTTGTTTTATCGTAATAACCCCCTGCTAGCGGCAAAAAGGCGGCTTTATCAAAGGAACGCGCGGTACTTGTCAAAGAAAAGCCGCGTTTTTGATTCCCGCCGATTTTTGTAGAAACTTCGGACGGCGTGTTTGACGGGAACATTCGAGACTTCGTTCGCGCCGATATAAATGTTGCGCCTGCAGGAATAGGAGTCAGTCTGAGTTGTAACTTGAAGGCGATACATCGATACAAAGTTTATTATTAAATAGTCCAAAATGAGTGCGTCGAAGAAAAGTAAAACTTATCATTTTAATAACGATTGGGAGGAAGAATTTTTCTTTTGTATGGTAAAGGATAAGTGCATTTGTCTCATTTGCCGTGCGTCAGTTGCAATACCTAAGCGTGGGAACTTAGAGAGGCATCATAAAACGGTTCATAAAAACTATGAAAAGGATTTTCCGTCACAGAGTGAATTAAGAAAACGAAAAGTACGTGATTTGATAACTTGTTTGAAAAAAGAACAAACCATGTTCACAAGACCAGCCAAACAATCAAAAGCTGCAACGATCGCGTCATTTAAAATATCTCATATATTGGCGAAAACACAAGAAACCATTTGATGATGGATTGGTTGTGAAGGAAGCATTTATTGAAGCCGGTGAGACTTTATTTGGAGATTTTAAAAATAAAACAGAGATTATGTCTGCTATTAGAGAACTTCAGTTACCTCGTCCGACTGTCACAAGGCGTGTTGAAGTCATGAGTCAGGACATGGCAGATAAACTAAAACATGATATCATGGAATGCACATACTTTTCTTTACAGTTCGACGAATCCACCGATATGACAGACATTGCCCAGCTG
Organism: Pachyrhynchus sulphureomaculatus; assembly: GCA_019049505.1. Taxonomy (NCBI): domain Eukaryota; kingdom Metazoa; phylum Arthropoda; class Insecta; order Coleoptera; family Curculionidae; genus Pachyrhynchus; species Pachyrhynchus sulphureomaculatus. The sequence goes on from CM032449.1 coordinate 218,570,488, forward strand.
TGTATTTTTATTCGAATGGTATTCAATGACATGTCGGCTAAGGAAGAGTTTTTGACAATGATTCCTCTGAAAGGAAAGACCCGTGGCGAAGATATATATGACGTTTTCTTCAATTTTGTGACAAACTACAAGCTACCAATATATAAACAAGTGTGCATTACAACCGATGGAGCACCAGCAATGACTGGAAACAAAAACGGTTTTGTGGCATTGTGTCGAGCTAATGATGATTTCCCTTCATTTTTCTCCTTCCATTGCATTATACATCAACAAGTTTTGTGTTCAAAACTTCTAAACATGGAGGAGATTATGGACATTGCAATAAAAATTGTGAATTCTATCCGTGCACGTAGCTGGCAACGACGGCTCTTTAAATGGCAGTTGGAAGATAGTGAGTCAGTTGAACACACCGATTTAGTTCTTCACACGGACGTCAGGTGGTTAAGTCGCGGAAAATTCCTAGAAAGGTTTCAAGAATTATTGCCCGAAATAACAGCTTTTCTGGACGAAAGAGGTGATGACACTCAGATGCTGAAAAAAAAACGGAAAATGGCTGACTGATTTGGCATTTTTGACAGACATCACAATGCATTTAAACACCATTAATTTGGAGCTTCAAGGTAAAGGAAAAACTATTATTGAGATGATTAGCGCAATAAACGCATTCAAAAGTAAATTGCAACTTATGATAGATCAACTGAAAAGAAAGGATCTGAAAAATTTTCCGTCTTTGAAAGCAAGGATTCCTTAGTTGAATTATGATATTTATGAGGCAGAATTATCAAATATTTTGGGCCAATTCGAAATACGTTTTTATGATTTCAGTAAATTGGCAAATATCGCATCATTTATGAGTTATCCTTTTTCGTGTAAAAACATTGAGGAATTAGCTATTGAAATAACAAGTCAGTTTAACATGGACTCATGTTCTGTTGAAAATGAGTTAGTGCAGATTATATCAGATATACATCTCAAAGCCACAGCATCTGATACAAAATTCTGGTGTTTTATATCTGAAGATAAATATCCGAATCCAACTTATTTGTGCGAGTCTGCATTTTCTGAAATGAAGATAATTAAGTCAAAATATCGCAATCGACTAACTGACGAACATATGTCATCATGCTTGCGATTAGCACTCGGTAATTACGTACCATCTTATGAAAAGTATGCTGAGGACATGCAGTGCCACGCTTCAACATCCAAAGTCACTCTTTAGTTAAGTTTAGACACTAGAACTCGTTTGTTTTGTAAGAACCCATAAACTCTCAATTTTGGATAATTATGAGTTTTTTCATTGACATTTTAGAGCAGACCTACACTTACTTTGACTAAAAAAATGCATATTGTGCGGAAAACTAATATCTATGCCACGATTACACCCTACCTAGACGACAATCCTGCATCACACTTACTTGCAGCCTCTCAGAGTCGATCGATCGTAGTCTAACAATATTGAGGTAGATCGCCAGCAGTTCAAGTTTGAGCACCCCTGCTTTAGGGTGTCATCCAAAACAATTTTGTGGATTTTTTTGATGTTTTGTGGTGTAACCACCTCATTTGGGCATTCTGAGGGTTCAGCATCATTTGTGTCTGTACGACTGCGTTTAAATTCTGCATACCAGTAAATGATGAAAGATTTTCTAGGCTCAGAGTCTCCGTAACACTTATCAAGCCATTGCTTTGCTTGAACGGTATTTTTTCTCATAAAAAACAGTGTTTAATCAACACACGAAATTCGACTTTTTTCCATTGTTTTGAAAATATCAAAAAGTAGTGTCACTAAAACCACTGTAACTTGTAAACTAGTCGTCGAAATGTCATGAAATTTTGACACATCGTTTGAAGGTTCGTACTTCCTAAAAATCATATGGATTTTTTAAAAAGGGCGACATCTATGTATCAGACCAAAAACTTTTCAGCCTACGTGTTGCTGTGGGAGTTCATTGTGGCCGAATGCATATGACTACGCAACTACGGTGGACGGAGAACGAGTTGACCTGGCCAAGCGACCATTGCTACAAAGTCCAAAAGAAGTTAGATGCGTCATAGACAAGAACAAATTATTATAGTATTCTAGAAGCTTAAATAGCCGATAAATAAAGATTCAGCATATGGCGCTGGAGTCGATGATTCATTTACAGGCAAGAATTTATTTTTGTATTACTGTTTTTTAACTTAATTTTTCAAAACTAAAACTTCAAATGCGTTTTTCTCTTAAAAAGAGGGGGGGAACGGGTGTAGCGCCGTAGTTTTTAATGTTCTGTACGGAACATTTATAAGATGACTTTGGTGTCTGTCCGTCTGTCTATCAAACCCGATTTTCTCCGAAACTATTTGTCATAGAAAGTTGAAATTTGGTAATAATATAGGAATTGATGGCCTCATCAGAGCCATGTAGTTTTGAAAGTTAAATTTTGACTTAATGGGTTTTGGGGGGTGAAATCGGAAGTGAAAAAAAAAAATTTTTACTAGGTCATCGTGTGTGATGTCAAATGAAAGCTTGTGAAAACACGAGTAAAAAATATATATGGTATATATAATGTAATACTTGCGCGCACTTTCCTTTGTATTATTTTTAAAAAATCGCGAAAAATCACTGTCTTATCTCGAAAAGTACTTATCAAAAAATTTTGAAAAAACTCTGGAATATTCTCCACGGTGTGTAGATTGAACGAAAATTATCACGAGTGCATTACCTTTAATAACACTGCGTGACATGATTTTGGTACTCGAAAAACTGATTGCTATTATAGTTTCCTATTAGTTATAGCATGTAAACAGTGGATGTCTTTTATTTCTATCACGTTTTTGTTTTTAAGGTACACACCGATAACCTTTTCTTAACCTACCCTCATATTGTTCATATTAATAAATGTAATCGCTAGATAATCTATTGAGAGGATATGTTAATTTTTTGTTAGTTTCTTTGAGATTACCTGATTAAGAGTGTAATAATACAGTTTTAAAGATGAATATTGAAAAAAGTAGTTGCCGTCAGTGCAAAACTTCACCAAACAAGTTTTGTTACGTGTGTGGACAGTACATTCTCAAGTCTCAAGGAAAAAAAATATCTGAAAAAGTATGTACTGCGTATTTTCTATATTTTGGACGTACTGTACATCAAGATAAACCCTGGATTCCGCAACTGTTTTGTGTATCATGTTATGCTATTCTCCTGTCGTGGTTGAACGGAAACAAAACATTTATGCCATTTGCAGTACCGACTGTGTGGCGCGAACCTATTAATCATTCTACTAACGATTGCTACTTCTGCATGACTGATGTACGAGGATTTTCAAAGAAAATTAAGCATAATATCGAGTACCCTTCTGTGAATTCTGTATCAAAACCAATACCATATAGTGAAGACATGACTCCTCCTTTGCCTCCTAAGAAAAGTCAAACTGAAGAGTTAGATATACCAAGCGATGAAAATAATGATGGACAAGACATGGAAGTTGACAACCAAGATCCAGACTTTTGACCCTCTTCACGGGAATTAAATGATTTGATACGGGACTTGAATTTGTCTGTTAGACAAGCTGAATTACTTGGATCAAGACTACAGGAATGGCACTTGTTGGCACCAGTTACAAAAATATCTGTACAACGAAAACGAAGTAAAGAAAACTTTTTACTCTAGTTCAGAAAACATATGTTTTTGTAATGACATTGTATCGTTGATGGGTGAGTTAGAAATTCCCTGTGATACAAATGAAGGGCGTCTTTTTATTGATGATTTGAATACAAGTCTGAAGGCAGTTTTACTTCATAATGGTAATAAATATCCGTCAATACCAGTGGCTTATTCAACTGTTTTAAAAGAGACATACGAAAATATAAAATCAATATTGGATTTAATTAAATACAAAAATTTGAAGTGGACAGTGTGAGCTGACCTCAAAGTAATAGCTATGTTACTTGGTTTGCAAGGTGGATTTACTAAATACTGCTGCTTTCTTTGCATGTGGGACAGTAGAGCTACTGATAAGCACTATTTGATCAAAGACTGGCCAAAACGAACGGAATTTGTGTTTGGGAAGTCAAATGTAAAATAATTGCCTTTAATCAACGCCGAAGACGTCATTTTACCTCCTCTACACATAAAACTCGGCTTAATGAAGAATTTTGTGAAAGCGATGGATAAAAATGGCGAAGGATTTTTATATTTAAAATCTATTTTTCCAAGATTAAGTGACGCAAAGTTGAAAGAAGGTATTTTTTTTGGTCCACAAATACGCCTATTAATGAAAAACAACAAATTTGATCAAACACTAAATGACGAAGAACTATGCGTATGGACATCATTAAAAGCCGTGATAAAAGGTTTTTTTAGGAAATCATAGAGCCGAGAATGCGGAACTCTTAGTGAACGATTTGTTAAGAGCATACAAAAAGTTGGGTTGCCGAATGTCATTAAAAATTCATTTCCTCCATTCCCATTTCTCTTTTTTTCCATCAAATCTTGGAGCAGTGAGTGGTGAACAAGGGGAACGATTTCATCAGGATGTGAAAAGGCTTGAGGAACGGTTTCAAGGTCGTTGGGACGTAGCTATGTTGGGAGATTACTGCTGGCTTTTAAAACGAGAAGATATTTCCCAACATAAGAGAAAAAGTTAAATATTTTTAACTTTTAATGTACAATATACGAGGCTGGTTTGAAAAGTCCGTGCAAAAATAAAAACTACTTATGTGTTTGGGGTAAACCTTTTTTATTTTTCGACATAGTCTCCTTTTAGGCTTATACACTTCGTCCAACGATGTTCTAGTTTGTTGATCCCTTCCGAATAATAGGATTTGTCCAAGTCTGTAAAATATCCATTAGTGTCTGCAATCACCTCCTTGTTTGAATAAAATCTTTGTCCCGCCAGCCATTTCTTCAAATTGGGGAACAAATAGTAGTCCGAGGGAGCCAAGTCTGGAGAGTAGGGGGGATGTGAAACGAGTTGGAATCCTATTTCCATTAATTTTGCGACCACAACTGCTGAGGTGTGTGCTGGTGCGTTGTCGTGATGGAAAAGGACTTTCTTGTGGGCCAATCGCGGGCGTTTTTCTTGCAGCTCGGTTTTCAAACGGTCCAATAACGATGAATAATATTCACCTGTAATAGTTTTACCCTTTTCCAGATAGTCGATGAGGATTATCCCTTGCGAATCCCAAAAGACAGTCGCCATAACCTTTCCGGCTGAAGGGACGGTCTTCGCCTTTTTTGGTGCAGATTCCCCCTTGGTAACCCATTGTTTAGATTATTGTTTGGTCTCAGGAGTATAGTAATGTATCCATGTTTCATCTACAGTGACGAAACGACGCTTAAAGTCCTCCGGATTCTTCTGGAACAGCTGCAAATCATCCTTGCAACACTTCACACGATTCCGTTTTTGGTCAAGCATGAAAGCGTGAGCAATCGCGGCACCCATCTTGCGGATAGCTTTCTCATGTCCAAATGTTTATGCAAAATATTATGTACCCGTTCAGTCGAGATGCTCACAGCACTAGCAATCTCACGCACCTTAACTCTCCTGCCATCCATCACCATATCATGGATTTGATCAATGATTTCTGGAGTCGGAACCTCCACAGGCCGTCCAGAACGTTCAGCGTCACTTGTGCCCATATGGCCAGTCCGAAAATTTTGAAACCACTTATAAACTGTTCTAATCGAAGGTGCAGAGTCACCATAATGTTTATCAAGCTTCTCTTTAGTCTCCTGAGGCGTTTTGCCTTTCATAAAGTAATGTTTAATCACCACACGAAATTCTTTTTCGTCCATTTCTTGAAAATCACTCGACTTCCTTGATTCACACGAATGCCAAACACAAAGAAATAGACCAATATGGCTGAAACTTGGTGTGCGTTCATTCAAGAGATGCTATTAACTAAACATGACCTCGATACGCGCCGGTGGTGCCATCTCTCAGACTTTGTACGGACTTTTCAAACCAGCCTCGTAAACTTTTTACCATATATTTTATATTTAGTTGTGTCCAAATGTATTAATAATAAGTTTTTTTAGCAGTTTTATTCGAATTATTGGAAAATTTAATGAAGCTGTGTGTGTGAACACTATACTTTACTCCTTAATTATTTTACTTAAAATTGTTAACTATCGTACCTAAAAAACAGTACGTGATAGACAAAAAGTACTTATGTATTCTTAATAAGTGGTGTGTATGAATAAATAAACAGGAAAAATTTAAGTGGGTACTTAATTTTTTTTTTTTTAAATTTGTAACGCAGTGTAATTTATCTGGTATATAAAAAAAAAAAAAATTTCAAGGTCATCAGTTTTCGGAAAAGTTTGGTTACAAACTTTCTTGAAAACTCATTTGGGGTGTGTTTTGTGAAGCCACTGATCATTTTATGCCTCCGTAACAAAATTTTTTATTTTAAAAGCATTTAACGTACGGAACATTAATTGCGCAGGTTCAACTTGCACTTGACCGGTTATTTTTTAATTAAAATTTCACAAATTGTATTATATATTATTATATAAAATAAAAACTTGATTTACACGAACAGTTTCGCTAGAAAAAAAATCCCCTCAAAATTCATCAGAGAATCACCTCCCGTGGTGATTCATTCCGTATGTAATAATTTTTACACCAATTAAATGTTGACAATATAATAGATATTTATATTGAATTTATAGACGTGACGAACGTTGAAAATGAACCATATTATTGACTTGAAATTCGTTAGTTTTTGCAGCCTGATTTCATGTGTTAAAAAATTGAGCGAAAATATGGTTACCGGCGTTATTCTATTAGTTATAGCAGGTGAAGCAAAACTAATTTATAATAAAACCATGAAATATGTCCCCCATTTATTAAAAATCTGTTACTTCTCGTTTATCGTCACGTAGATTTTTTTTTTATATTTACAAAATTGCTGGTGCTTAAAAGCTGGGAATATTATTTCGAAATAGGAAGCTTCACGTTCCACAACTGTTAATCTATAATATATATAAAATGCAACGTCTCTCTGTCTGTCTGTCTGTCCGTTAGTGACCTTATCACTGGACAACCACTTATCCGATTTACGTACTTTTTTTTTTAAAACATACTTTTGTTCTTTGGCCAGGTTATAGGCTATATTTTATTACGATAGGTAGCATAAGGAATGAGCAGTGACGATAATAGTGAATGAAGTCGGAAAAAAGTTTATCGCTAGCGCGTTCCCTTGCAATACACAGTCTAAACCATTAAATATGGAACAATATTATGTAGTAGAGAATATCTAGAATCTATAATATATATAAAATGCAATGTCTCTCTGTCTGTCTGTCTGTCCACTGGTGCGTTTATCACGCGAGAACCACTTATCCGATTTACGTCTTTTTTTAAATTCATACATATATTCTTTGGCCAGGTTATATAATAATAATAATAATCTATACCTATAATATAAACAAATTGCAACCTCTCTCTGTCTGTCTGTCATTATTATGTAGTAGAGAATATCTAGAATCTATAATATATATAAAATGCAATGTCTCTCTGTCTGTCTGTCTGTCCACTGGTGCGTTTATCACGCGAGAACCACTTATCCGATTTACGTCTTTTTTTAAATTCATACATATATTCTTTGGCCAGGTTATATAATAATAATAATAATCTATACCTATAATATAAACAAATTGCAACCTCTCTCTGTCTGTCTGTCAGTCCGTTAGTGCGTTTATCCCTCGAGAACCACTTATCCGATTTACGTGATTGTTTAAATTCGTACATATGTTCTCTGACCAGGTTTTAGATATATATTTTATTATATCTATAATATATATAAAATGCAACGTCTCTCTGTCTGTCTGTCTGTCTATCTGTCTGTCCGTTTAGTGCGCCTATCACTGAAAAACCACTTATCCGATTTACGTACTTTTTTTTTTAAAACATACATATGTTCTCTGGCGAGGTTATAGGCTATATTTTATTACGATAGGTAGCATAAAGAATGAGCAGTGACGTAAAATAGTGAATGATGTCGCAAATAAGTTTGCCGTTAGCGCGTGCCTTTGCAATACACAGCCTAAACCATTAAATATGGAACAATATTATGTATCTGTATATGTATAATCTATAATATATATAAAATGCAATGTCTCTCTGTCTGTCTGTCTGTCCATTAGTGCGTTTATCACGCAGGAACCACTTATCAGATTTACCTGTTTTTTTTTTTTTAAATTCATGCATATATTCTTTGGCCAGGTTATATAATAATAAAAATAATCTATATCTATAATATATATAAAATGCAATGTTTGTCTGTCTGTCTGTCTGTCTGTTCGTTAATGCGCTTATCCCTCGAGAACCACTTATCCGATTTACGTGATTTTTTAAATTCATACATATGTTCTCTGACCAGGTTATAGGTATATATTTTATTACATCTATAATATATATAAAATGCAACGTATTCTGTCTGTCTGTCTATCCGTTAGTGCGCTTATCACTGGAGAATCACTTATCCGATTTTCGTACTTTTTTTTTTTTTTAAACATACGTATCTTCTCGGCCAGGTTATAGGCTATATGTTATTTTATTACGATAGGTAGCATAAGGAATGAGCAGTGACAATAATAGTAAATGAAGTCGGACAAAGTTTGCCGCTAGCGCGTTCTCTTGCAATACACAGTCCAAACCATTAAATATGGAACAATATTACGTAGCAGAGAATATCTATAATATATATAAAATGCAATGTCTCTCTGTCTGTCTGTCCGTTAGTGACCTTATCACTGGAGAACCACTTATCCGATTTACGTACTTTTTTTTTTAAAACATACATATGTTCTCTGGCCAGGTTATAGGCTACATTTTATTAGGTGACATAAGGAATAAGCAGTGACGATAATAGTGAATTAAGTCGGAGAAAAGTTTGCCGCTAGCGCGTTCTCTTGCAATACACTCCCTAAAGCATTAAATATGGAACAATATCATGTAGCAAAGAATACAATATATATAAAATGCAACGTCTCTCTGTCTGTCCGTTAGTGCGCTTATCACTCGAGAACCACTTATCCGATTTACGTGTTTTTATAAATTTATACATATGTTCTATATAATTCGATATAAGCCTAGATAATGGGAGATAAGGTGAGATAATTGGAGATAAGGAGAAATAATGAGAGATAAGTCGAGATAATGGGAGATAAGGTGAGATAATGGGAGATAAGTATAAATAATGGGAGATAAGGAGAGATAATGGGATATAAGCAGAGATAAGTCTAAATAATGGGAGTTATGGTGAGATAATGGGAGATAAGGAGAAATAATGGGAGATAAGGAGAAATAATGGGAGATAAGGAGAAATAATGGGAGATAAGTCGAGATAAGCCTAGATAATGGGAAATAAGGTGAGATAATGGGAGATAAGGAGAAATAATGGGAGATAAGGAGAAATAATTGGAGATGAGCAGAGATAAGCCTAGATAATGGAAATTATGTAGAGATAATGGGAAATAAGGAGAAATATTGGGAGATAAGGAGAAATAAGGGGAAATATTTTATTACGGTAGGTAACATAAGGAATAAGCAGTGACGATAGTAGTGAACCAAGTCCACGCGAGCGGAGCCGCGGGCCCGGCTAGTTTTGTACAAAGCTCAAATTTGGCTAAAGATGGAATACTGTTCCCACGTATGGGGCTCTTGGTCCCATGTGTGGGGCTTGTCAGAAATACACGTCGCGCGTAAATCGTTTTTTTTTTTTTCCGCACACGCATCGCTTCTCTATCGTTTTAGGTATATCCTTGCTGGTCGTGTGCTATGACAATAAAAAAAATATATAAGGCGGCGCAAGGTTCAGTCTGGTATATTATATACTAGTTGTGCCTGCGGCTCCGCTCGCATGGACTTGATTCACTATTATCGTACTGCTCATTCCTTATGTTACCTAACGTAATAAAATATATCCTATAACCTGGCCAGAGAACATATGTATGAATTTAAAAAAAACACATATATCGGATAAGTGGCTCTCGAGTCACAAACGCACTAACGGAAAGAGAGACGGAGAAACGTTACGTTTTATACATATTATATAGATGTTCTTCTTTCTCACATTTTGGTCAATGTGGTCCATGTTTGGCTGACGGGCCTAAGCCAAGTCAACGCAAACGCCATTACCATTGCGTATTAAGAAATGACCTGACCATGTTACATGTTTTCAAAATCACTGACTTCTGAATGTTTTTGGGTATGTTTGTGTTGAGCCCCAATTGTACTAAGTGAGATGTGAATGTTGTTGGTTTTATTTTATTATTATTGTTTTTGTTTTTCTTTCTCACATTTGGTCAATGTGATTCCATGTTTGGCTGACGGGCCTAAACCAAGTCAGCTTATTATTATTTTGGTTCTTCTTTCTCATATTTGGTTAATGTGGTTCCATGTTTCTACATTATATAGATTATTATTATTATATAATTGCATTATATATATATATATATATATATATATATATATATATATATATATATATATATATATATATATATATATATATATATATTATATTCTTTGCTACATGATATTGTTTCATATTTATTGGTTTAGGCAGTATTGCAGGAGAACACGCTAGCGGCAAACTTTTTTCCGACTTGATTCACTGTTATCGTCACTGCTTATTTCTTATATTAACTAACGTAATAAAATGTATCCTGTATTCTGGCCAGAGAACATATGTATGTTTAAAAAAAAACACGTAAATCACAGGCAGACAGACAGAGAGACGTTGTACTTTATTACGGATTATACATAATCTGGCCAGAGAACATATGTATAAATTAACAAAAAACACGTCAATCGGATAAGTGGTTGTCGATTGATAAGCGCACTTACGGACAGGCAGACAGAGAGACATTGCATTTTATATTAATTTATTAAAGGTAATGATAATTTTCGTTCAATCTATACCCCGTGGAGAATATTCCAGGATTTTTTTAAAATTTTTTGATCAGTACTTTTCGAGATAAGGTAGGGGACAGCGATTTTTCACGATTTTTTAAAAGTAATACGAAGAAAAGTGTGCGCAAGTATTACATTGTATATATATTTTTTACTCGTGTTTTCACAAGCTTTCATTTGACACCACACTCGATGACCTAGTAAAAAAATTTTTTTTTCACTTCCGATTTCACCTCTCAAAACGAATCCCTTAAGTCAAAATTTATGTTACGGTGATATAAAATGATCAGTGACTTCACAAAACACACCCCAAATAAGTTTTCAACATAGTTTATTTCCAATCTTTACTGAAAATTAATGACCTTGAAATTTCTGTTTTTTTTTTATATACCAGATAAATTATTACAGGTAATGCACTCGTGATAATTTTCGTTCAATCTACACCCCGTGGAGAATATTCCAGAATTTTTTCAAAATTTTTTGATAAGTAAAGGGTGTTTTTTATAGAGGTATAAAACTTTAAGTTGGCAACACTTTTTTAACTGGCGGCCATTTTGCCAGCTGTCAAGTGATTTATGTTTACTTTGGTTTGGCATTTCAACATGAATAGACTGACGCCTGAACAATGCTTCCAAATTGTGCAAATTTATTTTGAAAATCATGGTTCTGTTCGAAATACGTATCGCGCACTACGTCCATTTTACGGTCAACATAATCGTCCATCAGACCAATTAATTCGATTAACTATGGAACGTTTTCGCACCACGTTTACTCTAAATGATAATACGCATCCACAGAGACATCGTACAGTGCGTACAGAAGAAGTCATTGCTGCTGTAGAGCGTAGCGTAGAGGAAGACCCGAATCAATCTATCCGCCATCGTGCACAGGAATTGGATATGTGTCCATCCACTTTATGGAAGATTTTGCGGAAAGATCTTGGTTTGCGTGCTTATAAAATCCAACTCGTGCAACAATTGAAGCCACACGATCACCTAGCAAGGCGTAGATTCGGTGAATGGGCCCACAACAAGATTGCCGTTGATCCCGATTTTCATAAGCGAATTTTGTTTAGCGATGAAGCTCACTTTTGTTTGAATGGATACGTCAATAAACAAAACTGCCGTATTTGGAGTGATGATAATCCTCAAGTGTATGTTGAGACACCGTTACATCCAGAAAACTGACTGTTTGGTGTGCTTTATGGGCTGGTGGAATCATTGGTCCGTACTTCTTTAAAAACGATGCTGGTCAGAACGTTACATTCAATGGTGACCGCTATAGAGCCATGATTACTGACTTTTTCGTTCATCAATTGAACAACCATGATGTGCAGGAGCTGTGGTTTCAACAAGACGGCGCAACATGTCACACAGCTCGTGCCACAATTGATTTATTGAAGGAAACGTTTGGTAACCGCATAGTTTTACGTTTCGGACCCGTGAATTGGCCTCCAAGATCGTGCGATTTAACGCCGCGAGACTATTTTCTGTGGGGATATGTGAAGTCGCTAGTCTACGCCGATAAGCCCGAAACGATTGACCACTTGGAGGACAACATTCGCCGCGTTATTGCCGATATACGGCCACAAATTTTGGAAAAAGTCATCGAAAATTGGACCTCCAGATTAGACTACGTCCAAGCCAGCCGTGGCGGTCATATGCCAGAAGTCATATTTAAATTATAATGCCAGAAGATTATCTTTCGAATAAAATAAATTTCATGTCAATTTAAAAAATTCATCTTTGTTTTATTCCATTTCAAAGTTCTATACCTGTATAAAAAACACCCTTTACTTTCCGAGATAAGGCGGGTGGACAGCGATTTTTCGCGATTTTTTAAAAGTAATACAAAGAAAAGTGCGCGCAAGTATTATATTATATTATATACATATATATATATATATATATATATATATATATATATATATATATATATATATTACTCGTGTTTTCACAAGCTGTCATTCGATACCACACTCGATTACCTAGTAAAAAAAATTTTTTTTTACTTCCGATTTCACCCCCCAAAACTAACCCCTTAAGTCCAAATTTAACTTTCAAAACTACATGGCTCTGATGAGGCCATCAATTCCTATATTACTACCAAATTTCAACTTTCTATGACAAATAGTTTCGGAGAAAATCGGGTGTGACAGACGGACAGACAGACGGACAGACACCGAAGTAATCTTATAAGTGTTCCGTACGGAACACTAAAAAAGACAGTAATTTGTGTGCAGTTTTTAAATCATATTTGTAAATTTATGAATATAAAAGCTTTAAAATCAATAAATTGTTTAAACGTGTAGCATTCAGTGATCATCTAGGTTAAAGATTGTAATCGTACCAGGAAAACCAGCGATAAGTCTACATTGGGCTCAAGTTGAATTTTAAGACTTGTTATATGACCATCATTTTCTGCTATTTCACGTATGTAACGCATTTGGAGCGTATCTACTACGTTATATAACATATTCGTAAACATACTACATTTAAGTTTGATTTTTCATTTCTGTTAATAAGTATTGAAGTACTTGAATAATCTATCAAAATATCCAAAACTTCCGATGCCTGCGTACTTTATTGAATCAGGAAATATCGATAAAATTTTTACATGGAATCTTAGGCACGTTTTTATTGGCCTTATTCCATTACATTTAGACATCCGTAATCTAATATACTGTACATTTTGTAGATATATATTACGTGCCACATGGAACACGAGTAAAAAGAATACTTGTTACGACGCGACGTTGCAAATAGCAGTCGTCGTAAACTCATTTGCCTAATATAAATTGTAACAGATATGTCCTCCAGAGGCGTACTATTATGACTAGAAAATTTAGAGAGTTGCCATTATGTTTTTGCTTTTATTAAAAGTTAAAAAATACAATGTTTATCACTACACACTAGTACCAACTTTAGAAATAAAACAACATAAAGCTAATGCATCAATAACATTTTTAGACCAAGTATTGGGCCTTATTTTCGCTATGGCTACAGAATTTTTTTTATATAGGACTAGCACACGTGCTGCAGGGAAGTCCGTAATGCGCTCCAGGGGCGGCATGTGTGCGGAAAAAGCGATTCCCGTTGTTCTTGAATCGCTGTAAATTTTACTGGGTGGGAAACACAGCGCTGGGCAAATTATTCCAAAGGGATGATGTTCTCCATATAAAAGATTGCTTGAAAAGCGTGAAGCACCAGCGCGACGTGTATTTCTAACATGCACCGCTTTGGGAGGAATTAAGCGAGCTACATCCTTCGAACACTTCCTATAAAAATACTTGTAGAACAGACTCAAGTCGCCAACCGTTCTTCGATGTTCCAGCGAATCAAGGCCTCCGGTCAATTCCGGGTCTCCAATCAGACGGACAACTCTTCTCTGAACAGAATCCAACAAATGCAATGTATGTTTGGGAGCAGAGCCCCAAATGTGGGAGCAGTATTCCATAGTTGGTCGAATTTGAGCTTTGTAAAGAATTAATAGTTGTTGTGGAGTGTAAAGGTTTCTGGTTCGAAGTAATATCCCCAAGTTTTGAGAAGCTCTCCTTGCTATGCCTGCAACATGTTCATGCCAGGACATATTTGCTCCCAAACTAACCAAATTGAGCGACAATGCTAGGGAAATGGAGTGCCCCGACATAACTATGTTGGGTTCAGCAACGTTAACTTTTTTAGAAAAAACTGCCGCCTGGGTTTTTGTAGCGTTAAATTCCACTTGGTTACTGTCACCCCAAGATAGAATTTCTTCCAGGTCTTTGTTAAGTTGAATGACCTCCTGCTGTCTGCGGATATTCGCCTGAGCAGCCGATGTCCGTGCGTTCAAGGTGAATGAAGAGACAAGCGTACTGTCATCTGCAAAGCTGTAAATTGGATTCCCGGTCATTTCCAGTAGATCGTTAATGTAAATTATAAAGAGAGTAGAAGAGAGTATGGAGCCCTGGGGCACACCGGCGTTGATAGTGAAGGTGTTAGAAAGAAATCCGTCGACCGCCACTCGCAAAGAACGCTCTCTGAGGAAACATGAGAGCCACAAACAGAACCTTTCAGATATACCACAAGAACGTAGTTTAGCCAACAGTCCATCGTGCCAAACACGGTCGAATGCCTTGGATATGTCAAGAGCAACCGCTTGAAATTCTCCAAAGTGTTCAATTGCGTTGTTCCAAACATGTGTTACATAAGTCAGAAGATCTCCTATTGATCTATGTTTACGAAAACCATATTGGTGATCGCTAATAATATTAAATCGTTCAAGATATTTTAGAAGATGCTCATTGATAACCTTTTCCATGACTTTCGATGTTATTGAAAGCAGTGCAACTGGTCGGTAGTTATTTGGCAAGGTCTTCTTGCCTTTTTAGGTATCGGCTGAACCGTGGCACATTTCCAGCAGGACGGAAATGTTCCCTTTCTGTAGGATAGATTAAAAAGTCTACAGAAAACTGGTGTTCGTTCCCTTGCACAGTTTTTGAGAACTATGGCAGGTATTCCGTTAGCGTAAGAAGCCTTGTCTAGCTTCATTAATATTTTGTGTAGGTTGGGGAGTTCCTCCCGGTTCTGCTTTGGGGCCCCTTTTATTTTTTACCACCATTATATTGGGGAATGTGACGTTACGATGTATGCGGACGACATATACATAACAGTATCTACTGTTACTCCACAGGAAGTCAATGAAAAATGAGCCTAGCCACGAATAGGATGCTTAGTGTAAGAGAAAAAGCAAATTTTAAATGAAAAAAAAAAACAATGTATTCGAAATTCAACCTCCGAAAACCTTTGCCCCACACTCCAATAACTTTGCACGCCAGTGCAAAGTTCCTGGATACTAATACAAATAAAAATTTGTCAGGAGAAGTGAATACTGGTTTTCTCTCCAAAAAGCTACGTAATGCTTACTATGCCAACCTTTAATTGAAAAGAATGCTTGACAGAAATGACTATTTATTATGCACTAACATATTCCCGTATTTCTCAAAGTATGATGCTTTGGGGAAAGTGCAGTATAAAGTATTTAGAATTTTTATACTTTAAAAAATAATTCTATGGCTGATTTTCCATCTGTGTGCGCGTGTGTCATATGGAAGTGCTTTCCTTAATTTTAAAATTTTAACTGTTCTGCCGAGTTATATTTATATGCCTTGTATACACCACATCTAACATTAGCAAATATAGCGTTTTAACGGCAAATTATAACTATCAAAACCGAAACAGGAAGTAAGTTGGGAATGTGGAATCTTTGGCACAATGACACTACTCAGTATATATCACCACAACACCAAACACTTTATTTTTGCACTCGACGCACGTTTAGCTAACCATGTTAGCTTCATCAGGAGTGATGACTGACTAAAGCTAGCCTACAAATCTACCCTATTTATACTTAGCTTAACCCTTGAATTTCTCAAGCGGAACTAATGGCATAGGCGAGGCCATCAGTTCCGGTCAAGTAACCAGTAGAGGGGACTATAAGGAATAGGCCCTCTGTCTTTATTTAAACTACTTTTACATTTTATAATTTCCATACTTTCGTATGCGTTCAACAACCTCCTATCAGATACATTTTTAATTAATCTTATGATCAGCTTCAAGGGCATGTTCGGCAATGCTAGACTTTTCTGTTCTACTGTATTTTAAGTGTGCTAAATGTTCTTTAAATCGTGTTTTAATTGACCTTTTGGTTTGCCCAACATACTTTTTGTCACAATCATTACAAGTAATTTCATAAATTCCACTTTTCTCACAATTAGGAACCTTATCTTTGGGATTTCCTAAGAAATTCCTCAGATTGTCTGATAACTTATAGACTAAGGTGAGGCCTACCTTATTAAATACCTTATGGAGTCCCCTGCTATATTTCGGATTATATGGTATGGAAACATACTTCGAGTTATTTTCTTCTCGTGTAAAAAAGGTGGAATTCTGAATATTTAACCTGAACTTATGTCTATTTATTAGCTTGTTTACTAAGTCATCGTCATAACCATTAACTCTAGTTATATTTCTAATACGATTCCGTTCATTATTGGAGTTTACTCTATTCAGAGGAAAAGTGACCAAACGATGAACGCCGACGACCAAAGGATGAACGAAAATTAGCCGCATTACATTTTTTAGTTCATCATTTGATCACTTTTCCTCTGAATAGAGTAAACTTCAATAATGAAAGGAATCGTATTAGAAATATAACTAGAGTTAATGCTTATGACGACGACTTAGTAAACAAGCTAATAAATAGACATAAGAAAATAACTCCAAGTATGTTTCCATACCATATAATCCGAAATATAGCAGGGGACTCAATAAGGTATTTAATAAGGTAGGCCTCACCTTGTCTATAAGTCATCAGACAATCTGAGGAATATCTTAGGAAATCCCAAAAATAAGGTTCCTAATTGTGAGAAAAGTGGAATTTATGAAATTAGTTGTAATGATTGTGACAAGAAGTATGTTGGGCAAACTAAAAGGTCAATTAAAACATAATTTAAAGAACATTTAGCACACTTAAAATACAGTAGAACAGAAAAGTCTAGCATTGCCGAACATGCCCTTGAAGCTGATACCGACACGAAGTAAATGTGGTTCACTATTGAACTACTGTGTAGTTTTCAAGGATAGTTTTGGGTCTGTCCTTTCTGGTTATTTAAAATTATTTGTTTTTGTTTGTCCTTGTATGCTACATTTATTTTGTTTTGTTATTTTTTTTAAATTCTTCTTGTTAGTGTGCCTTATATTTTAAGGACGTTAGCGATCACATTTGCCCAACCGATTTAATCTATTGCCGTTCTAAACAATTCAGTAGATGTCATGTTTGTCCACTGTCGTAAGTTTTTCAAAAAGGAGTTGCGGCGTCATCCTGGTCCTCGCTTACCGATTTTTTTCCCTTCAATTATAAGTTGCAGGAGCTCATAGTTTTGGCTTCTCATAATATAGCCAAAGTAAGTGCTTTTTCTTTCTTTAACAGCTGGAATCAACTATCGTTCTTTTCCTATCCGATCAACTATTTCCACGTTTGTGGTATGCGCTGTCCAAGAAACACGCATCATTCGGCGGTAACACCACATCCCGAATGACTCCATTCTTTGTTGCGTTGTCTCTGTGCTTGTTGCAGCTTCTATACCATATAACATGACCGAGAATATGTAGCATTTTAGTACTCTTGTCCTTGTTTTTAGGTTTCGTTGGCAGTTACAGAATATGCTGCGCATTTTATTAAAGGTGCTTCGTCCTTTTTCAATTCTTCAGCGTATTTCAATAGAGCGTTCAAAGTGAATGAAGAGATAAGCGTACTGTCATCTGCAAAGCTGTAGATTGGATTTTCGGTCTTTTCCAGCAGATCGTTAATGTAAATGAGAAAAAGAGTAGGAGACAGTATGGAGGCTTGAGGTACACTGGCGTTGATAGTGAAGGTGTTAGAAAGAAATCCGTCGAATGCCACTCGTAAAGAACGCTCTCTGGGGAAATATGAGAGCCACAAATAGTACTTTTCAGATAAACCATAAGAGCGCAGCTTAGCCAACAGCCCATTGTGCCAAATACGGTCGAATGCATTGGATATGTCAAGAGCAACCGCTCGAGATTCTCCAAAGTGTTCAATTGCGTTGTTCCAAATGTATGTTACATAAGTCAGAAGATCTCCTGTTGATTTATTTTTACGAAAGCTATATTGATGATCGCTTATAAAGTTGAATCCTTGAAGATATTTTAGAAGATGCTGATTGATAGCCTTTTCCATAACTTTTGATTACATTACTTATACAATTGATAAAAGTTACTAGAGACAGAACCTTGATAGACATCGTATTTTGCCATTTTCCGAATGATATAGAAGTTCGCGTTGTAGAAAGTTTTTTTAGGCATCACAAACAAGTTTGTGTCTGAATCTTATATATTGATTTTTGAAAACTAATTTGGGGTGTGTTTTGTGAAGTCATTGTTCATTTTAAACCTCCGTATTTTTCTTTATTTTAAAAGCAATCACGGTAGGGAACATTAATTGCGCAAGTCCGAATTACATTTGGCCAGTTTTTTTTATTTTTTTAATATTAATTGGACAATTTAATGTAAATTGTATATAGTAAGTGGCAAAAAGCTTTACAATACTGATTCAGTATTAAAATATTAAATTCAATGACAATCATAATTAAGTTGGGAATGTCGAATCTTTGGCACAATGATACTACTCAGTATATATCACCACTACACCAAACACTTTATTTTTGCACTCGACGCGCGTTTCTTTAACCATGTTAGCTCCATCAGGAGCGATGATTGACTAAAGCTAAACTATAAATCTACCCTATTTATACTTAGCCTAACCCTTAAATTACTCAGGCGGAACTAATGGCATAGGCAAGGCCATCAGTTCCGGTCAAGTAACCAATAAAAGGGACTATAAGGAATAGGCCCTCTGTCTTTATTTAAACTACGTTTACATTTTATAATTTCTATACTTTCGTATGCGTTCAACAATCTCCTATCAGATACATTTTTTATTAATCTTAGATTTTCTAATGTTACAATATTATTAGCTTCAAGGGCATGTTCGGCAATGCTAGACTTTTCTGTTCTACTGCATTTTAAGTGTGCTAAATGTTCTCTGACCTTTTAGTTTGCCCAACATACTTTTTGTCACAATCATTACAACTAATTTCATAAATTCCACTTTTCTCACAATTAGGAATCTTATCTTTGGGATTTCCTAAGATATTCCTCAAATTGTCTGATGACTTATAGACTAAGGTGAGGCCTACCTTATTAAATACCTTATTGAGTCCTATGCTATATTTCGGATTATATGGTATGGAGACATACTTGGTGTTATTTTCTTCGCGTGTAAAAAAGGTGGAATTCTGAATATTAATTTATTAGCTTATTTACTAAGTCATCGTCATAATCATTAACTCTAGTTATATTTCTAATACGATTCCTTTCTTTATTAATGTTTACTCTATTCAGAGGGAAAATGACCAAACGATGAACTAAAAAATGTAATGAGGCTAATTTGTGTTGTTTGCAATGAAATGAATCATTAGGAATATATTTATCTGTTACTGTGTCCTTCCTATATATATCAAATTCTAATCTATTATTATTTTTAATAATTAAAATATCTAGAAAAGGCAATTGTCCTTTGTTCTCAACTTCGTAAGTGAATTTAATGGAATCATACCAGCTATTTAATTTAGAAACAAAATCATCAATATTTGCTTTCTTCGTATCAAAAATCGCGAAAATATCATCGACATACCTATACCATACCCTCTGAATAGAGTAAAACTTAATAAAGAAAGGAATCCTATTAGAAATATAACTAGAGTTAATGGTTATGACGATGACTTAGTAAATAAGCTAATAAATTAATATTCAGAATTCCACCTTTTTTACACGCGAAGAAAATAACACCAAGTATGTCTCCATACCATATAATCCAAAATATAGCAAGGGAGTGAATAAGGTATTTAATAAGGTAAGCCTCACCTTAGTCTATAAATCATCAGACAATCTGAGGAATATCTTAGGAAATCCCAAAGATAAGATTCCTAATTGTTAGAAAAGTGGAATTTATGAAATTAGTTGTAATGATTGTGACAAAAAGTATGTTGGGCAAACTAAAAGGTCAATTAAAACACGATTGAAAGAACATTTAGCACACTTAAAATACAGTAGAACAGAAAAGTCTAGCATTGCCGAACATGCCCTTGAAGCTGATATTGTAACATTAGATAATCTAAGATTAATAAAAAATGTATCTGATAGGAGATTGTTAAACGCATACCAAAGTATGTAAATTATAAAATGTAAAAGTAGTTTGAATAAAGACAGAGGGCCTATTCCTTATAGTCCCCTCTACTGGTTACTTGACCGGAACTGATGGCCTTGCCTATGCCATTAGTTCCGCCTGAGTAATTTAAGGGTTAGGCTAAGTATAAATAGGGTAGATTTGTAGTTTAGCTTTAGTCAATCATCGCTCCTGATGAAGCTAACATGGTTAGCGAAACGCGTCTCCAGTGCAAAAATAAAGTGTGTGGTAAAATACAAGCTCAATAAAAACATTCTCCATTTCCCGTATTTAAATGGTGCAAAATCTTGAAGTTAGGTTTAATATTAGTGTGCGGATGTTTTTAAGACTATACCGAAAGCAGACTTTTTATTATGTTCCAATTTCTTCTTGACCTTATTTACTTATTACATATATTTAGTCCGTCAAGAATTCCAGGAGAGAAAGTATATACCATACTTTTCTAGGTTCCTTAACTTGTTCTTAAATTGAGAAAAAGAATTGGAAATGGTTTCAACTGATTTGCAACAAATAATGATCTTTTCATCATGTTCTTCTGCGAAAGCGACCGATAATAGTGCGAAGTACATCTACGCCTATGCCATTGTTCTGGTCTAGTGGTACTCTTATGCGGTATATAACCTGAACTAACAAAAGAAAACGCTCACCATGTTACTCTATTTCACGTTACGAGCGCATTTTATTAGATTATATTTAGATATGTACACGATACGCCTTTTGTGGTTAATTTATGTGATTTTCACCGATGAAAATATCCTTTAGAATAATAATAACCTATATTATTACAAAAAATTCGAAAAACACTTAAAATAATAATAGTTCTTGCATGTGATTGTTTGTACTTTATTTACCTTGTAAAAAATGAAAGTATGTATATACATACCTTTGCTGATTATAGATTATTTTGAAATGCAATTTTGAATTCTAAAGGTATTCTGTTTGATGCATTCTAATTTTATCGATTTGTTTATCCATTCAGTGAACCTCTCGACCTATCAAATGTCAAGCTCATTTTTTTCTTATGTACAGGGTGAGTCAACGATAGAGTAAAGTTCATTATCTCATTGCTTTCGGGAATGACGAAAAAATTTTAAATACAATAGTTTTAGGGAATGTTAAGATACACAGTTTAAAATTATTTTTGAGTATACAGGGTACTTCAAGAAAGTGTGGCTGATATAACATATGTCTTTTTAAATGGAATATCCTATTTTCTAATTTATTTTTAAATTCTACGTAAAATTTTATAACTTTTTTATTAATTATGTTATATACCTAAATCTAGTAGTTTTTCTAATATTTCAATTTTTTTAAAAAAATACTAGTTTTGAGTTTTGTAAAAAATTGCCAGTAGCGCCATTGTTTCTGAAGGTGGAATACCCATAATTGGTACGAACATTCTATAGAAATGAAGAAAAGATATATGTAAAGAAATTTGAGTTAGATGCTTCAGGGTGTTCAAAATAAATTTATGCATTTCGACTATTTTAAACTGAAAAATCTCAAATTTTTTAAATGGATACCCTGTATATTACTATTTTTTCTGATAAATTTTACAAAATCCTCCAACTTTCATTAAGTATGTCATATACCTATTTCTAATGGTTTTCGATTTATTATGAATTTTTCAATTTTTATCCTTGTTTTTAAAAGGTATAAAGGTAATAGTTATGAATTTTCCTAAAAATGAATTAATTGATATGGTTTATATACTGGGCGAGGCTCGAAAAAATTTTTTTTAGACAGTAAGGTTTTACGGAGCGAAGTGCCCTAATAGACGTATACGTAGTGGTAATGTTGAATATATGAAACGGAAAGTAGTAAACCAGAATGCTACCAATAAAAAAAAAATAAATGGAGATTTTACTTCATGTTGAAGATAATCCCCAGGTCAGCAGCCGTCAACTAGCTGACTTATCTGACACATCCCAATCTACCGCTAATCGCACCACGAAAAAATACAAGTATCATACCTTTCATATGGAACTACACCAAGAACTTCAACACCGTGATTTTGAACGACGAGTAAACTTTTGTACCACCATGAATGGAGCAATAGAAGCCGATCCAATTTTTTTTTCCAAAATAATGTTTTCTGATGAAGCTACTGTTCGCAGTAATGGAGCAGTTAACAGCCATAACATGCATTATTATTCAACAGAATTTTTAAACGATCATTATCCACAAAAATTGATCGGTAGGGATGGATTCATTCAACACCTTTAGACTTCTTTTTGTGGGGCTAGATTAA
This sequence comes from Pachyrhynchus sulphureomaculatus, assembly GCA_019049505.1. Classification (NCBI taxonomy): domain Eukaryota; kingdom Metazoa; phylum Arthropoda; class Insecta; order Coleoptera; family Curculionidae; genus Pachyrhynchus; species Pachyrhynchus sulphureomaculatus. The sequence goes on from CM032449.1 coordinate 218,593,447, forward strand.
AGATCGTGTTTATGTGAATCCCTCTACAACACCAATAGATATGGAAAATAAGATACGAGATACGAGGCTGGTTTGAAAAGTCCGTGCAAAAATAAAAACTACTTATGTGTTTGGGGTAAACCTTTTTTATTTTTCAACATAGTCTCCTTTTAGGCTTATACACTTTGTCCAACGATGTTCTAGTTTGTTGATCCCTTCCGAATAATAGGATTTGTCCAAGTCTGCAAAATATTTATTAGTGTCTGCAATCACCTCCTCGTTTGAATAAAATCTTTGTCCCGCCAGCCATTTCTTCAAATTGGGGAACAAATAGTAGTCCGAGGGAGCCAAGTCTGGAGAACAGGGGCGATGTGAAACGAGTTGGAATCCTATTTCCATTAATTTTGCGACCACAACTGCTGAGGTGTGTGCTGGTGCGTTGTCGTGATGGAAAAGGACTTTCTTGTGGGCCAATCGCGGGCGTTTTTTCTTGCAGCTCGGTTTTCAAACGGTCCAATAACGATGAATAATATTCACCTGTAATAGTTTTACCCTTTTCCAGATAGTCGATGAGGATTATCCCTTGCGAATTCCAAAAGACAGTCGCCATAACCTTTCCGGCCGAAGGAACGGTCTTCGCCTTTTTTGGTGCAAATTCCCCCTTGGTAACCCATTGTTTAGATTGTTGTTTGGTCTCAGGAGTATAGTAATGTATCCATGTTTCATCCACAGTGACGAAACGACGCTTAAAGTCCTCCGGATTCTTCTGGAACAGCTGCAAACCATCCTTGCAACACTTCACACGATTCCGTTTTTGGTCAAGCGTGAGCAATCGCGGCATCCATCTTGCGGATAGCTTTCTAATGTCCTAATGTTTACTCATTAAATTAAACTTTGAAATGTGTTGACTTACATAGCCCATTGTAAAGTTTAGGCATATAATAAAATATTTTTTAGAAAAAGTGTATAAAGATAGAAAATATAGGTGATTAAAACTAAAAATGCAAATAATTGGTAGAGAAATTTAGGACGTTTATGGTTTATGACATTTTAATGTTTATAACCCATGTTGTGTGCTATCAACTCCAACAAACGGTCTTAAATTATAGGAATATCTTTAATGGGGAGCTAAAATAAAAAAAAAACCGACCAAGTGCAAATCGGACTTGCGCAATTATTATTGCGTACGGTGATTGCTTTTAAAATAAAAAATGTTGTTATCTTAAATGAGTGTTCAACAAAGTTTGTTTCCGATCTTTGTTGAAAACTTATGACCTAGAATTTTTTTTTTTTATATACCAGATAAATTATCAAAGATAGTGTACTTGTGATAATTTTGGTTCAATCTACACCTTGTGGAGAATATTCTAGAATTTCTTCAGAATTTTTTGATGAGTACTTTTCGAGATAAGGGGAGACAGCGATTTTTGGCAATTTTTTAAAAATAATACATAGAAAAGTATACGCAAGTATTACAACATATATATTTTTGTTATAAGCTTTGATTTGATACCCCACTCAATGACCTGGTAAAAAAATCTTTTTGACACTTCCTGTTTCACCCCTCAAAACTAACCCCTTAACAGGTTGACTGCCGACCACTCCGATCGGAGTGCGTCGGGTCTCTTCGCCAACGCCGTCTACTCCGATCGGAGTTCGACATGCGTTCTTACGAAACGTTTTAGTATTCCATCGGCGTTGTATATGAAACGTGTTTCTAGTGGTGGCGTTGCTTAAAAACGCAAGTTCTAACAGGTGCTTAAGTGGTTCCGCGGATTTGCTTTTGGTTTGGTTGTAATCTGCCGTACAATATGGACAATCAACCTGGGCCTTCTGGTATTAAAAAAAGACATTGTAGTGATGAAAAAAAGGTATATGATAAGAAAAAGAAGCTAACTGACACTGAATTATTGTAACTATTGGAAGAAAGCGGAGGTTACATTTATTGGAGGAAAAATTGGGTGTGGGACATGCTGTTTATCTAGACAATTTTTACAATAGTGTTAATTTAGCTAAGAAATTACTTCAACAAAATACATACTGCACTGGTACGCTGAGAGCTGAGAGGAAAGATAATCCGAAAGAGGTAATGAGTGCAAACTTAAAACGTGGTGAGAATAAATCTATGTTTTGCAATGGAGTGCATGTCGGAAAATGGCGCGATAAACGCAAAGTTCAATACATTTCAACAGAATTTGGAAGCGAAATGGGCATTTTTAAAAACAAAAGAAATCAAGTATCTGAAAAACCTTCCGCAATCATTGGATATAATGCTTTTATGTCCGGTATAGATAGACAGGATCAAATGATGGCATATTATCCTTGCAGCCGTAAAATCATTCGGTGGTACAAAAAGTTATTCATGCATGTGCTGCAAATGAGCATGATAAACGCCTATTTTTTGTACAATAAATATTCGCGGTCTGACCAGTTACGATTATATGACTTCCGATTGGATGTCATAAGAAATTTACTAGCCAGACGACCAATTACTAATTTGCCGCAAATTCCTCCAGGCCAAATAAATGTCCACAGCATTAGCAAAGTAGAAAAAATTGTTAGTGAAAAAAAGGAACTAAAGAAGCAAAACGGGTAAGCAGAAAGGAATGCAAAGAATGCAGGAAAAATAAAATAAGAAAGCAAACAGTGTATGAATGCAAAATGTGCCCTGGACAACCAGGTTTTTGCCTTAATTGCTTTGAGGATTACCATAAAAATGTACAAAAATGATTTAGAAATAAATGTTTTGAGTTCATGAGTTCGATTTATTATTTCTTTACTTATTTAATTGGACACACTCCGATCGGAGTGTTCGGCATCTAGTAAAAATTTTCACTTCCAATGCCGATTACTCCGATCGGAGTGAAATTTTTTTTTTTCTAATATTTTGAATGGCACATAAAAAAAAACACATCCAAGACTCATTTTAATTCATATTTACCACAATAAAATAAAAACGTTTGGAAAAATCTTACCGGCGTCAACCACAAACTCAAAAATATAGATCGGCAGTCAACCTGTTAAGTCAAAATTTAACTTTCAAAACTACATGTCTCTGATGAGGCCATCAATTCCTATATTATTACCAAATTTCAACTTTTTGTGATAAATAGTTTCGGAGAAAATTGGATGTGACAGACTGACAGACGGACAGTCAGACAGATCGATAGACGGACGGATTGACGGACAAACAGGCAGACAGACAGCTGGACAGACACGGAAGTGATCTTATAAGTATAACGTAGAGATAGAAAACAGACAAAAACTAGGTACTCTCAGAAGTCAGATATTTTTTGAACTACAAAGCCGATTTGAACGATTGTTTTACTGTGGCCTAAATTGAAAAATACCTGATGGAATACGAAACGTTTCATTAAAATCAGTCCAGTATTTTTGTAGATAATTAAGGATCAATTCAAAATTCCTGAAATTTGGCATTGGGTTCGAACGCCTATAAATATTACGACATTTGACAAAAGATGGTATACCTCCTCCTCTGTCCTATTACCCTTGGCAGGGCGTGGTGACTATTTATGAACTGGTTCTTTGCACCTGATCCTTCCAGATCTCTCGGTCTAGGGCCATTTGGCCTGCCTCATGTAGAGTTTTTCCAATAAGAAACTGCAGTTGGTCTATCTATCATGTAGGAGATTTGCCTCTTAATCTTCTGCCGCTGACTTTTCCTTCGACTACCAGTTTCTTCATGATGTCTGTTCTTCTGGCGAAGTGCGAGGTTTTCACGTTCACGTTCGTCTCCTCCAAAACTGATGCATTAGTCCGGTGCTCTGTCCAGGAGATCCGAAGAACTCCTCTGTACATCGACATCTCGAAACTTTCAGCTTTTTTTTCTGTCAGTTTGTTTTAGTGTCCAGGTTTCGGCTGCATACATTACGATGAAAAATATGAGAGCATTAGTTGTAGTTTGGTTGTCTTCGTTATTCTGCGATCCTTCCATATTTTTGTCAATTTTTTGTTCGCTCTCTTGGCCATCGCTATCCTTCTCTTGATCTCATCCGAGCATCCTCCAGCGTTGGTAATTAACGCGGTATACGAAGCTCTCGACGACTTCGCCTCCAACTACCACTCTCCACTGCGTTTGATTATTATCTGACGATGATCATAACTTTGGTCTTGGTCTTGTTTATTTCGAGTCCATATTCCCTGCTGACTTGAGTGAGCCTTGCTATAATAGGCTGGAGTTCCCGAGCACTAGCCGCATGATAAGAGTGTCCCCTGAATCTGAGATGTGTATCAGTGCAAAGACCCAAATTCTTGGCACAATCAGAAAACAGCAAATCCTGATCAGCCAGCCTCAGTCTCAAAGCCATGCTCAAGGTTGGTCGCCGATTTTCCTTGTAAAACAATAAAACTTGAGTCTTGTCTGGATTTAGCCTCAAATTATGTTCATCCGAGTAAACTGTCAAAGCCATGAGATCCTGATTTAAATTTTCTGCTGCAGACTCAGGATCCGATGGTTCAAAGAAATGAAGCAAGTGTGTGTCATCAGCATGCGACTGAACTGATGAATATACAGCAGTTTGGAATATATCAAAAGCATATATAAGAAACAGAAGAGGCCCCAGTATTGAACCCTGGGGCACTCCGGAGATAATTTTACCAGCAGTTGAACAAACATCATTCATTCGCACCCTCTGCCATCTACCCGACAAATAGCTATAGAAAAATTGTACGGAGTGATCAGCGAAGCCCAGATAGTGCAGTTTAGCACAAAGTAGGTTATGATCCAGTACATCAAAGGCTTTCGAATAATCCAGCGAGACTGATATAACAGCCATATTTTTATCAATAGCTCTGATTATGCTATCCGTTAAATTCAATAAAGCCGTTGATATGCTATGACCCCTCCGGAAGCCAGATTGATGCAAGGGGAGCAACTCATTTGTCAAGAGATATTCTGAGACCTGTGTATGTACTGCCCTCTCCAAGACTTTTGACATAATTGGTAACAAACTAATTGGACGCAAATCTCTGACGGTTAAAGGATTTTTAACTTTAGCAACAGGGCACACAATAGACTCTTTCCAGCTCTCCGGAAAATACCCACTCTCCAGGCAACAATTAACAATATGGGTTAGATGATATAAAATAACAGGTAAACTAAGTTTAAGCATAAAAAGTGTCAAACCATCATTTCCAGCAGCATTGGACTTTATACTATTAACACACCTGCAAATTGACCCAGGGGTTTCCATTAGGAAATTAAAGTTCAGATCTAAATTCCTCTTATTGTTACTGTAATAATATATTTTACCAGCACAGTTGTCAGACTTTCGGAAAACGCTCAAAAAGTATTCATTTATATCATTCACATTGGCCAAATGTGCAGGCAGACGAGGGGTATCTTTTGAACCCGTGTGAACATTGCATTGCTGAAGTCCCTTCCATAATGATTTTGCATTCTTTTGTGTCTCTAAATATTCAAGATATCCCAATTTTTCACGACGCACACTGTAAAGGGTGAGATTTCTCATTTCTTTGTAATATTGATGACTCTCCTGAGTTTTATTTCTCTTAAACTGAGCTAGTGCTCGGTCTCTTTCTATCATTAGCGCTTTCAAAGCAGGTGTTAGCCAGGGAGCTGGAGGCTTGTTTACTCTTACCGTTCTGAGAGGACAATGGTCCCTAAACACGCCTCTTTTTTTTTGAAGTTCATGGAGCAGAAAATTCTTTAGGCGATTGTGAATTATGTGAAGTAGGACCTGGATTATATATGAACGTACTGAATTTATAACATCTCTTTTTTTTTGGAAGTTGGTTAAAAATGTACCATGTCGAAGTATATAAATGGATATACCATGTTTAGATTAAATTTTGACTAGGGAGGGGCTATATCTTCTTCACGCCATCCTCGATATGCAACTGCTTTATTAACATCCGTGTCGTGTAAGATGTATATTTATTCAATCAACTAGTAATAAAATTAAACTTATATGGACCTATATATAGATCTCAATCTGTTTGTAAAGTAGCTATTATGCTATTAAATAAATTCCAAGGCGTTGCAATCATGTTAATACCGAATAAAGTAGAAACATTTAAGTATTGCCAAAGAGTAATCTACTCTTATTTAATATATTAATTTTAATATGTTAGTAGGGTTTCAACTAGATTTGCCATTTTTCTCATTTACAATGAGACATATTTACTTTCTAGTATACATACGGGGGTTTTCTTTTCAAGTTATGCGTCTAGCACGAAAATTACATCATACAAAAGAATGGTCGCTGTTCTTTTTATGAGAATATCATATGTGCTGCAGAAAATCCCTAAAGTATTGCAGGAGTGATGCGTGGGCGCAAAAAGCAATTCATATTGATTTTGAATGGCTGTAAATTGTACTCGGTAGGAAACACAGTCTTGGGCCAATCATTCCAAAGTTATGAGCTTCTTCATATAAAAGACTGCTTGAAAAGGGTTGTACGAGTAGTAACAAGCTAAACCTCACACGGATTTCAAGTATCAGCGTGACGTGTATTCGTAGCATATATTGATCTGGGAGGAATTAAGCGGGCTACATCCATCGAACGCTTTCCGTGAAAATATTTGTAAAATACACCCAAGTTGCCAACCATTCCTCGATGTTCCAAGGTATCGTGGTTGCTGGTGAGTTTTGGGTCTCCAATTCGGTGAAGAGCTTTCTTCTGAATTGAATCCAACAATTGTGTAAAGGATGATTTTAGGCGTTTGGGTAAATGCTATAGTAAAACTATTCCCATAGTGCAGTCAAGGATGCCCGATGTTGTCTTCAGACAGCGTATCATAAAACGTATTTTGATGAAGCTAGATACCAAAAAGGCTTCTGGCTCTGACGGAATACCTGCCACAGTTCTCAAAAACTGTGCGAGAGAACTAACACCAGTTTTGTGTAGACTTTTCAACCTATCCTACAGAAAGGGAATATTTCCTTCCTGCTGGAAATGTGCCACAGTTCAGCCGATACCTAAAAAGGCAAGAAGACCTTGCTAAATAACTACCGACCAATCGCACTGCTTCCAATAATATCGAAAGTCATGGAAAAGGCTATCGATCAGTATCTTCTAAAATATCTTGAAGGATTCAACATTATTAGCGATCACCAATAAATGGCTTTCGTAAAAATAGGTCAACAGGAGATCTTCTGACTTATGTAACACATGTTTGGAACAACGCAATTGAACATTTTAGAGAATCTCGAGCGGTTGCTCTTGACATATCCAAGGCATTCGACCGTGTTTGGCACGATGGGCTGTTGGCTAAGCTACGCTCTTATGGTCTGTCTGAAAAGTTCTGTTTGTGGCTCTCATGTTTCCTCAAAGAGCGTTCTTTACGAGTGGCAGTCGACGGATTTCTTTCTAACAACTTCACTATCAACACCGGTGTACCCCAAGGCTCCATACTGTCTCCTACTCTCATTCTCATTTATATTAACGATCTGCTGGAAAAGACCGAGAATCCAATCTAGAGTTTTGCAGATGACAGTACACTTATCTCTTCATTCACTTTGAACGCTCGGACATCGGCTACTCAGACGAATATCCGCAGAGAGCAGGAAGTCGTTCAACTTAACAAAGACCTAGAAGAAATTCTATCTTGGGGTGACAGTAACCAAGTGGAATTTAACGGAACAAAAACCCAGGCGACAGTTTCTTCTAAAAAAGTTAACGTTGCTGAACCCGACATAGTTATGTCGGGGCACTCTATTCCTCTAACATCGTCACTCAATTTGTTGGGCGTTAATTCGGGAGCAAATATGTCCTGGCATGAACATGTTGCAGGCATAGCAAGGAGAGCTTCTCAAAGGTTGGGAATATTATTTCGAACCAGAAAGCTTTACACTCCACAACAACTGTTAATTCTTTACAAAGCTCAAATTCGACCAACTATGGAATACTGCTCCCATGTTTGGAGCTCCGCTCCCAAACATACACTGCATTTGTTGGATTCTATTCAGAGAAGAGCTGTTCGTCTGATTGGAGACCCGAAACTGACCATCGACCTGATCGAAGAACGGTTGGCGACTTGAGCCTATTCTACAAGTACTTTCATGGAAAGTGTTCGAAGGATGTGGCCCGCTTAATTCCTCCCAGAGCGGTGCATGTTAGAAGTACCTGTCGCGCTAATTCTTCACATCCGTATGAGGTTCAGCTTGTTACTCCTCGTACAACGCTTTTCAAGCAGTTTTTTATGTGGAGAACATCATCCCTTTGGAATAATTTGCCCAGGACTGTGTTTCCCACCGAGTACAATCTACAGCGATTTAAGAACAACGTGAATCGCTTTCTCCGCACACGTGTCGCTCCTGTAGCGCTTTAGGGACTTCCCTGTAGCACGTATGCTAGATCCATAAAAAAAAAACGTTAACCTGAAATTCTTTCAGCCTATCGATAAAAGTATACAGAGACGGATGTGTAGAAAAAAAAGAATTATTTAGATGGGAATGGAAGGACTCACAACAGTTAGTCGTTCGAGTTAAAGATGGACTCGATTCTGCCCATATTTCAACTGGAAAATCGGCTCCTTCCTCTATATACGTTTCTAGTAGGTAGTCACAAAATTTATTTAAGCGTTCATCCTCAGGTTTTATAGAATATAAATCGTATGCAAAACTGTCACCTAATTCTTCGGGTGCTAAATAGGACAAGCCGAAACAATACTTTAACCAACGACCAATTTCAGAACTGTGTAAAATATTTAGTGCAGTATGAAAAGGTGCCGTCCATATATATACTGGATATTTTACACAACATATTGACATTTGTAGTGCAAGAAAAAACAATAATGCCACTTTCGAGTTCATTGATATATAGAAAATTCTCACCCTTGCTAGTTTTGATTTCAAATGTCTCTAAAACACTATGCACCTCCTCAGCACTTCTTGGATTACGTCCTGGCAAAAATTTTCGTCTATGGTTATAAATGTTTTTTCTAATATATTCGACATCTTTTTCTGTGACTGCTTCAGGCAGCGTGTTTTGTAGTTCTTGTCGGATAATTTTAGATGGCCGCTGCTCTTCGGCTTTTCTTTTGCAGGAATTACTAATTATTTGCCGATTCAGCTTCTTGGTGTCGGCTTCGTGTGCATGGAGTCCTTCACTTCTGGTAACTAAATTCTGGGGCCCAACGGTGAAGACTTTTGATTTGCAATCTTTTTTTGAACATCTCCAAAATGTTTCTCCACATTTTAGCACCTTTTGTCGAAAGTAAGTGTAGTAATTCACACATAACATGTCCTTTCCTCGATTACTTTTTATTAACTTTGCTTCCATATTAGCGACACTCTAAAAAAATATGCGCACAACCAAGTAATAATCACAAATTAATAGTTTGTACTAAACTGATATGTAGAAGGGTTTAATAATGATTTAATTGAACAGGCCGGTGCGTACTACCACCCATTTATCAACCCTCATCCTCTACCTGAAAGTAATCGGTGTGGAATTTACTTCTGCAATTACAATCCCTTAAATATGTCTAGGTCATAAACGGATTAATGGTGTGGAAATTACCTGCGCCCTGGCAGGGATGTCATCAGCGCCGGAAACTTTTTTGGTGTCTAGCTTCATTAAAATATATTGCCCTGTCCGAAGACGATATCGGGCATCTTTGACTTCAAAGCATATTTAGCCGCTGTAGAGAACGATGATGAAGGCGTGTCGAATAAGAAAAAATGTGTTCTTTGAATTCAGAAGTGAAACAACCTTTTGTACAATATTAGAGTGAAGAGTCCAAAATATCGGATATATTCTGAAATATTATTGCCTAACACATTCTCACAGTTAATCGTGTAGGAAATGACAGTGCTACATTAAATTGTATTATATCAAACCTAGGACTGGATATTGAAAGAATAACTGTTATTGATTACGTAATTTGTTAGATAATTTTTTTTTTAATTCTCCGATACGTATTCATTAAAAATAAAACACTTTTTAAGCAGATACGAGCCATTAAAGCACAACTAATTAATCATTTATTTAAATATTAATTAAGCAATAAGTGATAATTACCGGAAGGTCAAAAAATGGAACGAAATTTGCAACTTACGAATTCATTTATACGTTTTTTTTTTTTGTCAGTGATGGGAATTATAATTTAATTACTTAATGAGATATTTCCGATTACTTCTTTTCGAATGTGGTAATTGCTCGTGAACAGTTAATCGTTTATTATAACAATTCATGGATGCAAAATTAACGAGGGTAGTCTTTAATTCTTAATTTGTTACGGGAAATATTGTGCTTGTGAAAAAATCACCATACAAGATTCTTCTTTTTCTCTAGATATTTTAAAAGATATTGACTGTTAGGCTTTTTCATATTAACATAGGGTAAAAAATCTCGATACTCTATGAGAGATGGCAGCACAAACAAAAAAAAACATATGATTTTCAGTTAGTGTCAACTCTCAGAACATTTGTCTCACATTTTCATGGCATTTTGTCTATTAGTTTGCGAGTTACAGCTGTGTGAGAGACGCTACTTTTGATTTTTGCAAAATAAACGAATAAGAACAATTTCATGTGCTGCTTTTTAACAGGTTGACTGCCGATCTATATTTTTGAGTTTGTGGTTGACGCCGGTAAGATTTTTCCAAATATTTTTATTTTATTGTGGTAAATATGAATTAAAATGAGTCTTGGATGTATTTTTTTTATGTGCCATTCAAAATATTAAAAAAAAAAATTTCACTCCGATCGGAGTAATCGGCATTGCAAGTGAAAATTTTTTACTAGATGCCGAACACTCCGATCGGAGTGTCCAATTAAATAAGTAAAGAAATAATAAATCGAACTCATGAACTCAAAACATTTATTTCTAAATCATTTTTGTACATTTTTATGGTAATCCTCAAAGCAATTAAGGCAAAAACCTGGTTGTCCAGGGCACATTTTGCATTCATACACTGTTTGCTTTCTTATTTTATTTTTCCTGCATTCTTTGCATTCCTTTCTGCTTACCCGTTTTGTTTCTTTAGTTCCTTTTTTTTCACTAACAATTTTTTCTACTTTGCTAATGCTGTGGACATTTATTTGGCCTGGAGGAATTTGCGGCAAATTAGTAATTGATCGTCTGGCTAGTAAATTTCTTATGACATCCAATCGGAAGTCATATAATCGTAACTGGTCAGACCGCGAATATTTATTGTACAAAAAATAGGCGTTTATCATGCTCATTTGCAGCACATGCATGAATAATTTTTTGTACCACCGAATGTTTTACGGCTGCAAGGATAATATGCCATCATTTGATCCTGTCTATCTATACCGGACATAAAAGCATTATATCCAATGATTGCGGAAGGTTTTTCAGATTCTTGATTTCTTTTGTTTTTAAAAATGCCCATTTCGCTTCCAAATTCTGTTGAAATGTATTGAACATTGCGTTTATCGCGCCATTTTCCGACATGCACTCCATTGCAAAACCACGTTTTAAGTTTGCACTTATTACCTCTTTCGGATTATCTTTCCTCTCAGCTCTCAGCGTACCAATGCAGTATGTATTTTGTTGAAGTAATTTCCTAGCTAAATTAACACTATTGTAAAAATTGTCTAGATAAACAGCATGTCCCACACCCAATTTTTCCTCCAATAAATGTAAAACAATCTTTTCAGTATGTCTGCTTCCACCATAAACATCTGTCGCACCTTCGTAGACACGAAATTTCAAAATAAGTCCATTAGGCTCTGTCAGCATGTATAACTTCATACCATACTTATGACGCTTATTCTTGATATACTGTTTAAACTGGAGACGACCCCGATAAAGTACCATAGCTTCATCCAAAGACAACTCTCTTCCAGGATAGTAAATTTCTCCCATCTTGTTAAAAAAATCTGCCATAAATCTAATCTTTCCTAGCCGATCTGCCGGATCCATATCTGGAGATGTAAAATGCAAACACCTCAAGATAAGCACAAATCTATTCCTTGACATATATTTTCTAAAAACAGGTAGATTAAATAGCGGATCAGTTTTCCAATAATCGTTAAAACGGCTCAAGGATATTGTGCCAGTGTGAAGTAACAGGGCCAAAAAAATTTTTAGTTCGTCAAGAGTAAGATCTTTAAAATTAGTAATACGTGATTTTGTACTTGTTTCTGGGCGCAGCAAAACCTCGACTGCGTAAGAGTTCGTTCGTTCTACAATAGTTTGTAAAAAATCATCATCAATGATCATTTCGAAAAAAATCGATAGGTGCACCCTGTCCTGGAATTTGCACCAATAATTCCTGGGTTTTCTGGAACAAAATTTGTTTTTAACGCACCTCTGTCGTTCCATTTTATCTCATCAAGGCTAGGAAGTGTTTGATGTGGCCGAATAGGGTCTATAAAATTCTCTTCTTCGGACTCGTAGCTTGAATTTACATCACTATCCTCTGTGTCTGGTACGTAATGTTCGTCACTACTACCTCCGCTTTTTTCCAATAGCTGCAATAATTCAGTGTCAGTTAGCTTCTTTTTCTTATCATATACCTTTTTTTCATCACTACAATGTCTTTTTTTAATACCAGAAGGCCCAGGTTGATTGTCCATATTGTACGGCAGATTACAACCAAACCAAAAGCAAATCCGCGGAACCACTTAAGCACCTGTTAGAACTTGCGTTTTTAAGCAACGCCACCACTAGAAACACGTTTCATATACAACGCCGATGGAATACTAAAACGTTTCGTAAGAACGCATGTCGAACTCCGATCGAAGTAGGCGGCGTTGGCGAAGAGACCCGACGCACTCCGATCGGAGTGGTCGGCAGTCAACCTGTTAAAGGAACATTACACTCCGCCAGTAGTTCATCAACACTGTTGTCGGTCCCAAGCCCGGATAAAGGAGGAGGGTTGTGACGTTAGGAGTTAGCACCCTAACGCACGTAAAAGCTAAACTGGGAAATGCAAGTTGTTTTTGAAAAGTAGGATGAAAAATCACAAGATAAGCAAAAATCCCCGGGTGGCAATCCACACCTTCGAAGAAGGGAGCCCCATCGGATACGGGGAGGGTAATTCTACTTCAAAGCGAATAGTTAACCCAAGCTTAAAACTCGGCCAAACGAAAAAAAAACCCGAAACAGAATAGCTGCTCTCGGCACCTGGAATATACAGGGATGGAGGACAAAGAACATCGAAGTCATACAAGTGTTTAAGAAGATGAACATAGACTTTTAGTAATAAGCGAGACAAAGAAAAAGGGAAGTGGAATAGAAGAACTAGATGAAGTGATGCATTGTTGGAGTGGAGTAAAGAAGGAAGAAAGAGCAAAGGCCGGAGTTGGAATATTAGTAAAAAAGAAGTGGAAAAAGAAAATAACATCTTGGGAACCCATCAATGAAAGAATCATAAAACTAAATATAACAATGCTAGGAAAAGACATGGTAATATTAGGAGTATACGGCCCAACAGAAGACAGCACTAAAAGAGGAAAAGATAATTTCATGGAAACACTAGAAATAGAAACACAAGAAGTAAAGAAAAACCAAGAATTAATAATAATAGGAGATCTGAATGGGAGAACAGGAAGGAAAACAAGGGACAATACCGTAGGACAATTCGGAGAAGACATTACTAACGACAACGGAGAGAGACTAATAGAGCTGTGTGAACTAAACGGCCTCAAAATAACAAACGGATTCTACAAACACAAAGACATCCACAAATATACTTGGATGCAATAAACACGAAACTGAAAATCAATAATAGACTACATCATAATTAAAAACGATACCACTATCAAAATAAAAGATGTAAGAGTAAAGAGAAGGGCAGAATGTGGAACAGACCATAGACTATTAATAGCAAATATAAAAGTACCGTGGTACAAGACAATAAAGCAAAAAGGAACAATAGATAAAGAAAACAGAAATACTAATGAGATAACAGAAAAAGCAGACAAAGAAATAAAATACAAAATACACTTACTGCAAAACGAAACGATAAGAGACCTATATAGACGACGATTAGATCAAAAATTAAATGAATTTAACTACGACAACCTCCAACAGATGTATGACCACATAAAAGAATGCATTAAACAGGCGGCCCTAGAAGCATTAGGTAGAGAAGACAACGAGAATAAGAAACATAAAATTAGAATCTGTGAAGAAACCAAAGAATCTATAAAGGAGAAAAAAAGACTATACGAAAAATGGCTGAATACAAAATCAGAAGAAGATCTACAGAAATATAAAGAGAAAAATGCAGAAACGAGGAGGATGATAAACAAAGAAAAGAACGAGAGATGGGAAAAATCGTGCGAACTGTAGAACAGTATATAGGAGGAACTAGAAGCACAGAGTCATGGAGAATAATTAAAGCATTAAGGACCAACATTAGAGAGAAGACGTTTATAGAGTACATCCCAGAAAGTGAGTGGGAAGAATATTATAAGAAGCTGCTAACAGAGGACAGACAAGAATTCCAAGAAGAGAACCCTGAAGAAGAACAGAATAAGGAAATAAAAGAGATAGAACTAAGTTATGAAGAAGTAAAGAAGACAATAAAAACACTCAAAAATAATAAATCTGCAGGGCCTGGGGGTGTGGTAAATGAAATGATTAAGTACGAGTCTAACAAATTACATCGAATGCTGAGAAACATATTCCACAGAGCGATAAATGGAGAAAAAATACCAGAGGAATGGTCAAAAGCTTATATAGTATCTATATTTAAAAAGGGAGACCGCAGAAAATGCACAAACTATAGAGGCCTAAGCATAATATTGAGTATGGGACGTTTGTATGGAAAAATTATTAAAAATATCTTGGAGAAAAATATAAAAGGAGAAATTGGAGAAGACCAAGCAGGCTTTACGGCCGGAAAATCATGTATAGACTACATATACACTATAAAACAAACAATGGAAAAAAAAAAACTGGCAAATAATAGAGAAGTTCATCTAGCCTTCATAGACATAAGAAAGGCCTATGACTCAGTACCAAAGATTATGGAACGCAATGAAATAAATAGGTATTGACAAAGAACTAATATACGCAGTAAAAGCTCTCTATGAAAACAACACAGTGAACATAAAAATAGGGAAGAGACTCCAAACATCAAAAGGCCTATTACAAGGATGCTCTACATCTCCAACACTATTCAAAATATACCTCGAACAAACATTAAAAAAATGGAAGCAAAAATGTAGTGGAATGGGAGTCCCAATACGAGAAGATTACTTATATACTCTAAGTTTTGCAGACGTCCAAGTAGTTATAGCGCAAGATGAGGAAGACCTCAATTATATGGTAAGAAAACAGAAAGAAGAATACACTAAAGCAGGATTAGCAATAAACTTTGATAAAACGGAATATCTCACAATAAAGGAGGGAAACGTGGAGAATCTAGAAGTCGATAACGAAACAATAATCAAAGGAACCGATAGATTTAAATATTTAGGAACCATCATTTCAAAAAACATATACAAATCAATAATACAAAGCATAATGACATACGGGTCAGAAACATGGACGATCAATAAAAGAAATAAATCTAAAATTAACGCAGTAGAGATGGAGTATTGGAGAAGATGTTGTAGAGTGACACGTATGAAGAGAATAACAAATGAAGAAATAAGAACCAGAATGAACATCAAAGAGAACGCAATAAACACCCAGGAGGAAGACCCAGACGATCGTGGAGAGACGATGTGGACGAGGCTATGGAGGACAGGGGTCTAACAGATGGAGACTGGGAAAATAGAAACGGATGGAATCAAAGGCTGAGAGAAGGAAGAAAATCCTTGATATATATATATATATATATATATATATATATATATATATATATATATATATATATATATAATATCTTTTCAGTTTGAGGCAAAACTGTAGCTCCAAAGCAAACGGTACGCTGGCCTGCTCAGTTCGAAAATACCGCTCGCAAGGCTAACGTCACTCAGTAAACGTCTCGGCTAATATTGGGCAAAACAGATAAAAAAATACGGGAAATTTAGTTCGAAGCGAGTCTGCAGACCACGTAAAAGATCGTTTTATTGTAATCGATTTTAAGATGAAAGTAACTAATTTTGCCAGTATATCTGCAGAAAAAATTGCAAAAACTTCTGATTTGAGTCCAAGCCCTGGTCTAACTTTTAGTTATTGTTAGTACAATTTTTAGTTTTTACAACTTTATAGCAAAAAGAGACGAAAGAACACTTGAGAACTAGGCGTATGAGGAGCAGGAAGGAATTTTATATGCAGCGGGCATAGTTGATTAATAGTTTTTACGTCGATTCGTAACAATGGATGAAACATGGACTCACCACTAAAGGCCTGAGTCCAACAGACAGTCCGCAGAGTAGCTAGAGCCGCATGAAAGCCGACCGAAGCGTCTAAAAACAAAAACATCAGTTGGAAAGATTTTGGCAAGTATTTTTTGGGATTCGTTTAGAATAATACTGATCGAGTATCTTGAGAATAGGCGAACAACATCGGGCATCCTTGACTGCACAATAGGAATACTGGATGTAAAGAGTTCAACCAACAAGTCGGTTCTCTCAACAAAGACGAAGGTTGAAAAGTCTACGAAAAA
Source organism: Pachyrhynchus sulphureomaculatus (assembly GCA_019049505.1). Lineage (NCBI taxonomy): Eukaryota > Metazoa > Arthropoda > Insecta > Coleoptera > Curculionidae > Pachyrhynchus > Pachyrhynchus sulphureomaculatus. The sequence goes on from CM032449.1 coordinate 218,609,947, forward strand.
ATGTTTTAGATAAATCGGTATACATGGCTCGTATCTTCAAGTTATTTTCCATTAACTCATTTAATTTGAAAGCCTACATAATTAGAAACTACAATCGTGTCTACGATACCAGAATAAAACAATTCCACCTTGTCACTCCTTGTCAAGAATACGATTCTTATTTAATTTCTTAAATCTAGATCTAGATGAAAGCATCAAAAACTCATACCACCGTTTAACGAAGCATAATGGTTCTTTAATTTGATTTAGAATATACAGGATGATCAATGTATGACTAATTAAAATTATTATTTCGGTTGTACGTTTATCAGACCACAGAGTATGACACCCCATCCCATTTAGAAGAATAACTGTTTTAGAACGTTTTAATTACACAGCCACACAAACAAAGTTCACGAACCAAAATACATGGACCTAATGTATTTTTGACGCTGAATTCGAATGCGTAGTTAAAAAAAATATTTATCGTGTCATTTTTTTTGGCCAAGAAAATCCCATGAAATGAGATAAAACTGTAGTAATAATGTAATGAAGTGTGAAAAATGGTAGATATTTTATAGTCTAGAGACGAAAATATACATTCAAACTACAGCGAGCTATTTCTCTTAATTAAACTAAAATCCACTCTTATAGGGGGTGAACAGTACTCCTAAAACTCAAATAACACACATGAGATTAAATAACATGAACAAAAACAAATTAGAACAAAATATCTGAATCTGGTGTAACAACCAGACATTACTCTTAGAAGGTTGAGACTCACCCTGTAGGATGTAAAAACCACCCCTACCTATGGAGGTATCTTATAAGTTTCAATAATGACGAAACAATTTCAGTCTCTTGTAGTTTTAGGCAGGGTGAACAAATATGGAGTACCCTCAAAGATGTAGTTTATAGTCGTGTATCGATGATTCAAGCGAATCTATTCAATATTTGTTCATTCATACCGGATGCCGACAAACACCAAGGCTAGTTTTATTATTTTTTTCAGCGAAATTCTGAACCTATTTACTTCTCGAGCTAAACGATTTGATTTATAGACAAATAGTAGTTCTTGAGATAAGATCGTGTCAAATTGGAATAAATTTCCGACGTTTCACCTACGATTGTAAAAGCCACCTATATTTACTCTGCGAGATTAGAGCGCTGAATATGTAAGTGTTCTAATCTCGAAGATACCTCGTGCAATCTTCGAAAACCCATTGGAAACATAACATTTTTTTTGCACCCCCTGTATGTTTCCAAGCTAAACAAATCGGTAAAGTGATTTAGTTTCCTTGCAAACATGTAGTTCTAAAATAGGTACTAACGTTGAATTTCTTAAGTAAAATAAAGAAAATTTCCGTAATATGAATAAAAGCATATAACATATCGACACGCGCCTCTTTCACCCTCTTTCCTTGAATAAATATCGCTCAAAAATTATAGGTTTTATTCCTATTTCAAATGCTATATCATTTCTTTCGAATATTATGATGGCAACATACTGACAGACCGACCGCCTTACAGTCGGATAGGAGAATATATATTTTCGTGATCTAAAAACAATAACACGTAAATAAACGCAAAAATTGTAGTGGCTAATTGTTCTCTAGCAAAGGATGTAAAAACATTAACTTACCTGCTGTGCCAGAGGCATGACAGTTTCGGCTAGTTTAACTATTTGTATTTTTAAAACTTTTTCTATAATCAACTTAACATTTTTTTAACACATAGGCTGAAAAGTTTTGGTCTGACACATAGATATCGTCCTTTTCAAAAAATCCATCTGATTTTTAGGAAGTACCAACCTTCAAACGATAGGTGCCAAAATTTTATGTCATTTCGACGATTGGTTTACACGTTACAGTGGTTTTAGTGACGCCAGGTTTAATATTTCCAAAACAATGGAAAATATCAAATTTCGTGTGTTGATTAAACATTGTTTTTTAATAGTAAAAAATACCGTTCAAGAAAAGTATGTATATATATATATATATATATATATATATATATATATATATATATATATATATATATATATATATATATGTATATATATATATATATATATATATATATATATATATATATATATATATATATATATATATATAATCGTATATCCCTTCTACCATATGGTGTAGGGCAGTTATACATTCTCCTTTTTTTCCCCTCTCAATCTCCACATATAAACTTCTTCCATCTGTCTCTATTCTTTGCCATTTTCATTGTTTCTTTCCAGGATTTTCAACTCTCCCCAAGTATACTTCCAATACTCCCATTCCAGGTTTGTCTAAGTCTTCCTCGCTTCTGTTTTCCCTGTATTCGGGCTTCATACACTTGTTTCACCTGTCTATCATCCTTCATTCTCTGTACATGTCCGCACCATCCTAGCTGTCTTTGTTGTATATATTCCATAATTGCTTGTACTCTCAGTCTTCTCTTTATTTCTGTATTCCTTATTCTGTCCTTCCGTGTAACTCCTTGTACTGCTCTCAGGTACTTCATTTCGACGGCTTGTATCTTGTTTTTCTGCCTGTCTGTTAGGGTCCATGATTCACATCCATATGTCAGGATTGTCCTAAAAATTGCCTTGAACACTTTTATTTTTGTTTGTTTCGTCACCTCTTTCTTCCTAATGAATTTATTATTTATTGCATGGTAAAGTTTGTTCGTTTTTTCGACTCTTTTATCAATTTCTTTGTCTTGTTTTCCAGTTTCATCATCACTCTCAGATACTTATATTGTTCCACTTGTATTTTATTCCCTTCTATGTAAATGTTTGTTTGTTGGTTTTCCATTGTCATTACTTTTGTTTCATCTATATTAATTTTCATACCTTCTTCCTTAAACGCTTTATTCCAAATATCGAGGTTTCCTTGTAATTGTCTCTCATTTTCCGCCACCAGCACAATATCATCAGCAAAAGCCGCTTCAGATACTTCTATTCTTTTCAGCTTCCAGTATCCTATTGGCATTCTTTCCACTTGTATTTCAAGAAAAGTAATGGCTTGATAAGTGTTACAAGGACTCTGCCGCTGGAAAATCGATGAGTGCGGCAGAGTCCTCGTTTACTGTTATGCTGAATTTAAACGTGTTCGCACAAATACAATTGACGCTGAACGCTCTGGGCGCCCAAATGAGGTGGTTACAACGAAAAACACAAACGACGTTTGGACCTGTTTAAGCGCAATAAAAATGATTTTTTCATGCGATATGTGACAATGGATGAAACATAGATCCACCACTACACACCGGAATCAAATCGGCAGTCACCTGAATGAACGGCAGTCGGCTAGGAAGGTTTTGGCATCTCCATTTTGGAATGTAAATTGAATAATTTTCATCGACTATGCTGAGAAGGGAAAAAAACTATCAATATTGAATATTATATAACGTTATTGGTGTGTTTGAAGGCCGAAATCATAAAGAAACGACCCCAAATGAGCAAGAAAACAGTGCTCTTTCATCAAGACAACGCACCGTGTCACGAGTTAATGGTTACGATGGCAAAATTACATCATCATCCACCGTATTCTCCAGATTTGGCCCCCAGCGACTATTAGCTAGTCGCAGACCTTAAAAAAATGCTCGCGGGAAAGATATTGAGATGTGTTTTAAGTAGCTAGACCAAAAACTTTTCAGCCGACGCACATTGGGACCGAATGCTGAAAAGGTGGTCATAAGTCCCTAAAATGAATGTTCGATTGAGGGACTTTTCAGGCTCTAGGTATATGGGTTGGTACGTACGATGTTTGAAACGACCGGTTATAATAATCAAGTGTGCACACGTGGCTCTTAACACCTCGTGTTGTTAGAGGGTCGAGCAGGCCTGATTCTGAGTTTGTTCTGTTTGAGTTAGACAGGTAGATTCAATTGCGCTCAAATGTTTTGTATTTGAAGTTAATTTAATTTCGTAAAATGGATTCTCCGAATAAAAGCGAGTACGTTTAAACGATATATATTGACTACAGTAAAATTTGATTATCATTTAATTATTGTAACATTTAAAATATCACTTTTTTAGAACTTTTAGTTTCAAACGTCAAAATTAAAATATATATTAGTTAAAAGTCCCACGACATCCCACTGTCAAAACAATTCTATCGTATTTTCTAACCATAAATACAGCAACAATAACTGGACTAGACGAGACGTTAATTAAGAGATTTTACGTTGTATTACAAGTTATTACTTGCGGCTTCGATATTGATGTTCCAAAATATGAGGAATACTGCGTAGAAACAGCTCGTTTATATGTAAGTTTATATCCCTGGTTTTACATGCCAACGACAGTTCACAAGATTTTGATTCACACCGGACGCATTAGCTTCGATTTTACCAATCGGACAAATGTCTGAAGAGGCAGAAGAATCTTGTAACAAATTTATAAAAAACTATCGGCAGGACTTTGCGCGAAAATGTAATCGTGTTAAGAATATGGAAAATGTATTTCAGAGGGTTTTGGTATCATCAGATCCGCTAATATCAAGCCTGCCGAAATTACCAGCAAAAAAATTGAAAACGTTGGACTCTGAAGCTGTACAACTGCTAAAAGCTCCCAGTTCTGAGATTCAGAGCAATGATGATTTCATCAGATGAAGAGTATTGATGTTTTCTTATAATAACATTTTTATATAGTTTACATTGTCATAATATATTAATAACAGTTTCACTTTAAAACATTAACTTATTTTTTTCAAACCGCCATATTGGATCCTCCATTTTGTTTTCACTTTTTTAATTTTAGATCCTTATCAGCGACATCGAAGAGCCCTATAGTCGAAATTTCATGAAAATATGACAATTTTTATCATTTTTGTCCGCCATATTGGAGCCGCCATTTTGTTATTTACATTTTTTATGTCAAATTCTTAATCAGCGACCTCAAAAAACCAGATATGCAAATTTTCATATACTCGTAATTCGAACTACACCTTCATATTTTGGCCATCTTTTCGGGTTTTGGTTCCAATGTGGGACGTGTTAGAAGTTCAGGTTCTAGAAAGTTTTTTTAGCCATCACAAACAAGTTTGGAGCCGAATCCTTCATATTGATTTTTGAAAATTCGTTTGGGGTGTATTTTGTGAAGCATTCTGTAAAAAATTTTTTTTTATTGTAAAAGAAATCACGGTACGGAACACTAACTGCGCAAGTCCGACTTATACTTAGCTCGTTTTTTTCTTTTATTTCTTATTGTATTAATTTGTTACAATCATATTTAAATAGTTTTATATTGCGTTCACCATGTATCATACCTAGTTATTTAATTGTACTAGTTTATATATTCGGAGAACAATGAGAGTTGTGTAAATCCCTATTAAATTAAGTAAAACTATTTTTAAAAAACGGTCTTTTGTATTTCCAAAGTTATAGGTATAATTAAGATTTTATTTGTAATGTTTTAATATTAAGTAATATTAAATAACACATTTCTTCGTGAGAGATCACAATATTGATGTGAAATTTACATTAAATTGGTTTCATTTTTTTTTCTCGTGTTGCACTGAATGTACGTACTTATAAGTTCCCCAATAATTTTTACATTACCCTGTTTTAAGAAAGTAGTATTTGTGAAAAAGCGCCCTCTGGGATTTTTGCATTTCTCGAGGATGCAAGGTTCCTGGATTCCAAAAAATATACGACGGTGTTTGTTTCAGTTATCTGCTTAGTTGTAAAGAAAAACTCATTGGCTTAAAAAAAATGCCACCTAACAGTGCAGCATTTCTTGAGTCATCTCAACAAAAAACTAGCAAAAATTACCATATTACTGTTAAAATTATACAAAATATATAGACCCTCACCCTTTTTAGCCCCTTCGCTTTAACATATCGCTCAAAAACTATACGCTTCATCCTCTCATTTTCTCTTATTTATATATAAATAAAATAAAAGAGATTTACTTATTCCAGTGATCTTCCAATATATGGATACCTTTAGTATAGTACTATGAGGGGCGGGGGATATGGATACAAAGAGCGGTTTTTTAAGAAAAAAAGGAACACACTAAAGACCGAGCTTATAGAAGGCGTGGGGGTCAAAGAACAACCGTGGGGCGAAACCCCTAATGAAATAAATATCCTCTTGTATTGTAACTCTAAACCGGTGAGAGAGATTTTTCCCAAAAAAAAACCATTTCCTAGGGTGGAAATCTGAAAACTTATATCTAATTTAAAAATCGATGACAGGAAGGTGAACAACAATATATATATATGTATATAACGGGTGATTCATTTAGAGGTACTTTTTGTGATGGGGATTTAATTGCAGATTGCGCATGCGTCGTGTCAACTGAAGTGGCATTCCTGTTCAGTAGTGTTTGACAATTCATAATGGAAAGACTGCCCGGCACAGCGTCTACAAATTGTTCAACTTTATTACGAAAATGGGCGTTCTACGAGGAATGTATATCGGGCGCTTAGAGCAACTTATGGTCCACATAATCGGCCTACCGAACGCACAATTCGCTCTACCATCAATAAGTTTGAGACCCAATTTTCATTATTGGATAATGCTCGACCGAATAGACCACATCCAGCACGTAGTTAAGAAAATATAGGGGCGGTAGCGGAGAGTGTACGCGAAGACCGTGAAGTGTCGATTCGTCGCCGTTCTCAACAGCTTGGCCTGTCATATTCAACAACTTGGCGTATTTTACGTAAGGATCTTTCTTTAAAAGCATACAAAATTCAACTAGTGCAATAACTGAAACCGACCGACCTTCCGAATCGTTTCCGTTTTAGTCGTTGGGCTCTTGACAAGCTTGCAGAAGATCCACTGTTTTCGAGAAAAATTTTGTTCACCGATGAGGCCCATTTTTGGCTTAATGGGTTCGTGAATAAACAAAATGCCCGTATTTGGGGTGATGAACAACCTGAAGAGATTCAAGAGCTAACATTAAACAGAAAAAACAACTGTTTGGTGGCCGGAATGTTACTGTGAATGGTGACCGTTATCGCGCCATGATAACAGACTATTTGATGCCAGAAATTGAAGCCTGTGGTCTCGACGGAATTTGGTTCCAACAAGATGGCGCCACTTGCCATACAGCCCGTGAAACCATGGCTTTACTGCGAGAGCAATTCGGCGAACAGATCATTTCACGCTTTGGACCAGTGAATTGACCGGCTAGATCATGTGACATCACACCTCTTGACTTTTTCCTTTGGGGCTATGTAAAGTCCAAAGTCTACATGGATAAGCCAGCTACAATTGAGGCATTGGAGGCCAATATTACTCGAGTCATTGGCCAAATACCACTCGAAACGCTCACACGCGTCATTGAAAATTGGAACTTCAGAATGGACGTTGTTAACCGTAGTCGCGGACAACATTTGAAAGAAATTATCTTTAAGAAATAATTGTAAAGAATGGTTCCTTTATATGATAATAAAGATTATAAAATAAAATTGTTTTTATTCATTTTTTTTATTTAAAAGAAAGTACCTCTAAATGAATCACCCTTTATATATATATATATATATATATATATATATATATATATATATATATATATATATATATGATAACTGTGTGTCTCGGGTTTCCCATGTAGGCTGATATTCTTCAAAGAAAAATAGACGGGTCATTATCACCTACAGTCTATCGCAAACCTACATATAGCTTATAGAAGGCGTGGGGGTCAAAGAACAACCGTGAATCGAAACCCCTAATAAAATAAATATCCTGTGTATTGTATTGTAACTCTAAACCGGTTAGAGAGATTTTTCCTAAAAAAAACCCTTTCCTACGGTGGAAATCTGAAAACTTATATCTAATTTAAAAATTCGATGACAGGAAGGGGAACAACAATGTATATATATATATATATATATATATATATATATATATATATATATATATATATATATATATATATATATATATATGATAACTGTGTGTCTCGGGTTTCCCGTGTAGACTGATATCCTTCAAAGAAAAATAGACGGGTCATTATCACCTACAGTCTATCGCAAACCTAACATACATATACAAACAGATATCTCCATGCAGAATCACACCACCCAGCCCAACTCGCCGCTATAGCCAAATCACTAGTGTTCCGCTCGCAGGCTTTAACGGACGAAGAAAACTGGGAGAAAGAGATGGTTCAGCTCCAACAAGCCTTAACATTAAACGGCTATAAGAAAAATAGTCTACAACAAGCTTTACGAAAGTCACAAAAACGAGAAAAAAACTGAGGAGGCAAAGGCTTTCCTTTCCTATGTAAAAGGGACCACAGACAAAATCCGAAAACTCCTTAAGAAACACAATATCACAACAGTCTTCAAAACTGACCTAAAAATCAAGGATATCCTACCTTCCACCACGTAAGCTTTGAAAAAGGTGGGTGAGATCCCATTGAAACGTCAGCTGTTAAACAATCCTTCTCAGGATATCCAGCCTACACGGGAAACCGAGACACACGGTTATCATATTACACCCGTTAAAACAACCGTCAAAATATATATATATATATATATATATATATATATATATATATATATATATATATATATATATATATAAATTGCAACGTATCTCTGTCTGTCTGTCCGTTAATGCGCTTATCGCTGGAGAACCACTTATCCGATTTACGTGCTTTTTTTTTTAAACATACATATGTTCTCTGGCCAGGTTATAGGCTATATTTTATTACGTTAGGTAATAAAAAAGTTTGCCGCTAGCGCGTTCTTTCACAATACACTGCCTAAACCATTAAATATGGAATAATATCATGTAGCAAAGAATATCTATATCTATAATATATAAAATGCAACGTCTCTCTGTCTGTCAGTTAATGCGCTTATCACTTGAGAAGCACTTATCCGATTTACGTTTTTTTTTTTAAATTCATACTTTTGTTCTCTGGCCAGATTATCTATATTTTATAACATATATAAAATGCAACGTCTCTCTGTTTGTCTGTCTGTCTGTCCGTTGGTGCACTTAGCACTGGAGAACCCCTTATCCGATTTACGTGTTTTTTTTTAATTCATATATTTGTTCTCTAGCCAGGTTATTTATAATCTTCTATAATATATATAACATGCAACGTATCTCTGTCTGTCTGTCCGTTAGTGCACTGAGCACTCGAGAATCACTTATCCGATTTACGTGTTTTTTTTTTAAAAACATACATATGTTCTGTGGCCAGGTTATAGGATATATACACCCCGTGGGGGGGCGGGATAGAATATCTCCCCCGGTATGTTCTGCCTGTCGTAGAAGGCGACTTAAAGAACAATCTAGATGGTAGATGCCCAGATCCCACCAGCATCGCCCGGTGTGATACCATCGCATCGGCTTAAGCTGCGTGAAGTTGCTTAACGTTTCGTGGCTGTGCCGATGTCCCGGACTGTGGGACCAAATAGCATGATGAGGCACCTGGATACAAAAAATTCCGGAGGTAAAATAGCCCCCCGTTCGGATCTCTGGGTGGGGGCTGGTTCAGGGGCGTCGACATGCAGTGAACAGAATTTCAAAATGGATTTTTGTAACATACGAGGTTTAAATTCGAACATAAATTCAGTGCACCAACACCTGCAATCAAATAAACCTCATGTACTCGCTCTCTGTGAAACTAAGGTCAGTTCATCGACCAGCACAGTAAACTATCTTTATCCTGGGTACGATTTCTATTCCCGATTTAGGCGTAACTTTGGAATCTGTCTTTATGTCAGAAGCGACCTCTCTTGCCAACGAGAAGAGGCACTGGAGCCCCCAAACTTTGATGTTATGTGGTTAAAAATAACGACTCAACCAACCACAAGGTTCGTCTGTATCCTCTATCGACCACCAAGTGATACAAACTTTAGAACACTTTTCGCTTCTCTTGCAGACAACATAGATCATTTACAAATTAACTATCCAAATGCCGAAATTGCCATCCTGGGCGACTTTAATGTCCACAACATCAACTGGCTTAAATATTCAAATACTACCGACGAACAAGGTCGTGAAGCCGAATCATTTTCAATCAGTTGTGGCTTGACTCAGCTTATTGATGAACCAACACGGATCCCTGATCGAGACGGAGAGTTCGCCAGTCTTCTTGATCTGTTTTTAACCACCAATCCGGAGATTTACACGGTCAGCGTAAATCCACCGTTAGGTTCTTTCGACCATAAACTACTTTCGACATCGAGTATTCTACCAATCAGTGACGGAGAGGCGCCCAAACCGCGCAAGATTTGGCACTACAAATCTGCTAAATGGGAAGATCTCATGGAATATTTTCGAACTTTCCCTTGGTTGGATGTTTGTTTTCGATCCGACGACTCATCTGACTGCGCCAGGGAGGTTTCCGATGTTATTTTGGCCGGTATGGAGGCTTACATCCCTTTTTCGAAGAAATGCCCTTCCAACGGCAAGCCTTGGTTTGACCTAAAATGCAAAGAAGCTGTTGCTTCTAAACATCTTGCATACCGACAGTGGCGTGAAGATCCTAACACCATAAATCGTAACATCTTTGTTCGTGCCAGGAACAGATGTAAAGAAATTATCTACGAAACCAAGGAGGTACACAATCAACGGATTAGAAACAAACTTCTCGCTTGTCCCGGCAATTCCAGGTCCTTTTGGTCAGTCGCTAAGGCAGTTAGTCAAAATTTCACCAAATCCACCATACCGCCACTCACACGGCCAGATAATTCTATTGCAACGACACCTGTTGAGAAAGCGAACTTGTTGGCTGAACTCTTTGCTTCACATTCTACTGTCGATTTCCAAGGAAAAACACCACCTACTATTCCCATAGTGCAGTCAAGGATGCCCGATATTGTCTTCAGACAGCGTATCATAAAACGTATTTTGATGAAGCTTGACACCAAAAAGGCTTCAGGCGCTGACGGAATACCTGCCATAGTTCTCAAGAACTGTGCGAGGGAACTAACACCAGTTTTCTGTAGACTTTTCAACCTATCCTACAGAAAGGGAATATTTCCTTCCTGCTGGAAATGTGCCACAGTTCAGCCGATACCTAAAAAAGGCAAGAAGACCTTGCCAAATAACTACCGACCAATCGCACTACTCTCAATAATATCGAAAGTCATGGAAAAGGCTATCAATCAGCATCTTCTAAAATATCTTGAAGGATTCAACATTATTAGTGATCACCAATATGGCTTTCGTAAAAATAGATCAACAGGAGATCTTCTGACTTATGTAAACACATGTTTGGAACAACGCAATTGAACACTTTGGAGAATCTCGAGCGGTTGCTCTTGACATATCCAAGGCATTTGACCGTGTTTGGCACGATGGGCTGTTGGCTAAGCTACGTTCTTATGGTATGTCTGAAAAGTTCTGTTTGGGGCTCTCATGTTTCCTCAGAGAGCGTTCTTTACGAGTGGCAGTTGACGGATTTCTTTCTAACACCTTCACTATCAACGCCGGTGTGCCCCAAGGTTCCATACTGTCTCCTACTCTCTTCCTCATTTATATTAACGATCTGCTGGAAAAGACCAAGAATCCAATCTACAGCTTTGCAGATGACAGTACACTTATCTCTTCATTCACTTTGAACGCTCGGGCATCGACTACTCAGACGAATATCCGCAGACAGCAGGAAGTCATTTAACTTAACAAAGACCTGGAAGAAATTCTATCTTGGGGTGACAGTAACCAAGTGGAATTTAACGCTACAAAAACCCAGGCGGCAGTTTTTTCTAAAAAAGTTAACGTTTCAGAACCCGACATAGTTATGTCGGGGCACTCCATCCCTCTAGCATCGTCACTCAATCTGTTGGGCGTTAATTTGGGAACAAATATGTCCTGGCATGAACATGTTGCAGGCATAGCAAGAAGAGCTTCTCAAAAGTTGGGAATATTGTTTCGAACCAGAAAGCTTTACACTCCACAACAACTGTTAATTCTTTACAAAGCTCAAATTCGACCAACTATGGAATACTGCTCCCATGTTTGGAGCTCCGCTCCCAAACATACACTGCATTTGTTGGATTCTATCCAGAGAAGAGCTGTTCGTCTGATTGGACACCCGGAACTGACCGACGGCCTTGATTCGCTGGAACATCGAAGAACGGTTGGCGACTTGAGCCTATTCTACAAGTACTTTCATGGAAAGTGTTCGAAAGATGTGGCCCGTTTAATTCCTCCCAGAGCGGTGCATATTAGAAGTACACGTCGCGCTAATGTTTCACATCCGTATGAGGTTCAGCTTGTTACTCCTCGTACAACGCTTTTCAAGCAGTCTTTTATATGGAGAACATCATACCTTTGGAATGGTTTACCCAGGACTGTGTTTCCCACCGAGTACAATCTACAGCGATTCAAGAACAACGTGAATCGCTTTCTCCGCACACGTGTCGCTCCTGTAGCGCTTTAGGGACTTCCCTGTAGCACGTGTGCTAGACCCATAAAAAAAAAAAAAAAAAAAAAAAAAAAGTAATTCATTGTGTAATGTTCTTTGATAAAGCTTTTTAATACTTTCGTGTTGAAATTTTTATTGTTTTTTGATGAAAAAGGATACACTATTTTAGTAGTCAATAGATGGTGTTTTTATTGGGTGTTGTGTGAGTGTTCTTTTAATTCGTCTTGGGTTGTGTCTAAATGGCAGAATTATGTGTTATCTTAACATTACACTATTAAGATTAGATTTTGTTATAATACAAACCGACACATACAGCAGTTTAATCCGCTAGATGCCAAAGTTTAAAAGAGTGTAATGGTAAATATAATAGTTGAAAGTAGAAATAAGTGTAATATTGTTAAATGTTGTGTCATCTATAAATCAAATCAATAAAATCAATTTAAAAAGATAGTAATTTACCTAAATATTAAAAACGGAATGTGTAAAATTCTTGTGTTATCAACGAAAGAAATAAATCAGGGAACTTTGACGTAACTGATACATTATTGACGACGTGTAGTTTACTGACTTTTACTAAGAAATGCTGTAAGTATCAGCAGGAGATAGAAATATTAAATAGATTTATGCTTGACTAGTTCTATTACGAGCTATAAATACCAATGTTTTATTCACCTTAGAAAAATATACTCTATATTAAATGTATTGTATTCGTACAAAAACCCTAACATTTTTTCAGGGTTTAGCGACCTTAGATCACGAACTATATTATATTTAATTTGCGTCAGCTTGCCTGCCCGTATGTTGGCGCAGTGACTTCCAAAAATAATATATCAATTTCAAATTTGGTATACAGAAAAGAGCTTTTCGATTGTGGATCGAAACCTAACAGAAACCTTAATTCTTTGTAGCATCGACGTGATGTTGGTGAGTCTACTCTATAAGTGCTGTCATAGAAAGTGTAGTTCGCTTGATTCTTCACAAAGGAGTATATATTATGAATGCCCGTCTTGTCCAGGACTTTTCCTAATCTTTAACTTCTGTAGTGACGGCTAAACGTCCGACACTCCAACTTCGGCATTCTCACCGACCACTATTTCCGGCGCGTCCAAAGTCAACTCTGCATCCTCTGCTTTATTCAAAGCCAATTTTTCCCGGATATAAAATTGTTCGTTTCAACCAACTTATTGATCTCTTTCCTTTGTGATCTTATAAGCCTCCATATTTGTTTTTGAAGGCCGTAGAAGACATTTTCTGTTCTTTCCGAGAAGGTTTCCCAATACTGACTTGTAACTTGTCCTACCAACCTTACTGTTTCATTTCTAATCTTGCGATATACGATTCCGCCGTTCCTGATGCCCGAAATGGCAGGTAGACTTGTTTCTTTTCTTTGCAGTTTTGCTTAACTTCCTGGCAGAACCATGGGATTTTATATGTACTAATAAATCAGAGGTTTATCTTGTCACTCCCGGTACCAACCCCTTCCAGAATTATTTTATATGGTGAATCGTATTTCTTTGAATTATTTTTTTTTATGGGTCTAGCACACGTGCTGCAGGGAAGTCCCCAAAGCGCTCCAGCAGTGGCATGTGTGCAGAAAAAGCGATTCACATTGTCCTTGAATCGCTGTAAATTGTACTCGGTGGGAAACACAGTGCTGGGCAAATTATTCCAAAGGGATGATGTTCTCTATATAAAAGACTCTTTGAAAAGCGTCGTACGCGGAGTAACAAGCTGAACTTCATACAGATGCGAAGCACCAGCGCGACATGTATTTTTAACATGTACCGCTTTGGGAGGAATTAAGCGGGCTACATCCTTTGAACATTTTCCATGAAAATACTTGTAGAACAGACTCAAGTCGCCAACCGTTCTTCGATGTCCCAGCGAATCAAGGCCGCCGGTCAATTCCGGGTCCCCAATCAGACGGACCGCTCTTCTCTGAACAGAATCCAACAAATGCAGTGTATGGTTGGGAGCGGAGCCCCAAACGTGGGAGCAGTATTCCATAGTTGGTTGAATTTGAGCTTTGTAAAGAATTAACAGTCGTTGTGGGGTGTAAAGTTTTCTGGTTCGAAATAATATTCCCAACTTTTGAGAAGCTCTCCTTGCTATGCTTGCAACATGTTTATGCCAGGACATATTTGCTCCCAAACTAACGCCCAACAAATTGAGCGACGATGCTAGGGGAATGGAGTGCCTCGACATAACTATGTCGGGTACAGCAACGTTAACTTTTTTAGAATAAACTGCCGCCTGGGTTTTTGTAGCGTTAAATTCCACTTGGTTACTGTCACCCCAAGATAGAATTTCTTCCAGGTCTTTGTTAAGTTGCTGTCTGCGGATATTCGCCTGAGCAGCCGATGTCCGAGCATTCAAGGCGAATGAAGAGACAAGCGTACTGTCATCTGCAAAGCCCAGAACTACGTGTCTGTCGCGATTAAAAAGATTTCCTTACAGCGAATATCCATAAAAAAATTAGACCGACTAAAATTGGAAATTACATTTTTGGTAACCCAGATATCTGGAAACGTAAAGGAGGATGACCAACAAAAGTCATGATGTCATCTTATTCTGTTGAAGTATCATCTCTTGTTTCATTAATGATAATGACAAAAATGTGCAAAGACAGAATAAAAAAACCGGCCAAGTGAAAGTCGGACTTGCGCAATTAGCGTTCCGTACCGAATAAACATGTTTGTTACGTAGCCAGACTTCAAAAACAGCCCCCAAATGGGTTTTCAAAAATCAATATCTAGGATTCGGACACAAACTTGCATGTGATGGCTAAAAAAACTTTCTAAAACGTGAACTTCAGTCATCATCATCATCATCGTCAGCTTATACTGTCCACTACTGGACGAAAGCCTCCCTCAAGTCTTGCCATTCTGGGCCGCTTGTACCCAATTTCTAGCGACTCTTTTCCAATCATCAGGTCACCGACTTGGTGGTCTACCTCTACTCCGATACGCTTCGGATCTTGGTCGCCACTCTATAACTGTCTTTGTTCATTGACCATTCTTAAACTTAGCAACATGCCCAGCCCAATTTCATTTAAGATGTAGAATGAATCTGTACATTCTGTACAGGGTGAGTCAATGATAGAGTAAAGTTCATTATCTCATTTATTTCGGGAATGACGAAAAAATGTTAAATAAAATAGGTTTAGGGAATGTTTAGGCGCACAGTTTAAAATTATTTTTGAGTATACAGGGTACTTTAAAAAAGTGTTGCTGATAACATGTTTTTTTAAATGGAACATCCTATTTTCTAATTTATTTTCAAATCCTGCGTAAAATTTTGTAACTTTTTTATTAACAATGTTATATACCTAAATCTAGTAGTGTTTCTAATATTTCAATTTTTTTTAAAAAAAAATACTAGTTTCCAGTTTTGTAAAAAATTGAAGGTGCAATACTCATAATTGGTATGAGAGTTCTATAGAGATGAAAAAAAGATATAATAAAGAAATTTCAGTTAGATACAACAGAGTATTCAAAATAAATTTATACATTTCGACTCTTTTAAATTGAAAAATCTCGAATTTTTTAAATGGCACATCCTGTATATTATTATTTTTTCTGATAGATTTGATAAAACCCTCCAACTTTTATTAAGTTTGTCATATACCTATTTCTAATAGTTTTTTATTTATTTTGAATTTTACAATTTTTACTCTTGTTTTTAATACAATTACGCTATTGTGAATACATAAACACATAGTTAATAATAATTTTAATATAGTTTAACTTATCTAATGATTAATTATTATGACGTTCGACCGAAAATGCAAAGAAGCTGTTGCTTCTAAACATATTGCCTACCGACAATGGCGTGAAAATCCTAACACCGTAAATCGAAACATCTTTGTTCATGCCCGGAACAGATGCAAGGGAATTATCGACGAAACCAAGGAGGCACACAATCAACGAATTAGAAACAAACTTCTCGCTTGTCCCAACAATTCCAGGTCCTTTTGGGCAGTCGCTAAGGCAGTTAGTCAAAATTTTACCAAATCCACCATACCACCACTCACACGGCCAGATAATTCCATTGCAACCACACCTGTTGAGAGAGCGAACTTGTTGGCTGAACTCTTTGCTTCACATTCTACTGTCGATTTCCAAGGAAAAAACACCACCTACTATTCCCATATTGCAGTCACGGATGCCCGATGTTGTCTTTAGACAGCGCATCATAAAGCGTATTTTAATGAAGCTAGACACCAAGAAGGCTTCTGGCGCTGACGGAATACCTGCCATAGTTCTCAAAAACTGTGCAAGGGAACTAACACCAGTTTTCTGTAGACTTTTTAACCTATCCTACAGAAAGGGAATATTTCCGTCCTGCTGGAAATGTGCCACGGTTCAGCCGATACCTAAAAAAGGTAAGAAGACCTTGCCAAATAACTACCGATCAGTTGCATTGCTTTCAATAATATCGAAAGTCATGAAAAGGGTTATCAATGAGCATCTTCTAAAATATCTTGAACGATTCAATATTATTAGCGATCACCAATATGGTTTTCGTAAACATAGATCAACAGGAGATCTTCTGACTTATGTAACACATGTTTGGAACAACGCAATTGAACACTTTGGAGAATCTCGAGCGGTTGCTCTTGACATATCCAAGGCATTCGACCGTGTTTGGCACGATGGACTGTTGGCTAAGTTGCGCTCTTATGGTATGTCTGAAAGGTTCTGTTTGTGGCTCTCATGTTTCCTCAGAGAGCGTTCTTTACGAGTGGCGGTCGACGGATTTCTTTCTAACACCCTCACTATCAACGCTGGTGTGCCCCAGGGCTCCATACTGTCTCCTACTCTCTTTCTCATTTACATTAACGATCTGCTGGAAAAGACCGGGAATCCAATCTATAGCTTTGCAGATGACAGTACGCTTGTCTCTTCATTCACCTTAAACTCTCGGACATCGGCTGCTCAGGCGAATATCCGCAGACAGCAGGAGGTCGTTCAACTTAACAAAGACCTGGAAGAAATTCTATCTTGGGGTGACAGTAACCAAGTGGAATTTAACGCTACAAAAACCTAAGCGGCAGTTTTTTCTAAAAAAGTTAACGTTGCTGAACCCGACATAGTTATGTCGGGGCACTCCATTCCCCTAGCATCGTCGCTCAATTTGTTGGGCGTTAGTTTGGGAGCAAATATGTCTTGGCATGAACATGTTGCAGGCATAGCAAGGAGAGCTTCTCAAAAGTTGGGAATATTATTTAGAACCAGAAAGCTTTACACCCCACAGCAACTGTTAATTCTTTACAAAGCCCAAATTCGACCAACTATGGAATACTGCTCCCACGTTTGGGGCTCCGCTCCCAACCATACACTGCATTTGTTGGATTCTGTTCAGAGAAGAGCGGTCCGTCTGATTGGGGACCCGGAATTGACCGGCGGCCTTGATTCGCTGGGACATCGAAGAACGGTTGGCGACTTGAGTCTGTTCTACAAGTATTTTCATGGAAAGTGTTCGAAGGATGTAGCCCGCTTAATTCCTCCCAAAGCGGTGCATGTTAGAAATACACGTCGCGCTGGTGCTTCGCATCCGTATGAGGTTCAGCTTGTTACTCCGCGTACAACGCTTTTCAAGCAATCTTTTATATGGAGAACGTCATCCCTTTGGAATAATTTGCCCAGCGCTGTGTTTCCCACCGAGTACAATTTACAGCGATTCAAGAACAACGTGAATCGCTTTTTCCGCACTCGTGCCGCTCCTGGAGCGCTTTAGGGACTTCCCTGCAGCACGTGTGCTAGACCAATAAAAAAAACACAAAAAAAAAACGTAATAAGTGTTCAAAATATCCCCATCTACTTGATTACACATGTTTAGTAGTATTTCTATATTTTCCTTCACTTTCCTTAGCATAAAGGGCGTTATTGTCCTGCACGCATTCCGTATCCTACTTTCCATATCTACTGGTGTTGTAGGGGAATTCACATAAACACGATCTTTAATGTAGCCTCATAAAAAGAAGTCTAAAGGTGTTAAATCACATGATCGAGCGGGCCACTAAATGAATCCACCCCTACCGATCCATGTTTGTGGGTAACGATCGTTTAAAAATTCCCGAACTTCCCGGTGGTAATGTGCAGGAGCTCCGTTTTGTTGAATCCACATTTGTTCCCTTTCAAAGTTATCAACTTCTTCAAGAAGCTGAGGTCATTCGTTTTGCAAAAAATTTAGATATCTCGGCCCGTTAAGCAGTTCGCGGAAAAAATATAGACCAATAATTCGAAAATTTAATATTCCACACCATACATTAAGCCACCAATGGTTTTGGTTTTGAACTTCCCGGACCCCAAATGGATTAACTGTTGAATAATAATGCATGTTATGGCTGTTAACTGCTCCATTACTGCTGTAAGTAGCTTCATTAGAAAACATTATTTTGGATAACAAATTTGGATCGGCCTCTATTTCTCCATTCATGGTGGTATAAAAGTTTACTCGTCGTTCAAAATCACGGTCTTGAAGTTCTTGGTGCAGTTCTATATGAAAGGGATGATTATTGGATGGTATTTTCTCGTGGTGCGATTAGCCGTAGATTGGAATGTGTCAGATAAGTCAGCTAGTTGACGGCTGCTGATCTGGGGATTATCTTCAACATGAAGTAAAATCTCCATTTCTTTTCCTCATTGGTACCATTCTGGTTTGCCACAAACCGTTCCATTAAGCCCTGAGAAGATTTTCTAGATGGTATACGTCTATTAGGGTTCTTCGCTCCGTAAACCATATCAATTAATTCATGACATGTTAAAGATAGGAGGCGAATCGCTGCTCGAAAGTGTACGAATTTTACTTGATAAGTGTCTAATGCAAGCAAGAATCCCAGATAGCTGTCAAAAGGTAGAAGTTATCTTATTATATAAAAAAGGGGATCGAGATAACGTAGAAAACTATCGATCCATCAGTTTGCTCTTCTATTTATGTAAGCTACTGACTAAAATAATAACAAGCAGACTATCAAGCAGGTTTTTTCCGCACACATGCCGTTCCTGGAGCGCTTTAGGGACTTCCCTGTAGCACGTGTGCTAGACCCATAAAAAAAAATATCAGCCATTTGAACAAGCGGGATTCAAGAAGGGTTACAGTACAGTCGACGATTTTCAGACACTTTGTACTCTCATCGAGAAGTGCACAGAATACAATATATCTCTATCCGTGACCTTCGTTGACTACTGTAAGGCTTTTGATTTGTTAGAAACCTGGACAATTCTGAAAGCTATGGATAATGCAAAGACAGTCTCTAGGCACCTACCTAATTAAATATATGTTCATGCATCGCTGCAAATCACCATTGATGAGAATACAAGGATCGAAAGCGAAGTACGTCAAGCGGACACAATTTCTCCCAAACGGTTCTACTTAGCGCTGGGAGATGTGTTTAAAAATCTGAATTAGCACAGATGACGTACGATTTAACCTGATGGTTCGCAGATGACATTGTCATTATTAGCGATACAGTAGAAGAACTTCGAACCATGTTGCAAGAACCAAAATAATGAGTCCTCGAGACATAGATGTGACTGTTGCGAACCAATTGCTCCAAAACGTGACTTCGTATATATATTTAGGACACAAATTATTAACATGGAGACCAAGAGAATGAATAAATTGGCTATGAAAGGTGACAAGAGTAAGTTTGAAATCGAAGCCAGTCAAGGATTCGAATGTTTCCCAAGGGTATGGTATAGGTATGTGGATGATATTTTCGCGATTTTTGATACAAAGAAAGCAAATATTGATGATTTTGTTTCCAAATTAAATAGCCGGTATGATTCCATTAAATTCACTTACGAAGTTGAGAACAAAGGACAATTGCCTTTTCTAGATATTTTAATTATTAAAAATAATAATAGATTAGAATTTGATATCTATAGGAAGGACACAGTAACAGATAGATATATTCCTAATGATTCATTTCATTGCAAACAACATAAATTAGCCTCATTACATTTTTTAGTTCATCGTTTGGTCACTTTCCCTCTGAATAGAGTAAACTTCAATAAAGAAAGGAATCGTATTAGAAATATAACTAGAGTTAATGGTTATGACGATGACTTAGTAAATAAGCTAATAAATAGGCATAAGTTTAGGTTTAATATTCAGAATTCCACCTTTTTTACACGCGAAGAAAATAACACCAAGTATGTCTCCATACCATATAATCCGAAATATAGCAAGGGACTCAATAAGGTATTTAATAAGGTAGGCCTCACCTTAGTCTATAAGTCATCAGACAATCTGAGGAATATCTTAGGAAATCCCAAAGATAAGATTCCTAGTTGTGAGAAAAGTGGAATTTATGAAATTAGTTGTAATGATTGTGACAAAAAGTATGTTGGGCAAACTAAAAGGTCAATTAGAACACGATTTAAAGAACATTTAGCACACTTAAAATACAACAGAACAGAAAAGTCTAGCATTGCCGAACATGCTCTTGAAGCTGATCATACTGTAACATTAGATAATCTAAGATTAATAAAAATAATGTATCTGACAGGAGATTGTTGAACGCATACGAAAGTATGGAAATCATAAAATGTAAAAGTAGTTTAAACAAAGACAGAGGGCCTATTCCTTATAGTCCCCTCTACTGGTTACTTGACCGGAACTGATAGCCTTGCCTATGTCATTAGTTCCGCTTGAGTAATTCAAGGGTTAGGCTAAGTATAAATAGGGTAGATTTGGTAGTTTAGCTTTAGTCAATCATCGCTCCTGATGAAGCTAACATGGTTAGCGAAACGCGCTTCGAGTGCAAAAATAAAGTGTTTGGTGTAGTGGTGATATATACTGAGTAGTATCATTGTGCCAAAGATTCCACATTCCCAACTTAGTCTCCAAACTAACCTATTAATTAATCAAATCAAAATTTAACTCTCAAAACTACACGGCTGTGATTGGGCGATCAATTCCTATATTTGTGACAAATTTCAACGTTCTCTGTCAAATAGTTTCGGAAAAAATCGGCAGTGACAGATAGATACCGAAGTGTTTCGTTCTTCAATTTGGGTACGAAACACTGAAAACCATTGAGTTATTGTCGTTTAAATATAAATTTCTTCTTCTTCTTCTTTATATTAGGTATTCCTGCCTGTTTTTCTTTAATGTCTCGTGGCTACAGGTCGTCGTTCCATCTGTTTCGAGGGCGTCCTATACTCCTTCGGCCCACTGGTGATTTATCTAGAGTTATTTTCACTAATCGTCGTTCGGACATGGAACCAACACATAAATTCCATTCTTCTTTTCTGTTTCTTATCCACGTATTAACGTCCTCTACTTCACATATTTGTCTTATCTTTCTCTATCCCAAATTGTTCTTCCTGCAGTTCTTCTTAATGTTCTCATTTCACTTGTTTGTAAGTATCTCTGAGTTTTTCTGGTCTTGTCTCTGCTGTGTAAGTCATAACTGGTTGATCCGCTTGATCAACTGAACAGATGGGAGGAGAACTTTGGCGACAGCCTCAGCACCTTACCACCAACAGAACTTCCGACTTCTAAACCACAAGAAAACCCACTGAATATTGAAACCAACGACCCTACTCAAAGCGAAATCAAAAGAGTAATCGGTCAGCTTAAAATGGGGAAAGCTGCGGATCCAGACGACATCCCGGCTGAACTAATGAAGGCATGTCCGGCCACCGTAACCAGGCTTTTAATTCCAGTGATAAAAACTGCCTGGAACACAGAACTTCTTCCTGACAGCTGGAAAGAAGGGTGGGTACATTATAAGCTGCCAAAAAAGGGCAACCTGAAAGAATGCTGCAACTGGCGGGGCATCACCCTTCTTAACACCATCAACAAAATTATAGCAATCATTACTCTAAACAGGCTTAGCAATACTATAGAACCGACTCTACGAGCAGAGCAAGCCGGTTTCCGCCCCCAGAGGTCATGCATAGACCAGATAAATTCTCTGCGAATAATCATCGAACAATCTTATGAGTTTAGATCATCTCTCTACCTGATCTTCGTGGATTTTGAAAGAGCATTTGACACCTCGAAGCACACGGCTATATGGGCAGCTTTAAGGGAACGAGGTGTGCCGGAAAAAATAATAAGGATTATTAAAGCACTTTATCATGGATGTAGCTGTAAAGTGATATACAGTAACATGACTAGTAAGGCAATACCTGTCAGAAATGGAGTTAAGCAAGGATGCGTACTATCTCCGCTTTTATTTAATATGGTTCTAGACGAAGTCATGACTAAAATTAATAACACTCAGAGAGGCATAAGATGGGGCCTGACGTCACGTCTGGAAGACCTAGACTATGCGGACAATATTTGCCTTCTATCTCACTCATTAAAGGACGCAAAAGCCAAACTGACTCGATTAGCAGAGGAGGCAGAAAAAGTGGGGCTGTGGATTAACAACTCCAAAACAAAAGAGATGAGAGTAATGAAGAATGAAAATACAACCTTAACTCTAAATAATCGCCCAATGGAAAGGGTACAAAGGTTCACGTACCTTGGCAGTGTGATAGATACGAATGGAGGGACAGAGGCTGACGTCAAACAAAGAATACTCAAAGCACAGCAAACATTCGGGATTCTCAACAACATCTAGAGATCCCGCATACTGTCGCCAAACATAAAAATACGCCTCTTCAACACAAATATCAAATCGGTGCTTCTCTACGGCTGTGAAACCTGGAAAGTGACTAAAAGTATTTCCAATCAACTACAAGTGTTTAAAAACAAGTGCTTACGCAAAATCTTACGAATATACTGGCCGGACCAGATACCAAACGCCGAGT
This sequence comes from Pachyrhynchus sulphureomaculatus, assembly GCA_019049505.1. Taxonomy (NCBI): domain Eukaryota; kingdom Metazoa; phylum Arthropoda; class Insecta; order Coleoptera; family Curculionidae; genus Pachyrhynchus; species Pachyrhynchus sulphureomaculatus. The sequence continues at coordinate 218,633,032 of CM032449.1, forward strand.
TATGGGAACGAGCGAAGCAAACACCGATAGAGTACAATATCAAACACAGAAAGTGGGGGTGGCTGGGCCATACCTTCTGTAAACCCGCAGGCGTTATTACAAGATAAGCTCTCGATTGGAACCCACAGGGCAGTCGTGGCAGGGGCAGACCGAGACAGACATGGAGACGCACAATTTTGGAAGAAGCCAAGCAAGCTGGCAAGTCATGGGGCGAAATAAAAAACCTCGCTAGAAACAGAGTCAGGTGGAGAAGTTTTGTGGAGGCCCTTTGTTCCCCAGCGGAATAGCGGGATTTTATTATTTGTTATATAATGTTAAACACTAGAGGACTCAGTGAGTCTCCCTGTCTAACACCAGTTGTTACCTCTATGGGTTCAGTTAACTCCGAATTTACTCTCGCTTCTAGTTTATTTCTTTTGTAAATGTTCTCAATTAGTTTTATTATATCCAATAGAATATTCTTGTCATAAAGTGTATGCACTACGTCTTGAGGCTGTACTCTATCAAATGCTTTTACCAAATCTATAAAGCATAAGAACGCTGGTCTATTATACTAAATTGATTTTTCAGTAATTTATCTGATTACAAATACTGCGTCGTTACAGAATCTTCCGCTCCTGACTCCTTATTGTATTTCAGAAAGCTATATAAGTGGAGTTATTTTATTGGTAACAATTTTTGTCGTTAATTTTAAAGTTGTACACAAGAGGGTAATTCCTCGATAATTTGTCAATTCTTTAGTCAGTCTCACTCCTCCGTACTTTAATAGTTCATTTTATATTTCGTCCTTACCAGCTGATCTTTGGTTTCTACTTCTACCTGTTTATCATCTGTTTCTGATGTTTCGTTTATTACTATTTCTGGTGTTTCGGGTGCCAAATTTTCTGTTGTATTATACAATTGCTTTATACAATTTATCCACGTATCTTTTTCGATGTTCCTTACTTCTATTAATTCTTTCATTTCCTTTCGCTGTCCACGTATCGTTCTCCAAATCTCCTTTTGCATACCATAAAAGTCATGTTCCATTTCTTTAGAGAATTTTTCCCAGTGTTCCATTTTCTTTTTTCTCATTAGTGTGTTTTCTCGATCTATATTTAAGATAGACTTTTGTTGATTCTTGGCATTTTAATTTCACTTCCTCGCAGAACCAAGGTCGGTTCGGTCTTCTTGATGTTCTGTTTATTTTACGTTCCCCGAGTGCTTCCTTTGCTGCGTTTATAACGCTATCCTTGATCTTTTTCTTCTATGTCTTCTTCCTCTACAACTGGGTTTTTATTTATTTCGTCTCCAGTCTTGTCTGGTAGAGATTTTTTATTGATTCGTTTTGTAGGCTTTTTACCTTTGTCTTTGTTTCGTAAACTGTTAGGCTTGTTTTTTGAGGTCTCTTTATTGTTATTCTGATTTTTCCCAATACCACACGGTGATCACTTCCTACATTCTCAGAAATATGAATTTGATTGACTAAAATGGAATGACGGTCCTGTTATCGCAAATACTTCTCAACCGTCCTCGAATAACGTATTCAGTCACTTTATTCTTTGTTAAAGTTATATTACATTACCTAATTGCATACCATTAAAATTGTAAAACTGTAGCGGAATAATTTCAATAATTACTTTGTTGTTTGCAAGCGTAAAATACCAAATATATTTTAGGTCATTATTTTTAATATAAAGATAATTATTTCTACATAGTTTATTACGATAATACTGTGCAAATCTCATTAAAATTTTAGCAAGAATTTTCGATATTATCACAATCATCAAACCTTGACAAATTTCTGATAATTTATCTTACGGTAGCATAGATTTTGAAACAGATTGGTTCATATATAATGCCCATAAATTAAATTTGCTAATTTAATGTAAAATACAGCTTCTATTAAAACTGTATCAATATATAACAATTTCCTTATCATATATACGACTGTGATTTATTGTTATCCATGTGATTGGATTAATGTTATTGCAGTATTTTAAACAGAGCAAATTCATCATTGTCTTAAGTAGCATTGAGATCACTTGTGTTTTCCACATATACATACATCTCTCAGTTTGCTGGGCGCTAAACGTGAGTTATATAAGAAACTCTGTATATATGGGTTTTTGAGGTCGCCGATTACGAATATGAGGTTTAAATATCAAAAAACAAAATGACAGCTCTAAAATGGTGGTTCATCTTAACCAAATAAAGAATGCTCTGAGGTGGTCATTCCTGTTGGTTCGGTATTTTCCTTTTCATACTTACTTGTTAACGACATACAAGCGTTCAACCAATCGTCAAACTTTGCGAAGAATTGTGTTCGGATTTATTTCGGAATTCTGTCATCAATTCGAAAATCGGTTTCTTCAAATTTTCTGGCAAAATATATGTATGCGAAGTTTTTTTTGTCACTTCGATACGTAGACGATATAATTGTATGCTTTACAGGTACGGACAGACAATTAACTCACTTTTTACAGTATATTAATTCTTTACATAGAAATATCAGTTTTACAATGGAAGAAGAAGTCAAAGGGAAAATCAATTTCCTAGACTTAACAATCAGTAAAGCCATGAAAAAACATGAATTTGCAATATATCACAAACCTTGTCATATAGATACCACAATTCACAATAGTTCTCACCACCCTAACTATCATAAACTTGCAGCTTATCATAATTTTATACATAGACTAACTAATATCCCCTTATCAGAAGAACATTTTACTAAAGAATTAAACTATATAAAACAAGTAGCCGTTAACAACGGTTATTCGGTTACTTTAATCAATAGTATCGTTAGGAAAAAACTTAGAAACAAGGCAATCTCAGAATTAAGGACAGAAATACCACCTTTAAATGCTTAACCTATTTCGGCAAACCAACGGAAAAACTGGGGAAATTTTTAAATCAAAAAAATATCAACATAGCTTACAAGACTAACAATACTATAGGGAAATATCTTAAAAACTACAAACCACAAATCAATAAAGACAATAAATCAGGGGTTTATCAATTAACATGTGGGTCATGTCCTAAAACATACATCGGACAAACTGGACGTACATTTAGACAAATAATTACAGAACACGAAAAAAGTTTCATCCATAGAAAATCTAATTCAACATATGCTAATCATCTTTTAACAGAAAATCACACATTTAACAAGAATTTCAAAATTTTACACACCCGACAAAAAGGTTTAAAACTAAACCTTTTAGAGACAATGCAAATAAATCGATTAAGGACTACAGGTAGTTTACTCAACGACCAGGTAGATTTAAGCAATTCACCATTATTGAATTTATTCTCCTAACTCCAAATCTGTGTGGATTTCCCAATACTATCAATGTAATTTAATTAGGTGTAATATTATAATTAAGAAATTATATAAAACTGTGAATATTAAACCTAACTTGACAGTGTAAAATGTAGATCTGAAGAAGCTGCATCGACAGCGAAACGCGTCATCACAATTTAAATAAACCAGTGGAAATTGACTAAAAACAGTCTTTTATTATATATTTATAATAAATGTCCATCAAGTAGAAGCTACAACCATCCAAAATTTGAACTAAATTCTACTTTAAATTATCTAAATAATATACACCCAACATAAAATTCACATTGGAAAAGGAAACGGATAAAAAAATAAATTTCTTAGATGTTACAATTCCAAAGTAGGGAAATAGATTAGAATTCGATATTTTCCGTAAACCAATCTTTTCAGATGTCACCTCCCAGCTGACTCAATACACCCCAATTCCCATAAACTAGCGGCTTATAGATCTCTGATCCATAAAGTCTTTAATTTTCTTTCCTTCATTTCGAATAAAAACAAAAACAGCTGGCTTATTGTTGCTTCCACTAAACATATTTGGTGAACTGGTCTTTGGAAAGTGGCATCTTTTTGAAAGTTTTGAAACATGCAAAAATTGTTCCGCATTTTAAGAGAGCAGATCACTTCTTATGGAGAATCACATACCTATAGCCTTATTAGCTGCTGTATTTAAAATACTTGAGAGAATTGTTTATGATCAAATTGTCTCTGTCCTACATCGTTTTGACATCCTAAAACCTTCCCAACATGGTTTTTGTCGTGGACGATCTACTCATTCTGTCATCTGTCAATTTTTAAACAATGTTTATGAATCACTCAACGAACGATCTAAATGTTTTGGCATTTTCATGGACTTAAGTAAAGCATTTGATTTGGTGGATCATGCGTTGTTAATAAGGAAACTTGAAAATAAAGGTCTAAGAGGAAAGATTGGTGAATTGATAGGATCTTACCTGGCTAAGATGCAGTCAAAGATGCCCGATGTTGTCTTCAGACAGCGCATCATAAAGCGTAATTTAATGAAGCTAGACACCAAAAAGGCTTCTGGCGCTGACGGAATACCTGCCATAGTTTTCAAAAACTGTGCAAGGGAACTAACACCAGTTTTCTGTAGACTTTTTAACCTATTCTACTGAAAGGGAATATTTCCATCCTGCTGGAAATGTGCCACGGTTCAGCCGATACCTAAAAAAGGCAAGAAGACCTTGCTAAATAACTACCGACCAGTCGCACTGCTTTCAATAATATTGAAAGTCATGGAAAAGTTTATCAATGAGCATCTTCTAGAATATCTTAAACGACTCAATATTATTAGCGATCACCAATATGGTTTTCGTAAACATAGATCAACATGAGATCTTCTGACTTATGTAACACATGTTTGGAACAATGCAATTGAACACTTCGGAGACTCTCGAGCGGTTGCTCTTGACGTATCCAAGGCATTCGACCGTGTTTGGCACGATGGACTGTTGGCTAAGTTACGCTCTTATGGTATGTCTGAAAGGTTCTGTTTGTGGCTCTCATGTTTCCTCAGAGAGAGTTCTTTAGGAGTAGCGGTCGACGGATTTCTTTCTAACACCTTCACTATCAATGCCGGTGTGCCCCAGGGCTCCATACTGTCTCCTACTCTCTTTCTCATTTACATTAACGCTGGAATTGCTGGAAAAGACCGGGAATCCAATCTACAGCTTTGCAGATGACAGTACGCTAGTCTCTTCATTCACCTTGAACGCTCGAACATCGGTTGCTCAGGCGAATATCCGCAGACAGCAGGAGGTCGTTCAACTTAGCATAGACCTGGAAGAAATTCTATCTTGGGGTGACAGTAACCAAGTGGAATTTAATGCTACAAAAACCCAGGCGGCAGTTTTTTCTAAAAAAGTTAACGTTGCTGAATACGACATAGTTATGTCGGGGCACTCCATTCCCCTAGCAATGTCGCTCAATTTGTTGGGCGTTAGTTTGGGAGCAAATATGTCCTGGCATGAACATGTTGCAGGCATAGCAAGCAGAGCTTCTCAAAAGTTGGGAATATTATTTCGAACCAGAAAGCTTTACACCCCCACAACAACTGTTAATTCTTTACAAGCTCAACTCCGACCAACTATGGAATACTGCTCCCACTGCATTTGTTGGATTCTGTTCAGAGAAGAGCTGTCCGTCTGACTGGAGACCCGGAATTGACCGACGGCCTTGATTCGCTGGAACATCGAAGAACGGTTGGCGACTTGAGTCTGTTTTACAAGTATTTTCATGGAAAGTGTTCGAAGGATGTAGCCCGCTTAATTCCTCCCCAGGCGGTGCATGTTAGAAATACACGTCGCGCTGGTGCTTCACATCCATATGAGGTTCAGCTTGTTACTCCGCGTACAACGCTTTTCAAGCACTCTTTTGTATGGAAAACATCATCCTTTTGGAATAATTTGCCCAGCGCTGTGTTTCCTACCGAGTACAATTTACAGCGATTCAAGAACAACGTGAATTGCTTTTTCCGTACACATGCCGCTCTTGGAACGCTTTAGGGACTTCCCTGCAACACGTGTGCTAGTCCCATAAAAAAAAATAAATAATAGATGTCAATTTGTAGAGATCGACAACGTAAGATACAAAGAAAGTATATATTGATGATTTTGTTTCTAAATTAAATAGCCGGTATGATTCCATTAAATTCACCTACGAAGTTGAGAACAAAGGACAATTGCCTTTTCTAGATATTTTAATTATTAAAAATAATAATAGATTAGAATTTGATATCTATAGGAAGGACACAGTGACAGATAGATATATTCCTAATAATTCATTTCATTGCAAACAACATAAATTAGCCTCATGACATTTTTTAGTTCATCGTTTGGTCACTTTCCCTCTGAATAGAGTAAACTTTAATAAAGAAAGGAATTGTATTAGAAATATAACTAGAGTTAATGGTTATGACGATGATTTAGTAAATAAGCTAATAAATAGACATAAGTTTAGGTTTAATATTCAGAATTCCACCTTTTTTACACGCGAAGAAAATAACACCAAATATGTCTCCATACCATATAATCCGAAATGTAGCAAGGGACTCAATAAGGTATTTAATAAGGTAGGCCTCACCTTAGTCTATAAGTCATCAGACAATCTGAGGAATATCCAAAGATAAGATCCCTAATTGTGAGAAAAGTGGAATTTATGAAATTAGTTGTGATGATTGTGACAAAAACTATGTTGGGCAAACTAAAAGGTTAATTAAAACACGATTTAAAGAACATTTAGCACACTTAAAATACATTAGAACAGAAAAGTCTAGCATTGCCGAACATGGCCTTGAAGCTGATCATACTGTAACATTAGATAATCTAAGATTAATAAAAAATGTATCTGATAGGACATTGTTGAACGCATACGAAAGTATGGAAATTATAAAATATAAAAGTAGTTTAAATAAAGAAAGAGGGCCTATTCCTTATAGTTCCCTCTACTGGTTACTTGACCGGAACTGACGACCTTGCCTATGTCATTAGTTCCGCTTGAGTAATTCAAAGGTTAGGCTAAGTATAAATAGGGTAGATTTGTAGTTTAGCTTTAGGCAATCATCGCTCCTGATGAAGCTAACATGGTTAGCGAAACGCGCGTCGAGTGTAAAAATAAAGTGTTTGGTGTAGTAGTGATATATACTGAGTAGTATCATTGTGCCAAAGATTCCACATTCCCAACTTAGTAGAAATACATGTATTTAATTATAGTATCACAAAATCTGATCCATACAGATTTTGTACTGTTCAACGGATTTAATAAAATTTATTTAATTTATATATATCCCTCTAAGTAAAAATAATTTAAAAAAGAACTGGACACAATCAAAAATAAAGCACTTAATAACGGCTTCCAACCTAAAATAATTAATGCCCTAATAAGCCGTAAACAAAAGCAAATCACTTTCAGCTTAATTTACCCGCTAAAGGATACCAAGAAAGAAAAACATTCATACCTCTGACATATTTTGGTCCCATCTCGGATAAAATATCCAATATATATTTCAATGCCAAAGATAAAATTAATAAACATAATAAATTTAATTGTCAAGAGTGCAATAGTTGTTATGTAGGCCAAAGGGGACGGAATTTCAAAATAAGTCATTGGTTAAAAAATGAAAAATCACACTTTGCTAAGCATTTTTTAGAAACAGACCGACCATTTCCCAATATTAATTGTTTATCAATACTCTATGCGGCACCTAAAGGGTCGACACTTAATTTCTTAGAATCTATAGAAAGTTACAGACATTCAAAGAACCATAATATAAACTTACTAAATAGTCAGGTAGATGTCGCAAATTCCGTCCTTTACCAACTTTTATAGTACCTAATATACCCACATTTTTTCATTATATAGAAATAAATACAAAAAAATCTGTTTTAGTCTTAGTTAAGCGTTTAAAAATGTAGTTGTACTACGAAATCGCGATAACGCATTTGTAAATCTTTATAAAATATATTTACTGTCAGTTAAGAAAGTAATTAAGTAATTTTATTGTTAAAATGTACTGTTATAAAGTAACAGACCAATCAATCAACTCTTTAGTAATATTTTATTAAAATTTTCAAGTATATTTTAACTTTAGCAACAATTTCTCGAAGTTGTAAACAATTGGCTACATGTTACAACATTTTCCCGAATTGTTTAATTAATTTTATCATTTACCAATAATTTTCCCATTTTTCAAACAATTGGTGGAATTTTGTAATATTATCCCGAATTATTAACAATATTTTTAGTTTGCAACACTTTCCCGAATTTTAAGGAAAAGCCGTCATGAAAGTAAGAAGAAGGGGCCCTCCATTCCCCTAGCATCGTCACTCAATTTGTTGGGCGTTAATTTGGGAGCAAATATGTCCTGGCATGAACATGTTGCAGGCATAGCAAGGAGAGCTTCTCAAAAGTTGGGAATATTATTTCGAAGCAGAAGGCTTTATACTCCAGAACAACTGTTAATTCTCTACAAAGCTCAAATTCGACCAACTATGGAATACTGCTCCCATGTTTGGGGCTCCGCTCCCAAACATACACTGCATTTGTTGGATTCTGTCCAGAGAAGAGCTGTTCGTCTGATTGGAGACCCGGAACTGACGACTTGAGTCTGTTCTACAAGTATTTTCATGGAAAGTGTTCGAATGATGTAGCCCGCTTAATTCCTCCTAGAGCGGTGCATGTTAGAAATACACGTCGCGCTAATACTTTACATCCGTATGAGGTTCAGCTTGTTACTCAGCGTACAACGCTTTTCAAGCAGTCTTATATATGGAGAACATCCTCCCTTTGGAATAATTTGCCCAGCGCCGTGTTTTCCACCGAGTACAAGTTACAACGATTCAAGAACAACGTGAATTGCTTTTTTAGGAAACACGTGTCGCTCCTGGTGCGCCCTAGGGACTTCCCTGCAGCATGTGTGCTAGACCCATAAAAAAAAAGATTGACGCATCCATGGCGTCCTCGAACACCTTCGCACAAACACTAACACAGATACAAAATTTGCGATATCTAGCTCTCAATTTTTCGATATTTTGGCAAAAAACGTCTAATAAACAACCTCCAACTGATTTCACGTTAGAGGTCAATTCAACTTATTGCTTGTTGTGTTTTTGGTAATACAGTTAATTACTGACTCAACATTGACTAAATATGACATTCCAGAAACACAATGAAATTGTACTAACTTTCAGAGACAGAATTCATTTGACACAATTAAGATTCGTGCACTTTTGCACATTCTATAATAGTTTAAACTTGATGATTGACGTGCTTCACGCGAGATGCTGCGTGTCACTCGAAGCGAAATAAAATGAATTTTATGGGACAGGTGTAAGCGGAAGATGCACCTGAGTGGTCATAAATCATAGTAGAGAAATTGGTAAAAATCCTTAAATAGAACCTTTTGTTTCTTACATTTTGGCAAGTTTTTCGGGACGTTCTTCATACCCGTATGAAATTCAGCTTGTCACTCCTCATCCAACCCTTTTCAAGCAGTGTAGCATGTCAGCTATGTTTTCTTCTTCCTACGTTAGAACCATGTCCTGTGTTCACTTCAAAGGTTTCCCAGAAACAATTGCGATGGTGAAGACCAGCTCTCATACCATCTTATTGGTGGTCTTCCAAGCGGTCGAGGTGTATTTGGTCGCTTCTCTTTTGCAACCTTAGCCAACTGGTCATTTGGCATTATGTCCACATGGTCTCTCCATTCTCTTCTTCTATTCCTTGCCCATCTCACCACATCCTGTATTTCGCACATTTTCCTTATTTCTTCACATCTCTTCCGGTCAAATAAGGTATGTCCTGTTATCGATCTAAGTGTTCGCATCTCTGTTGTTCTTAGGAGTCGTTTTGTTATTGAGTTCTTCGCTCTGGTTTCTATCGCGTACGTCATGATCGGTCTTACGCATGTTTTGTATATTCTTACTTTGCTCCTGGTGCTCATATATTTGTTTCTCCAAATTATATCTCTTAAGTATCCTGATATTAATGATGCCTTTGTTGTTTGAGTTTTTACTTCCTCCTTAAGGTTCCTGGTACTCGTTATGTTTGCCCCTAGATATTTGAAGGACATTCCTTGTTCTACACTCTGATCATAAATCGCGAGTTTGCATCTTTTCGGTTCTTTAGATATTGTAAGGGATTTTGTTTTCTTTACAGATATTTGCATATTAAACACTTTTGCTGTTTGTTGGAACTTATGTAGGAGTCTCTGTAAGTCATCTTCGTCTTCTGATATGATTACTGCATCATCGGCGTAGCATATTATTTTTATTTCTTTGTCTCCCAATCGATATCCTCTCCCAGTTTTCTTTACTTGTCAGCTTTACTTGTCCACAGAAAAAATACAAGCTTGGGATAAAGAATGTAGTACCATCATATTAATTTATGCTTTTTGCTACTGTTTTCTCTTATATCAGAGAAAGGGAAGATTCTAACTATTTAAAAGATTATTTAGTATGTTTTTTGTTAAAGTTGGCGCCACTTATTTTACTTACTGTTATTAATTGATCCTACTTAATGTGAAAGCAAAAAAAAAACAAACAAGCAATAAATGTTGTTAAAGTAAAAAAAATGGTGCCTCATCAACTAGACAATAAATCAAAAAGGCTGTAGTTAAAATAAACATTAATTCATTCAGGTTCTTAGAATTCTGTAATGCATTACGAGCTTAATTTGTTAAAAAACTATATACAAGAGAAAGTTCTGTCGATGTTCAAAAGTAAAATGTATGCAAGTTGTTGGTTTTTTAAACACGATTGGTAACCAGAACTTTCAATCAATTAAAGAAAAAGGTTTCGCCTTGACGGCTGTCTCAATGTTAAGCTGTTTATAATACACTTTTGAAAGTTACTTTCTGGGCGAACGTTCTAAAATTTTCTTATTTTCATTATCATAACTATATTTTAGTGAAAGTAAGTTACGTTACTTAAGCTAAAACTCAATTAAAACATTGAAAATTAAAAGACTAGAGCAGCCGTAGGTAAGGGCCACATAGTGGCATGAAATAAAGGCGGGCCGCATTGTTCATAATGGTGTTAATAGGTTTTGTTAATCTTGATGATATTAAAAATGCAAAAACACAAATATTTACTTTTACATTTTATTCATCATAATTTTATTTAAATTTTATTAATAAGTAGGAACAATAACAAAAAGAAAGTGAGAAAAAAATACAAATTAAATGAGGACTTCGAAATAACTATACATGCGAGTCGAATAAAAATTTAATGTGATTTTTGAGGCTGTATTTGACTGGCTATTTGTAGAATGTTTGCTTTAATGTCTGTCGTAGGTATTCGTAGAATGGCACTCAAATGCTCATCTGTGAGATGAAAACAATATTTATTTTTTCTGTAATTGAGAATTGAAAAAGTTTGTTCGCATAAGTAAGTGCTGTGCTGTGTAATTAATTGCTGAGCAAATCTTTTCAATTCGTCGAAATTAGATGGCAAACAGCCATAAAATTGAACAAGATTATTAATTTCATAGGAGTTTTTGAGTGTCATTAGATTGAAGATTAATCACATTCATTTGTAAAATACTCGGTACGTCCTCAATATCACATGAAAAAGGTTTGTAAAAATCTTCAGTTTGCCAGAAACCTTCTCGAAGTCACAAAATCTTTCGTTGAACTGATTTTATAGCTGCATTAAAATGCATTTCATTTTATCATTTTTCCAATGAAAATTTATTCCAACTTCCTCGACAGCTTTTTTACAATTCGGGAAATGGTTCAGCTTTTTCGTGTCAATATGTTTTATGAAGAGCTTGTCTTTCATTTGGAATGCCTTTACGTCTCTATGCATATCAGATATGAATTTGTTTTTTCCTTGAAGCCACATATTCAGCATATTTAACTTATGAGTTAAATCTGTCAACAATCCAATCTATTAACCGATTCGATCTTCTGACTTATGTAACACATGTTTGGAACAACGCAATTGAACACTTTGGAGAATCTCGAGCGGTTGCTCTTGACATATCCAAGGCATTCGACCGTGTTTGGCACGATGGACTGTTGGCTAAGCTACGCTCTTATGGTCTGAAAGTTCTGTTTGTGGCTCTCATGTTTCCTCAGAGTGCGTTCTTTACGAGTGGCGGTCGACGGATTTCTTTCTAACACCTTCACAATCAACGCCGGTGTGCCCCAAGCCTCCATACTGTCTCCTACTGTCTTTCCCATTTACATTAACGATCTGCTGGAAAAGACCGGGAATCCAATCTACAGCTTTGCAGACGACAGTACGCTTATCTCTTCATTTACTTTGAACGCTCGGACATCGGCTGCTCCGGCGAATATCCGCAGACAGCAGGAGGTCGGTCAACTTAACAAAGACCTGGAAGAAATTTTATCTTGGGGTGACAGTAACCAAGTGGAATTTAACGCTACAAAAACCCAGGCGGCAGTTTTTTTTCCAAAAAAGTTAACGTTGCTGAACCCGACATAGTTATGTCGTAGCACTCCATTCCCCTAGCATCGTCGTTCAATTTGTTGGTCGTTAGTTTGGGAGCAAACATGTCCTGGCATGAACATGTTGCAGGCATAGCAAGGAGAGTTTTTCTCAAAAGTTAGGAATATTATTTCGAACCAGAAAGCTTTACACTCCACAACAACTATTAATTCTTTATAAAGCTCAAATTCGACGAACTATGGAATACTGTTCCCATGTTTGGGGCTTCGCTCCCAAACATACACTGCATTTGTTGGATTCTGTTCAGAGAAGAGCTATTCGTCTGATTGGAGACCCGGAACTGACAGGCGGCCTTGATTCGCTGGAACATCGAAGAACAGTTGGCGACTTGAGCCTGTTCTACAAGTATTTTCATAGAACGTGTTCGAAAGATGTAGGCCTCTCAAAGCGGTGCATGTTAGAAATACACGTCGCGCTGGTGCTTCACATCCGTATGAGGTTCAGCTTGTTACTCCGCATACAACGCTTTTCAAGCAGTCTTTTATATGGAAAACATCATCTCTCTGGAATAATTGCGCTGTGTTTCTCACCGAGTACAATTTACAGCGATTCAAGAGCAACGTGAATCGCTTTTTTTTTTTTTTTCCGCACATATGCCGCTCCTGGAGCGCTTTAGGGACTTCCCTGCAGCACGTGTGCTAGACCTATAAAAAAAAAAAACGGTCAAGTGCAAGTTGAACTTGCACAATTAGTGTTCCGTACGTTGATTGTTTTTAAAATAAAAAAACTTTGTTAGGGTGGTATAAAATGATAAGTGACTTCACAAAACACACACCAAATGAGTTTTCAACAAAGTTTGTTTCCAATCTTTATTGAAAACTGGTGACCTTGAAATTTTGGTTTTTTTATATACCGGATAAATTATTAAAGGTAATGATAATTTTCGTTTAATCTCTACCCCGTGGAGAATATTCCAGGTTTTTTTCAAAATTTTTTGATCAGTACTTTTCGAGATAAGGTAGGGGACAGCGATTTTTCACGATTTTTTAAAAGTAATACGAAGAAAAGTGTGCGTAAGTATTACATTTATATATATATATATATATTTTTTACTCGTGTTTTCACAAGCTTTCATTTGACACCACACTTGATTACCTAGTAAAAAAATTTTTTTTTCACTTCCGATTTCACCCCCAAAACTAACCCCTTAAATCAAAATTTAACTTTCAAAGCTACATGCCTCTGATGAGGCCATCAATTCCTATATTACTACCAAATTTCAACTTTCTATGACAAATAGTCGACAGACAGACACCGAAGTGATCTTATAAGTGTTCCGTACGGAACACTAAAAAAATAACCAATACGGATCTGTAAGTTCTGGAACAGATTTGCCTTTTTCGATCATAAGTATATAATATATAATAATAATAATCTTTTCAGTACTGCATCTCTACCTAACCATCTCACTTCTGAATAATACAGGACATCTCGGTGCTCTGCTTCCATATCTGACAGAAACTGTTGAAATTGGCGACGTGTCAACCTATTTTTTTCTGATGTAGTTTACAGTGGATATCACTATGTCCATTACTTCTTTCCATGCAAGAACTTTGCATCATAACGCTTCTTGGTGGACAATAAAATGGAAAAATAATGGGATAAGACTTTTATTTACAAAACAGTCGCGGGCCGCTGCGCTGCTTGCCGAACACTGGACTAAAGCATCTTCCATCGTACAGATATTAAAGTTAAAAAAAATTAGTAAAATGATTAACTCTTTCCTTGCAGACATGCAGTTCTAAAATAAACACTAAAGAACCCAGTCCACTTTATGGTGAAATATTAATAAAAAAATTTAGAAATTAACCTTGATTATATAACCAAAAAAAGTATTTGATGATTAAAAAACTACAATCCTCTCTTTTAAAATGACACTAAACGAACTATGTGCTCTATGTCAACGTGTAGTACTTTAAAGAATAAAATTCAAAGTGGATGATACGAGGGCTACCTTTTAAGTTTTTTACAAAAATAATGAGAGAAAAAAAATTTTTTGGTACAAATCATTTTATTGCTTCCCAAAATTTCCATTTGTTCACAAAACTGTTTTTTTTTAAACGCTCACTGTAAACAAAATTATCGGCCAGATTCTGAGCTGCCACTGTTTCAACAATCACAAATGTCAAATTTTACAACAATTGTAATGTCACATCTCAATAGCGCCATCTAGTGGTCGTTCGTAACAATTTAAAAGGCGGCCCTAGTACAGACAAAAATTAGCAGCTGTACCAAAACAAATCTCTGGTATATAAATAAAAATAAACTTTTTGTGATATATGGCTAGATTATTATTTATTATGAAAAAAAATTGCTTTTTGTGACGTAAACATCACTAAGTTGGGAATGTGGAATCTTTGGCACAATGATACTACTCAGTATATATCACCACTACACCAAACACTTTATTTTTGCACTCGACGCGCGTTTCGCTAACCATGTTAGCTTCATCAGGAGCGATGATTGCCAAAAATCGCATAGTGTAGTTTAGTTTTAGTCAATCATCGCTCCTGATGAAGGTAACATGGTTAGCGAAACGCGCGTCGAGCGCAAAAATAAAGTGTTTGGTGTAGTGGTGATATATACTGAGTAGTACGTAAACATCAGATATGAAAAAAAGAAGAATTTCGCAGGGTTATTTTGTTACAACAGTATTTCCTGTTAGTCGAAAAACTAAATAATTTCCCTGGTGTTTTATAAGTACATTTTCGCCAACTTAACCATTCGAATTTCTAAATCTTGTTCAATTGTCAACATCACATTTCTTTAGGTTACTATGTAATTAGATCTCAATCTCCTCTATAGAATATTTCTATTAAAATTGGAGATAATGGAAAAATAAAGACGCTAAAGTAGAAGTAAATTATGTCATACCCGTAATTAGCATTTTAACCCCCTAATTTGACCCTTATATATTTTACTATAGAAAAATGATTTTATTTTAAATATCCTGCCAACATGATTAGCGAAACGCTCGTCGAATGCAAAAATAAAGTGATTGCTTTAGTGTTTGTAATTACGGGTATTGTAGTAAGGTACCCTAAAGAAAACTACATAATTTAAAAGGATTTTTAATCTTTCTAAATATTTTTGCCCCACTGACGTGGTTCCAAAGTGGTCTCAAGAACAAATCGTGAACACTGCGCCCTTTTTTTATGTGTCTATCAGACGTGCTGCAGGGAAGTCTCTAGAGCGCACCAAGAGCGGCATGTGTGCGGAAAAAGCGATTCACGTTGTTTTTCAATCGCGGTAAATTGTACTCGGTGGGAAACACAGCGCTGGGCAAATCATTCCAAAGGGATGACGTTCTCCATATAAAAGACTGCTTGAAAAGCGTTGTACGCGGAGTAACAAGCTGAACTTCATACGGATGCGAAGCACCAGCGCAACGTGTATTTCTAACATGCACCGCTTTGGGAGAAATTAAGCGGGCTACATCCTTCGAACACTTTCCATAAAAATACTTGTAAAACAGACTCAAGTCGCCAACCGTTCTTCGATGTTCCAGCGAATCAAGGTCGCCTGTCAATTTCGGGTCTCCAATCAGACGGACCGCCCTTCTCTGAACAGAATCCAACAAATGCTCCCACGTTTGGGAGCGGAGCCCCAAACGTGGGAGCAGTATTCCATAGTTGGTCGAATTTGAGCTTTATGAAGAATTAACAGTTGTTGTGGGGTGTAAAGCTTTCTGGTTTGAAATAATATTCCCAACTTTTGAGAAGCTCTCCTTGCTATGCCTGCAACATGTTCATGCCAGGACATATTTGCTCCCTAAATTAACGCCCAACAAATTGAGCGACGATGCTAGGGGAATGGAGTGGCCCGACATAACTACGTCGGGTTCAGCAACGTTAACTTTTTTTAGAAAAAAAAACTGTCGCCTGGGTTTTTGTAGCGTTAAATTCCACTTGGTTACTGTCACCCCAAGATAGAATTTCTTCCAGGTCTTTGTTAAGTTGAACGACCTCCTGCTGTCTGCGGATATTCGCTTGAGCAGCCGATGTCCGAGCGTTCAAGGTGAATGAAGAGACAAGCGTACTGTCATCTGCAAAGCTGTAGATTGGATTCCCGGTCTTTTCCAGCAGATTGTTAATGTAAATGAGACAGTATGGAGCCCTGGGGCACACCGGCGTTGATAGTGAAGGTGTTAGAAAGAAATCCGGCGACCGCCACGCGTAAAGAACGCTCTTTGAGAAGACCTGAGAGCCACAAACAGAACCTTTCAAACATACCATAAGAGCGTAACTTAGCCAACAGGCCAACGTGCCAAACACGGTCGAATGCCTTGGATATATCAAGAGCAATCCCTCGAGATTCTCCAAAGTGTTCAATTGCGTTGTTCCAAACATGTGTTACATAAGTCAGAAGATCTCCTGTTGATCTGTGTTTACGAAAACCATATTGGTGATCGCTAATAATATTGAATCGTTCAAGATATTTTAGAAGATGCTCATTGATAACCTTTTCCATGACTTTCGATATTATTGAAAGCAGTGCGACTGGTCGGTAGTTATTTGGCAAGGTCTTCTTACCTTTTTTAGGTATCGGCTGAACCGTGGCACATTTCCAGCAGAACGGAAATATTTTCTTTCTGTAGGATAGGTTAAAAAGTCTACAGAAAACTGGTGTTAGTTCCCTTGCACAGTTTTTTGAGAACTATTGCAGGTATTCCGTCAGCGCCAGAAGCCTTTTTGGTGTCTAGCTTCATTAAAATACGCTTTTACGATGCGCTGTCTGAAGACAACATCGGGCATCTTTGACTGCAATATGGGAATAGTAGGTGGTGTTTTTCCTTGGAAATCGATAGTAGAATGTGAAGCAAAGAGTTCAGCCAACAAGTTCGCTCTCTCAACAGGTGTGGTTGCAATGGAATTATATGGCCGTGTGAGTGCTGGTATGGTGGATTTGGTAAAATTTTGACTCACTGCCTTAGCGACTGCCCAACAGGACCTGGAATTGTTGGGACAAGCAAGAAGTTTGTTTCTAATTCGTTGATTGTGCGCCTCCTTGGTTTCGTCGATAATTCCTTTGCATTCGTTCTGGGCACACACGAACAAAGGTGTTACGATTTATGGTGTTAGGATTTTCACGCCATTGTCGGTAGGCAATATGTTTAAAAGCAACAGCTGCTTTGCATTTTCGGTCAAACCAAGGCTTGCCGTTGGAGGAGCATTACTTCGAAAAAGGGATGTAACCTTCCATTCCAGCCAAAATAACATCGGAGACCTCCCCGGCGCAGTCAGATAGGTTATCAGATCGAAAACAAATGTCCATCCAAGGGAAAGTTCGAAAGTATTCCATGAGATCTTCCCATTTAGCAGATTTGTAGTGCCAAATCTAGCGCGACTTAGGCGCCTCTCTGTCACTGATTGGCTCGATGACTCGATGTCGAAAGCAGTTTATGGTCGGAAGGACCTAACGGTGGATTTACGGTGACCGTGTAAATCTCCGGATTGTTGGTTAAAAACAGATCAAGAAGACTGGCGAACTCCCCGTCTCGATCAGGGATCCGTGTTGGTTCGTCAATAAGCTGAGTGAAGCCACAACTGATTGAGAATGATTCAGCTTCACGACCTTGTTCGTCGGTAGTATTTGAATATTTAAGTCAGTTGATATTGTGGACTTTAAAGTCGCCCAGGATGGTAATTTCGGCACTTGGATAGTTAATTTGTAAAAGATCGATGGTGTCTGCAAGAGAAGCGAAAAGTGTTCGAAAATTGGTATCACTTGGTGGTCGATACAGGATACAGATGAACCTTGTGGTTTGTTAAGTCGTTATTTTTAACCACATAACATCAAAGTTTGGGGGCTCCAGAACCTCCGTTGACAAGAGAGGTCGCTTCTGACAAAAAGACAGATTTCAAAGTTACGCCTAAATCGGGAATAGAAGTCGTACCCAGGATAAAGATAGTTGACCGTGCTGGTTCATGTCATATAGTATTTGATAATATTTCTCTGTAGCTTCCTTTATCGTTATTTATAATTTTTATTATTTGTTATCTCGTTTCATTCATTTGTTTGTTTAGGTGTTTTAAACTTTTCCCCTCTTTCAATGTTTCTTCTGGATTGGCCATATTGCACAAGTGACGCTTTTTCAAGATTCTATACTGTCTGACGGCTTCTCTGATCTTTTTCTTTATTTTTTTTGTCTATTTCTCCCAATTCTAATTTGCAATCTATAGGATCATTTCTTAATAGTCGTCTCTGTTTCATGATATTTTGCGCCTCTTTACTTAATTTTTGCGTTTTTTTCCTTTTTTCGATGTTGCTATTTGTTCCCCATTTTTGTTTTGTAGTCATGAGTAGGCTGTTGATTAAATAAATAAATAAACATTTATTTCCGTATACTGTCTGACGGCTTCTCTGATCTTTTTCTTTTATTTTTTTTAGTCTATTTTTTTTTGACTGATGCAGATGCACAATATAGTACAAAGACATAGTATAGGATACGTCGTCCAAAATAATTAAAAATACATTTAACATATAAGCATATAAAAGAAAAAAAAAAGAAATAATAATCATTACATTATTCACATCTGGGTACCAACAATCTTAACTTATATAAAGAACTCATTCAATGAGTAATGTGCTCTAGGTACCAAGTATCGTCTTAACTGTGATTTAAATTTACTTAGAGATGAGATTCCCGTTATTTTTTTTGGAAGTTTATTGTATATCCGAATCAACATACATTGCGGACCCTTATTAGTAGCTGACAACTTACATAGGGGCTTGTGAAGTTCGTCTGCTTGCCGAGTGTTGTAAGAATGAATATTACTACTGACCGTGAATTTTTCAATATATCTTTTAACATACACAGCGCTGCAAAAAATATATATTCCATCGCAAGTCAAAATATTATAATTAATGAATAGATTCCTAAAAGATGTAAGATGTCCTTGGTGGGGCTTTAGCGATAATTTTCAATATATTTTTTTGACAAACAAATAACTGTTGAATAGGTGCAGCATTACCCCAACATACAATTCCGTAAGATAGTCTAGAATAAACTTGGCCATAGTATAAAGTAAGAAGTGTAGTGTCTTTGACTATTGGTCTCAGTTGTCTAAAGAGATATGCTAATGAATTTATACATATTTCTTATATATGTGTTTCCCATGTTAGTTTGTAGCCTAATTTTACTCCTAGAAAGTTTATTTGGTCTATTTGAGCTAAAGACAATTTAGTTGGGAATAGAATAAGTAAGCTCTCATACAGGGCTTAGGGATAAACTGTACTATTTTGGATTTAGTGAAATTTAATTTTAAATCATTGTTATATGACCACTGGCAGACTCCATTAACAATTCTCTGTGTGGCAGATTGAATGTCCCTTCTTTTAGAACTTTCAATGAAGTTAAAGTCCTCCGCGTACAGTACGGGACAGACGTTACTATTAAAATTACTGTTTGCTCTTCATTATAATGAGGAAAATTGGAGATAGAAGACTCCCCTGGGGAAGTTCCCTAGTATTTATGATTTCCCTAGATTTTGTACCATCTGACAACTTTATTTGCTCTTATTTGGTCTCTATTAGATAGGTAAGATTTTACCCATTCTAAGGCCTAGCTTAATAAGACGTGGCGATCACCCTTATCTTTATCGACTTGATAAGTCGTGTGTTATATTCGATTTTTTAAGCTTCGTCGGAAAACTAATCGACTGCAATGAAAAATTCACCAAGTACAGTACGTTGTATAACTTCGAAACATTGTCTAAGAAACCAGGAATTTTATCAACTCCCTGTGATTTCTCTGCCCCAAGCGACATAACGACCCGTAGGAAATCGTCTTCATTAAGATTTCGTAGAAATATACTATTGCCAATGGATTTGTTTTTATAAACGGGCTTGCAGTTATTACTTGTTCCCGTCTCAACAAAACAATTATTAAATAAGTTCGCTACTGTTAGGGAGTCATTACATATTTTACCATTATTTGTGCTTTTAGTTCGACAAGCTCTGCTCTTGGTGTTTATGTGTTTTATATGATTTTCCAGTACTTGTCGATATTCGTCTGTGTTTTGCTTTATTATTTCTGAAGCTGTCTTTATCTTTATATGTATCTTTGTATAAAGAATTGGACAGGATAGAATATCGATATGAAGACTACCAACCATGTTACTCTAAAACTATAAATAGCAAAAGAAAGAAATAAATGAAAACAGCCACAGATTTTTTACTTTTAATACCTGCTTAATAATATCGGTAGTTAATTACAATCGAAATTTGGTTCTGATGTAGCTAGACATATAGTATTTGCTGCTAAATTGACGTATTGCGTGTTGAGTGATGATGTGCGTAGATAACTTTCACCAGACGATATTAACTGGATCACGTTTTCGTTAAGGTCTGTTAGCGGTTCAACCAACCCCTACACTTATATCATACCGACTTCTTTATCGTTTTAATAAATAATAGTAAAAGAATTACGTAACTTGAAAACTACAATGTTACAAAATAAACAAAAAATATTTTTATATTAAATTGTATAACGCTTATATTAATTTGTGGATATTTTTTGCCTAATTTACTAATGAATTTTATTATACTTTGGCACGCATACAAGGGTTTTTACGCTTGTGTTCCAGTCGAATAATTTAAAACTATTTGTCAAGTATTGCAGCCTGATTATTATGATTTCCGTCGAAAGTTACCATCATGATTACAATCGAGTAAGTCGTTTTTATCGTCTAACTGAAGTGAACGGCCAAAGTTGAATATAAACTAAAAACAGTCATGAAATAGTGCCCGTTTTGTACAGTCACTTAAGCCAAAAAAAGAGTGTCAACCTCGGAATGAGAGATAATAAGATGTAAACTTGTATAAACCTTTACTTTGGCATTCTAAAAGTTGTCTCAAAAGTTTCATAAAATCTCGTGTCCGCGTCTTGAGATATTCAAGGTTAAAGGCCACAAAAATCGCTTTTTTCGCTAATATCTGTCCATTTTTTAATTACACGAAGTAGGTAAGTATTATTAAACGAATATATTTGATAAACGAAAAATATTATTAAATATAATGTATTAATTAATAAATAATGCAAATTATTCATAATTATGGATTTTTTGGTGATTAATTAACTTTATACGATGTGTTATTTACCGGGACCGACGGTTGACCTTGCATTATGCTATGTATGGCTGAGTGCTGCGCGCTTTCCGCGCTCTATCTCAAAAATGGTTAAGCGTATAAAAAAATGTTTAGGATAAAATTTGTGTAGAATTTTATGCTCTACAATTTTCATAATAAATGCAAATATCATTGAAACCATAGGAAGCGAGATATTTTCGAAAAACCGATTTTTGTGACCTTTGACCTTGAATATCTTAAGACGCGGATACGAGATTTTATGAGTCTTTTGAGCCAACTTTTAGAATGCCAAAATAAAGGTTTATACAAGTTTACAGCTTATTCCGACGTGAAACCCCTAATGTGACTGGACCAGTTTTAATAACAATAGTAATAGTAACAGTTCAGCCAATACCCAAAAAAGTCAAGAAGACCTTGTCAATGACCAACTGACCAGTCGCACTGCTTTCAATAATATCGAAAAATCATGGAAAAGGCTGTCAAACAGCATCTTATAAGATATCTAAAAGGGTTCAATATTAATAGGGAGCATCAATCTGGCTTTCGTAAGCAAAGATTCAAAGGCAAATTCTTAAATTCTTTGGTCACCTTGTTAGACGAAACGGTATCGAAAAGCTCGTCATCCAGGGAGAAGTAGAGGGCACATGAAAGAGAGATCGATCTCCAAATCGCTACATTGACCAAATAAAGAAATTAACAAAGATGTCCCTTAATAACGTTATACACACAGCGGAGGATCGTGAGGAATAGAGGAGCATGGCAAGCACGGTAGCATGAGGGGTTACTACGTTTGGAATGGAGCCAGTTTCAGGAAAAAAGGAAGCAAAGGCCAACAGAAAGTCTTCTAACTTATGTAACACATGTTTGGAACAACGCTATTGAGAGAATCTCAAGCGGTTGCACTTGATATATCCAAGGCATTCTATCGTGTTTGGTACGATGATTTGTTGGCTAAGCTAAACTCTTATGGTATGTCTGCTGTTGTGCTTCCTCAAAGGACGATCTTTATGAGTGGTAATCGTCGGATTTTTTTCTAACACCTTCACTATGTGTAACCCAAGGCTTCATATTGTCTCCTCCTTTCTTTTTCATTTATATTAATGATCAGCTGGAAAGGACTAGGAATCCAATCTACAGCCTTGCAGATGACAATACGCTTATTTCTTCATTTTCTCAGACATCAGGAAGTCGTTCAATTTAACAAAAACCTGGAAGAAATTCTATCTTGGGGAGACAGTTTCTCTCCAACATCGTTGCTCGGCTTCGAGCGTCGTGACCTCTAGTGCATCGTTACACAGAATTTACAACGGCCCTCCAGGCTTTTCTATCTTCGACATTTCTCATCATTTCCGGTAACTCCAAGTGCATTGTAGACACGATCTGATCGATGTATCTGTTGGGAGATCTATCTCTTTTTCTGCTATCGTCGACTTTTCCCTGGATCAGCAACTTTTCCATACCTTCCTTCTTTATTATGTGACCAAAAAATGATGCTATTTTTCTCTGAATCTATGGTAACAGCCGGTCATTATTTTAGATGTTAAAATCGATCAGAACCGACGCATTAGTCCTATGAGCTGTCCAGGAAATTCTGAGCATCCATTTGTAGCATGTAGTTTCGAAGGCATCTATTCTTTAACGGCATGCTGCATTAAAAGTCCATGTTTCGATTCCGTATGTGGTTATAGGGAATATTTGTGAATTCACAAGCCTTTTTTTAGTCATTTTATCTGTGATCTTTTCATTCTTTGCTTAGGCTTGTCATTGCATTTTTGGTCAACGTTATCCTTCGTTTAATTTTTTCTATGCAGCCAACCTTATTAGAAATTCTGGGGCCTAAGTATATAATACCTGTTTTAGTGTCATACGTTGATCCACTATAAGAAGAGAATATTCCTTTCGATTTAGTGAGAGGCTGACATTCGCGCTAACCTTTTCGATTCGATGCAGCAGTGCAACCATTTATTCCTCGTAGCTAGCTATTATTGTAATATCATCAGCATATTTTAAGTTCGAGAACTTTTTGTCTCCTACTGATGCCCCTCCATTCCACTCTTCCGTCACTTTGCGGATAATTCATTCACCATATATAGTAGTGGAGAAATAATTCAATTCTACTTCACTCCATTTCCGACTTGGAATGGCTTAGATAGATTTTTCTTAACTCTAACATAAGCGATGTTGTTGCTATATAATTTGATTAATACGACTAGGTCGTATGGCGTCCTCATTTCTTGAAGAATTCTCCATAAGTGATCCCACTCTACTGTGTCGAAGGTCTTTATATAATCAAGGAAACAGAACACGGCAGGAATATTATATTCGTAGCACTTTTCTATTTTCATTTGTCGCAGATTGATTATCTGTTCTCTTGTGCCTCTACCGGGTAGAAAATCTGCCTGTTCTTGGGGAATCTGAGGCAAGAGAATGGGTTTCAGTCGTTCTTGGATGATGTGGAGCATAAATTTGCTTGCATGAAATATAAGAGAGATATTTCGGTAATTTTCACAGACGTCTCGTGGGCCTTTCTTGTAAATCGGTATATATATATATATATATATATATATATATATATATATATATATATATATATATATATATATATATATATATATATATATATATATATATATATATATATATATATATATATATATATATATATATATATATATATATATATATATGTCGATTGTGTCCATTCTTTAGACGACAGTAACCAAGTATAATTTAGCGTTATAAAAACCCAGATGGCAGTTTTTTTCTAAAAAAGTTAACGTTGCTGAACCTAATATAGTTGTCGGGGTACCCCATTCCTGTAGCATCGTCCTCACTTCGCTGGGCGTTAATTTGAGAGCAAACATGTCTTGGCATGAACATGTTGCAAGCACAGCAAAGAGCAACAATGCTCAAATTCGACCAACGATGGAATACTGCTCCCATGTTTGGAGCTTTGCTCCCAAACATACACACAATTTTTGGATTCTATTCAGAAGAGAGCTATGTGCCTGACTGGAGAATCGGAACTGACCAGCAACTTTGATTCACTGGAACATCGTAGAACGGTTGGAGGTTTGGGTCTATTCTACAAGTATTTTCGTGGGAAGTGTTCGAAGGATGTAGCCCGCTTAATTACTCTCGAAGCGGTGCATGCTAGAAATACACGTCACGCTAATACTTTACATCAGTATGAAGTTCAGCTTGTTATTACTCGTCAGGGTCGACTTTAGGGCGACGCGCAATTAATCGCAGAAAAAAATATGACTGACGTCTTTCCACATATTTGAGTTCCTGTGTGAATTGCGATGAATTTAATAGAATAAAATTTATTATATACAGGGAGACCCAAAAGGTATCGTCAAAAGGTATCGTCAAAAATAAAGGATCTATTAGATTGAACAAAAATAAGGTCACAAGTTCCTATAAAAATCTCTCCTATCTCGCCCCGTTAGGGAGCTACAGCCACCCAAATGGGGAGCCTGAAGATGGGTTTTCATTGAATATTTCAGAATCCGTTAAAGATAAAAACATGAAATTCAGGTTCTAAAGTACAGTTTATGTGCTAAATTGGAATTTTACCTTATAACCGTAGATAATTCAACCGGTGCGTCAAAAGTAGGGGAGAGCGTGGTAAAAATGGACTTAGCTTTTTTTCAATAACTTTTATTGCATTTTCGCGTCTGATTAGGGAACCTTGAGATCTTTGGCGAAAAAAAGGGACTCTTAGTTTAACACGATTAGACGCACCAATTCCGAGTTAAAATCGATAAAGAATTTCCATGTCAGAAAACGAGCCTATTACCTGGCAGAACCAGGTGCAATGATAACACAGCCCCACAAAAAAAAAAGTGGGGTATACTTTTGATGCGATATATCAGATCCGTAGTATTTTTGCCCGCTGATCACGAATCTGACGTCAGAATATCGCCATCACATCACAATTTTTTTCTAACCTCAAAAAATAGGTAAAAATTAGTAAAAATTAAGAAAAATGTACTCCTAAAAAATTGATTCAAGCTTTTTCATGAATCCAAAGATGTATTAATATGTATTCGAACACGCTAAGCTAATATTCATCGGTTGGATTGAGCCATACAGTTCTGTTTTCTTTCTAACCTCAATAAATCAGACAGATATAGTGCTTCTCGAATGCAAAAACGAATTCAAATTAAAATTCAACCGATCCTTACCAAATTTGGTACACGGGGATTTTTTGGGTCGCTGATCACGAATCTGAGGTTGGATTTGCAAAATTCAAGATGGCAGATGTTTTCGCGCCATTTTGAACGCCGAGAAAATTCATCGGTCGATTTTTATTCTTCTACCTGCATCCAGGGCACCTCCACGTGGTGACGGTGGGCAACGGTGTTACTCCACTAGCCGGCAGAGTCTCTGGATAACGGCTTAGATGCCGTCATGGCAGGTAGAAGAAAGAGAATTACGATGCAGGGACTCGGAAACCCAGTATCGGCGGTTGGTCAGGGTGGGAAAGCGGGCCCGCAGCCGTCGTCATCCAGCCACCGTAGCTCTTCATGTGTGGGTGACTTGGCTCATGTAGAGTATAATGCTACAAGAAAACGGTCTCACAGCACAAGGACTTTTCATAAGTGCGATAAAAACAGTGATTCATTTTGTTAGATTTGCTGTCAACACGTATTGAGTAAAATGGGGTCATCGATAACGGATAAGATTAAAACCTTATATAAGGATTGCTTTAACATTGAAATACAGCACCAGGATACAGATTGGGTTCCCCACATCATTTGCAGTTCTTGCAAAATAATGTTGTACATCAATAAGAAGGCGATTAAATATTCCAGACCAGCAATATGGAATAGACCATACAGTGAAAATGATTGCTACTTTTGTATGAATGTTGTATCTAGGCATAACCGAAAAAATAAAAGCACTATTACTTATAACGATGTTTCGACAGTAACAAGACCAACTAAACTAATTCCGCCTCCTGAACCACTTGATGCTGATGTTATGTTCATGCCGAAAACATTGAGACTGTCGAAAAAGATTCAAACACTGTTACTAATGAATGTTCTAGTGACAACCTATCATATACTAGTGACACAGATAAAGAATTTCTACCATACAACCGTAAACCAGAACCAATACTCGTATCACAGTCAAAACTTAGTGATCTAGTCAGAGATTTAGGCTTATCCAAAGATGGTTCAGAGCATCTTGCTTCCTTTTTAAAGAAAAGACATTTACTTAAGCCAGAAGCTACGATTTCTTATTATAGAAACAGAGATGAAGAATTTCGAAAATATTTCACAATGGACGAGGAATTGTCACTTTCATATTGTACCGATGTAAAAGGTCTAATGGATGAATTTCAAAATAACTCATACGATCCTGAAGAATGGAGACTGTTCATTGATTCTTCTAAACGGAGCATTAAGGCAGTTTTGCTGCATAATACCAACGTTTACGCTCCCATTCCGATTGCTCATTCCACAGTTTATGGAAGAGCAATATGAAAAAATGAAGCAGCTTTTGATAAAAATAAAATATGCTGATCATAACTGGAAAATTTGTGGAGATCTGAAAATTGTAACAATATTGCTTGGCCAACAGTCAGGGTTTACACTTTATCCCTGTTATAAATGTCTGTGGAATAGCAGAGACAGGGAACGTCATTATAAGAAAAAAATTTGGCCAACAAGAGAATGGTTCACTCCTGGTGAAAATAATGTATTGTTTCCACCATTGGTAGATCCAGGAAAAGTTCTTATTCCCCCGCTTCACATTAAGCTTGGACTTATGAAGCAATTCACGAGAGCATTAGATACAAACGGCCCATGTTTCAAATATTTGCATAAAAAATTTCCGAAATTTTCTGAAGCTAAAATTAAGGCAGGCGTATTTGACGGGCCACAAATAAGAAAATTGTTTCAAGATTCATTATTTGCTACTAAAATGAATAAAGTTGAAAAAGCTGCTTGGCTTAGTTTTAAAGAAGTCGCAACAAACTTTTTGGGAAATAATAAAAGTCCCTAAGTACAAAGAAATAGTCGAGAAAATGGTAAAAAATTTTCAAACATTAGGTTGTTTAATGAATCTAAAATTACATTTCCTGGACTCCCACATCGATGATTTCCCAGATAATCTTGGTGACTACAGTGAGGAGCAAGGGGAACGTTTTCACCAAGATCTGAAAATCATAGAAAATCGGTATCAAGGACGATGGGATGACCATATGCTAGCGGACTATTGCTGGTCGCTAAAAAGAGAAACAAGTTCTCAAAAGCGTTTGGGCAGAAAGCCTTTGAATAGGTCATTCGCGGAAAAAAGAACAAGATACAGCCAAAAAAAGGAAAGTTAGGCGCGGGTCTAACCTTCGCAATTCTAGGGCTTAAGAGTCTACTATTTGAGAGTATATGGTTTAAAAGTCCTGGTTTTGAGTTTATTGGGTCTCATTTTTAAAGTTACAGGGTTATTGAGGTCTATTTTTTGAGGTTACAGGGTGTGGGAGTCTAAGGTTTTAGGGTTTAGGGTTTAAGAGTATCAGGTTTGAGGATTCCCCAACTGTATACCAAATTTGGTAGGAATCGGTTGGTTTTCAAAAATTTTGTCCGCCATCTTGGATCCGCCATTTTGAATTTTGCAAATCCGACCTCAGATTCATGATCAGCAACCCAAAAAACCCCCGTGTACCAAATTTGGTAAGAATCGGTTGAATTTTAATTTGAATTCGTTTTTTTTGCATTCGAGAAGCACTATATCTGTCTGATTTATTGAGGTTAGAAAGAAAACAGAACTGTATGGCTTAATCCAACCGATGAATATTAGCTTAGCGTGTCCGAATACATATTAATACATCTTTGGATTCATGAGAAAGCTTGAATCAATTTTTTAGGAGTATATTTTTCTTAATTTTTACTAATTTTTACCTATTTTTTGAGGTTAGAAAAAAAATTGAGATGTGATGGCGATATTCTGTCGTCAGATTCGTGATCAGCGGGCAAAAATACTACGGATCTGATATATCGCATTAAAAGTATACCCCACTTTTTTTTTGTGGGGCTGTGTTATCCGGCACGAGTGGAATTCGCTAATTGGCTTCTACAAAAGCAACGAGAAGATAATTTGTAAGCAAAGTGCTTTTTACAGATGAATCGGGATTTTCTAGGGATCGTGTAATAAACTCCCATAATTTTCACTTATGGGATGAGGTTAACCCACCTGCGATAATTCAGACTAAAAACCAACATAAATTTTTGATAAATTTCTGGATGGGAATTATCGGGATTTATTTGATTGGACCATATGTCATTGACCGGCGGCTAAATTTTGAGGAATATTTGCAATTTCTTCGAGATGATTTAAATAATTTATTAGAAGAATTTCCGTTACATATTAGCAACAATATATGTTATAGTACGGTTAATACACGACGGTGCACCACCACATTTCAGCAACATCGCTAGGGGATATTTAGATAACCAGTTTCCCAATCGTTGGATAGGTCGGGGTGCGCCATTTCCGTGGCCACCCCGATCACCAGATCTAAATCTCTTGGACTTCTTTCTATGAGGCCACCTTAAATATCTTGTTTATTCGGCTCCTGTACAAACTAGAGAAGAGCTGTTAGAAAGAATTTTCTTTCACTGTGCTGAAATAAGGAATAATCCCGGCATGTTATTTAGAGTTCAAAGGGCTTTCCTCACTAACTTGAGGAAATGCATAACTGTACAAGGTGCCCACATCGAACATATTCCCTAGTTGAAATTACGCATGGATTTCATGTTCTCTTTAAATTAATATTTCCAATTTTTTTAGCGGTGTTTTGTGATTGTTTTCTTCATTTGATAAATAAAAATAAGTTTTTTGCTTCATTTGATGTTTATGTTTTTAGTGTTCCGTACGGAACACTTATAAGATCACTTCGGTGTCTGTCTGTCTGTCTGTCTGTCTGTCTGTCTGTCTGTCTGTCTGTCTGCCTGCCTGTCTGTCTGTCACACCCGATTTTCTCTCCGAAACTATTTGACATAGAAAGGTGAAATTTGGTAATAATATAGGAATTGATGGCCTCATCAGAGCCATGTAGTTTTTGAGAATTAAATATTGACTTAAGGGGTTAGTTTTGGGCGGTGAAGTCGGAAGTGAAAAAAAATTTTTTTTACTAGGTCATCGAGTGTGGTGTCAAATGAAAGCTTGTAAAAACACGAGTAAAAAATATATATATAATATTATACTTGCGCGCACTTTTCTTTGTATTATTTTTAAAAATTCGCGAAAAATCGCTGTCCCGGGCCTTATCTCGAAAAGTACTTATCAAAAAATTTCGAAAAAATTCTGGAATATTCTCCACGGGGTGTAGATTGAACGAAAATTATCATGAGTGCATTACCTTTAATAATTTATATGGTATATAAAAAAAAACAAAAATTTCAAGTCATCAGATTTCAGTAAAGATTGAAAACAAACTTTGTTGAAAACTCATTTGGGGTGTGTTTTGTGAAGTCCCTGATCCTTTTATACCACCGTAACATAAATTTTGTCTTAAGGGGTTCGTTTTGAGGGGTGAAATCGGAAGGTTTATTATCAGAAAAAACACGCCAGAGCAAGACTAGCTCGGGCACACGAAAATAAATATCATAACTGGAGTAATGGCATTTTTACGGCCAAATTTTCTTTTTGAACACGTTGTGTAGTGAAACCATGCTGGTACACTGCCACCAACAGCCTTATCCAAAGGACTGTTAAACACGCGGCAAAGGTACAAGTTGGGGACTGCTTCTCAGAGCAAGAATTTTGTCGCTTTCATCTCTTTTCTCACAACCTGAATACATTGATAAATATTGAAAATATATAAAAAAGTTTGAATTCCGTTTGCACAATGCTCATTTATCAGTAAAAAAAAGACTGGATACTGCAGAAGGATTACGCTCTTAAACATCGAAGACGACTCTGGACATCCTGGAATGACCTAGTAAAAAAATTTTTTTTACTAGGTCATCGAGTGTGGTGTCAAATGAAAGCTTGTGAAAACACGAGTAAAAATATATATATATATATATATATATATATATATATATATAATGTAATACTTGCGCACACTTTTCTTCGTATTACTTTTAAAAAAATCGCTGTCCCCTACCTTATCTCCAAAAGTACTGATCAAAAAATTTTGAAAAAATTCTGGAATGTTCTCCACGGGGTATAGATTGAACGAAAATTATCACGAGTGCTACCTTTAACAATTTATTTGGTATATAAAAAAAAAAAAAAATTCAAGGTCACCAGTTTTCAGTAAAGATTGGAAACAAACTTTGTTGAAAACTCATTTGGGGTGTGTTTTGTGAAGTCACTGATCATTTTATACCATCCTAACAAAATTTTCTATTTTAAAAAAACAATCGTACGGAACACTAATTGTGCAAGTTCAACTTGCACTTGACCGGTTTTTTTTTAATTATTATTTAGTTGTATGGTCCTTTAAAAATATCTGAATATTTTGAAGTATTGCTAATAACCGTAATAATATTAGGAGATACCAGGTGTACAAGTATGAAATGCGAATTTTTTTTCTAAAAAAACATGTTAAATTCGGAAGAATAAAAAAAAGTGCTTTATCAAAGCCTGTTATATTTTTCTCATCTTTCGGGCAATTTGTGAATACCACGCCAGTAAAAATCTTCCCCTTTTGCTGCGAACCATTCATCGACCCATTTTTTCACATCTTCGTAGGAACCAAAGCGCTGCTCAGCAAGTGCGTGACCCATCGATGCAAACAAGTGGTAATCGGAAGGAGCCAAGTCTGGTAAGTAAGCCGCATGGGGTAGAACTTCCTAGCTGAGTGCTTCCAACGTGTCGCGAACTGGTTTTGCCGTATGTGATGGAGCATGAAGAACGGTTCAAATCGGTCAATTGTTGTTGGTAATGTTTAGTATTAACCGTTTCCCCAGGGTTTTAACTGCTGATAATAGTACCACGCCCCTCTGGTCCCACCTAACACAGAGCATCGTCTTTCTGCCAAAGCGATTCGGTCTTAAGGTCGATGTGGATGGTGCGCCTGGGTCTACCCATGATTTTTTTGCGCTTGGAATTCTCAAAATAAATCTACTTTTTTCATCTCCTGTAACGATACTGTAACTTCCTTTTTGTACCGAGCGAGCAAAATATCACACTTTTTTTTCCATTTGCCTGTCGTTCAACTCATGTGGTACCCATCTACCGGCTTCTGAATCTTTCCCATCTCTCGTAGCCGATTGGAAACAGCTTGTTGACTAAACGTCCAATTGCTCGGCGAGTTGTTTTTGTGTTTGCGAATCATCTTCGTCCAATAATTCTAACAATTCCACATCTTTTTTTTTGGCGGTTTTCCACGTTCCTTGTCTGCAACATCTCAAGCTTCCCTAATCCGCCGCGAAAATGCAATAGAAGTTATTGTAAAAAAAGTTTAGTCCATTTTTTTACCACGCCCTCCCCTACTTTTGACGCACCGGTTGAACTATCGACGATTATAAGGTAAAATTGCGATTCAGCATGTAAACTTTACTTTAGAACCTGAATTTAATATTTTTATCTTTAACGCTTTTTCTGAAATATTCAATGAAAATCCATCTTTAGGCTCCCCATTTGGGTGGCTGTAGCTCCCTATTGGGGGAGATTGGAGACATTTTTTATAAAAACTTCTGACCTTATTTTGGTCCAATCTACTATATCCTTCCTTTCTGGACCATACCTTTTGGGACACCCTACATACGAGTATGTAGGGCACTTTTTTATATTAGCACTAGGCGCCATTTCGTGTAAAGCTGGCCCTGTTACTCGTACAACTCTTTTCAAACAGTCTTTTTATATGGAGAACTTGATCCTTTAGGAATGATTCGCCCAGAACTTTTGTTTCGCACTTCGAACAATTTACATGCGTCGTTCCTGTAGCGCTGTAGGGATTTCTTTACACACACATCAATTTTGAAGGATCTAAGTAAATAGCCTCGATTTTACATTATAAAACACGCATAGTCAGAGAAACATTGGAAATCAAAAAAAATGAACAGCTAAATAAATGGAATGATGCACGGATAATCAAAACATAGAGAAGGCAACAGTCAGCATAGCGCCGGAACCTGTAATTACCACTGATACTACAATCTGCGTAGACACCGACCTATAAAAGACGGCGACCGCACTTCGGTTTCTCAGTTAGCTTCGAGCGGCAGTAGCAGCAAGATCATAGTATGGAGCAGTAGCAGCAAGAGCACTTGAAAATGCCAAATGAAATTTTGGCGAAACGTCGTGCAAATTCATTCTTAGACGAACGGATTGAAATCCGGAATTTTAATGTATAATATATATATTATATATATATATATATATATATATATATATTATATATATTATATATATATACATATATATATATAATATATATATATATATATATATATATATATATGTATATATATATTATATATATAATAGTTATATATATATATATATATATATATAATATATATATATATATATATATATTCCATTTGGGACTTGACAACTTTGAAATTTCACTGTGAACGCACCCTTAAGCCAATCACCGAACTGTCAACATTTTCATCATGGTGAAATACACGAACGAACAACGTTTACAAATAATTAAAATTTACTACCAAAATTTGGAGTCGGTGACTGCAACTTTAAGAGCGTTAACGCCAATTTTTGGTCGTAATTCTCGTCCCAGTAGACAAGCAATTCATAGTCTAGTGAAAATATTTGAGTTAATATATTCGCTGCTGGATGTTCCCGTGCCAGTGATACAACGGGTTGGTCGAAGTGGCCAGAATATTGCTGCCGTTCAAGCGTCCATCTCAAACGAACCAAAACAGTCGATTTCACGGAGTTCTCAAGAATTGGGCATCGCTCAGACCACACTATGACGAATTTTGCGAAAGGATCTTGGCCTGCACCCTTATAAGTTAAAATTAACTCAAGAACTAAAGCCACTCGATCATATGAAGCGACGTACGATCTCGAATTGGGCTCTAGAAATGTTGGAAGAAGATGACCAATTTCATCGCAAAATCATCTTTAGTGATGAAGGATAAACGGCTTCGTCAACAAACAGAATATGCGTTATTGGTCAGGTGTGTAAAAACCCTCATGTGCTTTAAGAAACATCACTTCATCCACAAAAAATTACTGTTTGGTGCGGTTTTCATGCCGGTGGTGTCATTGGGCCGTTCTTTTTCGTTGATGAAAATAACCGTCACGTTACAGTCAATGGAGATCGCTACAGAGGCATGTTGCATCGTTTATTTCTTTGATCAATTGCATAGGCTAGACATTAATGATATGTGGTTTCAACAAGACGGCGCCACAAGCCACACAGCGGGTGTAACAATAGACTTACTGCAATCTAAATTCGGTGAACGTGTTATATCGAGAAATGGTCCCGTCGAATGGCCGCCTAGATCGTGTGATTTAACACCTCTAGACTTCTTTTTATGGGGGTACGTTAAATCATTGGTCTATGCTAACAAGCCTGCGTCGTTAGAGGAGCTCAGAGCCAATATTGAAAGAGAGATAGCGTCCGTTTCCGTCGAAATGTGTGGCCGAGTCAACGAAAATTGGGTTCAACGAATCGACCGCTGCAAACGTGCCCGTGGTGGACATATGAATGAAGTCGAATTCCATACATAAATGTTTTTGATTGTACTTCAAGCCGCTGGTAAAATATTTGAAATGTCTCAAATGGGTTGCGTTTTATTTCAAAAAAAAGTTGTCAAGTCCTTAATGGAAGACCCGATATATACATACTTAAATATAAAATTTGTTGGGGAAACTCGCAAAGGGCGTGATAAAAGTTCACACAATGTTCATTAAGCCAATATTTCGGTCCTTGGTTGGGACCTTTTTCAGGGCAAGAACTGAAAAGGAGAATTAGTCTACTAACTGAGAAAAATTGGGCAAAAATTAAATTATTCAAATTATTACTATTATTATTATTATTAATAAACTAATGTAGAAGTACAATGAAACATAAAATGTAATATAAAAAAAATATATTTCATTGTACTTCTACATTAGTTTATTAATAATAATAATAATAGTAATAATTTGAATAATTTAATTTTTGCCCAGTTTTCTCAGTTAGTAGACTAATTCTCCTTTTCAGTTCTTGCCCCTGAAGAGGGTCCCCAACCAAGGACCGAAATATTGGCTTAATGAACATTGTGTGAACTTTTATCACGCCCTTTGCGAGTTCCCCAACAAATTTTATATTTAAGAATTTTGTTAGATACGGCAACTTTTGCTTTCTTTCTTTATTTCTGAAATATTCAATGAAACCCATCTTTACGCTCCCCATTTGGGTGGGCTGTAGCTCCCTAACGGGGGGAGATTGGAGACATTTTTATAAAAACTTCTGACCTTATTTTGGTCCAACCTACTAGATCCTACCTTTTTGGACCATACCTTTTGGGACACCCTATATACAGTCTCTGGCCAAATTATTAGACGCACTGCAAGATTTCATGTAAAATATTAATTACCGAGTGATATTGTACCGTTTTTATTATTTTAAATTGATTTGTTTTTTATTTTTATATTATCCAATCAATTACCTATTTATTTGACATAAATAAAACAGCATTAATTTAGAAAAGAAAAAGTTTATTAAGTTTTAAAGAAAAGTGAAATTAATGTTAGTAAAAGTCAATATTTAGTTGAGCCACCTTTAGCCGCTATCAAAGCTTTAATTCTGCGCGGCATGCTATCAATGCAAGATTGTACTGTCTCCTGCATTTGAGGATGATGATTCCACACATGAATAATCTTTTCTAGGAGCTGGGTCCTTTTGTTGGTAATCACATCTTTAGCCACTTCTCTTTTCATCAGCTCCCACACATTTTCAATGGGGCTTTAACAGACCGAGCAGTGTGGCAGGGAGCTCCATCTTGCATGAAAGTGAATGGTTCCCCATTTGGAAACCATTCTCTAAGCTGCGGAGTCAACCGATTTTGTAATACTTCTTTGTACTGATCTTGCCTCATTATTCCTTTGACGACGTACAGACGTCAGTGCCCTTTGCCGCTGATGACTGACCAAATCATCACTTTGGTGGGATGTTTAATCGTCGGGACGACACAATCAGGATGAAACTTTTCTCCGTGACGACGACGCACATACTGAGCTTTATTCTGCAAAATTTCGAATGTGCTTTCGTCACTGGAGCAGACCTGTAAAAATAGGAAAAATATATAAACTTCCATGTTTATTTGCTTTATTTAACTGAAAATGATAATAATGTATCAATTATTGATTAAATTGCTGTATCTTACCGATCTCCAGAAGTCCACATCTTTGTCTTGCCATTGTTTGGCCCACTTCAGGCGCTTTGCTTTCATTGCAGCTGTTAACTTGGGCTTCCTGGCGGGGCGGCAGGCTTTAAAATCTAATTCTTTCAATTTTCTTCGAACAGTGCGCTCAGAAGCATTTACGCTAGCATCCTGGAGTTGTGATTTTATTACCTTTGTGGTAGCAAATCTGTTTTCTACACAAATTTTCTTCAAACATCTCTCTGACCGTGGAGTGAAAATTGGTTTTTCTACCGCATATTTTCTTTCTTTTCGGGCTTAATTCCTTCCCTGACTCAATTTTCTTTCTTTTTTATGCGTCGTACACTAGCTTCAGAAACCTCCAATCTTGTGATATTTCTCGGTTTGTAAGTGTTTTCGCAATCACAAGGGCCTTCACTTCAGCGTTTTTTTACGTGGTGAAAGATCGCTATTTCTACCCATAATGAAAATAGTCCAATTACTTTTTTAAAACACTGCATACAAAATAAACTAATAACTGAGTAGTATAAAACTGTTAAAACAAACAATCACAGTCCATAAAGCCACAGAAACACGTCCGTACCTGACTCGATTCCGATCGCGACTGATACAGGTTTGTACTTGTTTACGTTCATGTATCACTTTGCCAACACAGTGTTGCCATATGTTTAAAAATAAATACAAATATGTAGTCTACAACAATTCTTTTAAATAAAAAACAATAAATATTGTAGTTTAAATATACCATTATTGCATAAAAAACCCTTAAGAAACATAAAATTACTAAAAAAAAATACAGTGCGTCTAATAATTTGGCCAGGGACTGTATGTAGGGCACTTTTTTTATATTCGCACTTGGCGCCATTTCGTCTAAAACTAGCCCTGTTGCTCGTACAACTCTTTTCCAACAGTCTTTTATATGGAGAACTTGATCCTTTAGGAATGATTCGCCCAGGACTTTGTTTCCCACCGCGAACAATTTATATGCGTTGTTCCTGTAGCGCTGTAGGGATTTCCTTACAGCACGTGTGTTATGCCCGTAAAAAAGTAGTATGTGATATCATAACAGAGTAATCTAATAGTCTTTTGCTTGAGTGAAATTCGATTCCATTTACTCTACGCCACTGTTGATGACGCACCTATCTTTATATTTATATATAATATATACCTACTCCATTTTTTCACTATTTAAACGATGAAATATAGTTTGTAGGCGTACGCTCTAAGCGATATTTAGCACGCACATAAGAGAGCTGTAAGTTTCAACTTAAAAGTTACATTTAAGGCCTTATATAAGGCCAGATAGCACATGAAACTTAGTCCGCGGGCAGTATCGTGCTAAGTGATCCGTGCAAAAACATTCATCAGAGGTGATACAGATCATTTCTTGGGCGGCTCGTAGCCCCGATATCTATTAATATATATTCTCTGTGTGTTTCGAACAGAGAGAACACTTTCTAATATAAATCGTACAGGAATGAAACAAGATATATATACGTGGTGCTATTCAAAAGTTCCAGAACTAACTCTATAAAATTTAAAGTAATTATTTTGACTCTTCGTGATTTCCGTCACCCTCAAA
>CM032449.1:218670415-218884912 GCA_019049505.1 Pachyrhynchus sulphureomaculatus
CGGTGATTTCCATGTCCAGAGTCTTTTGAGCCATCTTGTAGCGTTCATTCTGAGTAGGTGTCCAAACCATTTTAATCCTTTATTTTCTGTTCTTGGTATAATTGTTTCTGTTGCTGCTGTTCTATTGCGTACTTCTTGGTTTGTTATGTGTTGGAATTTGGACACTCCGGCGCTTCTTCTCAAGTAATCCATCTCTATCCATCTGTTTTTCTTTTATCCTCTTGTGTGTATATATATATATACATACTAAATTTTATTAAAAAAATATGCAGAATTATCAAATTTTCCGGGCAGTAAAAGTCCAATTGTTAATTTTTTTTTTGTTCTGTTGGTTCACTAACCATCATCATCCATCAACCGTTCTCATCCACTGCTGGATATAGACCTCCTTCCACTGATCTGTCCTGAGCGGTGTTAAGCCATTTTCCTGAAACTCTTTTGATGTCATCGGTCCATCTTGTTATTGGTCTACCTCTGTTCCTTTTGTCTTGTCTGGGTCTCCATTCTATTAGTCTTCTATAGCATTGGTTATTATCCCTTCGGGCTATATAGCCTGCCCATCTACATTTAGATTGCGGTATTTTTTGGATAATAGTTATTACTTTTCTTGGTTGTCTGATAGTTATGTCTGTTATTCTATTATTATGTGAGTGTCTCTGTGCCATATGTGATTACCAATAGAACTTTGTTTTTTAAGCACATTGACAAATTACCTTGCCGCGTATCTCTCAGCTTCCCAAAAGCCGTCCATTCCAAACTCTGTGTATCTCACGGGTTTGGTTATCTTTGTCAATTTGTAATTTATAATAATTTCTTTTCGTAATTAGATTAGTCATAAACTTGGTTTTCCAAACGTTAATATTTAGACTAACATTTGCTGATGTTATTTGCAATTCGGTAACCATTTGTTGGGCATCACCTAGATTGCTGGCTGACAACATCATCAGCAAAACCCAGGTGATGTCAAATTTAAATCAGTCACTAGTCCCTGATATATCTTGACATTGGCGGTCATATTGGATGTATAGTTTATTCTTGCCTGTCGAAAAGGTTACATGTGTTTTCGTGTGCTCAGAAACTTTTGATTGTGGAAAAAATTAAATATAGAATTTGCATTAAATTTTGTTTTAAGAATGGAATAAAGTACAGCACCATATTGGAAATGTTGAACATTGATTTTAATATATAATATATTTTAATATAAACATATATATATATATATATATATATATATATATATATATATATATATATATATATATATATATGTTTTGACGAATGTTCTCACGGGTGTGAAATGTAGCAGTAGTGGTTTTTCGGGTATCCCGTGTTAGCCTAAAGTCCCTTGATGGACGGATTCGCTGACGTTTCAAAGGAATCTCATCCATCTTTTTCAAAGCGTTGATCACTGGTCATGAACGCCAAGACACCGACCAGTGATCAACGCTTTGAAAAAGATGGATGCGATTCCATCGGAACGTCAGCGAAACCGTCCATCAAGGGACTTTAAGCTAACACGGGATACCCGAAAAACCACTACTACATATATATATATATATATATAACACATGGGCTGAAAAGTCCCGGGCCTAACAAAGAAAACACGGTTTTTTTGGTTCAAAATTAGCTTTATTCATCAACGTAATCTCCATCAAGAGCAACGCAATCATTCCAGCGCCGCTCTAACATTTCAATACCACTTTTGTAGAACGATTTATCTTTTGCCTCAAAATAGGCCTCAGTTTCAGCGATAACCTCTTCATTCGTGCGAAATTTCTTACCGGCGAGCATTTTTTTTTTTTCAGGTCTGCGAACAGCCAGTAGTCGCTGGGAGCCAAATCTGGCGAATACGGTGGATGTGGGAGCAATTCGAAGTTCAATTCATGTAGTTTTGCCATTGTTTTGATTGACTTGTGACACGGTGCGTTGTCTTGATGAAACAAAATTTTTTTCTTTGCCATATGCGGTCGTTTCTTTGCAATTTCGGCCTTCAAACGCTCCAATAACGCTATATAATATTCACTGTTGATGGTATTTCCTTTCTCAAGATAGTCGATGAATATTACACCACGCACATCCCAAAATACCGAGGCCATAACCTTTCCAGCCGATTGTTGTGCTTTCGGGCGCTTTGGACGAGGTTCACCAGTTGCTGTCCACTCAGATGACGATCGTTTTGATTCCGGAGTGAAGTGATGGATCCATGTTTCATCCATTGTCACATATCGACGCAAAAATTCCGGTTTGTTACGTTTAAACATGGCCAAACACTGCTCAGAATCATCAACACGTTCTTGTTTTTGATCAACAGTGAGCAAACGCGGCACCCACTTTGAACAGAGCTTTCTCATAGTCAAATGCTCATGCAATATAAAGCCAACACGTTCTTTTGATATCTTTACGATGTCAGCTAACTCACGCAACTTCACTTTTCGATCATTCAAAACGATTTTATGGATTTTTTTGATGTTTTCTGGTGTTACCGCCTCATTTGGACGTCCACTGCGTTCTGCATCATCGGTGTTTCTACGACCACGTTTGAAGTCAGCAAACCAACGTTTTATTGTTGTTTCTGATGGAGCGGAGTCCCCATAACACTTTTCAAGCCATTGCTTCGCTTGAACGGTATTTTTTCCCCATCAAGAAGCAGTGTAAAATTAAAACACGAAATGGTTTTTGATCCATTGTTTTGAAAATAACAAAAGTAGCGTCACTCTTAGCACAATAACTCACAAACTAATGAATAGAATATCATGAAATTTTAACAGCTGTCTTTTGAAGGTTAGTATTAACTGAAAAAAAGGTGACTGCAATAAAACTAGCGCCATCTATGTG
This sequence comes from Pachyrhynchus sulphureomaculatus, assembly GCA_019049505.1. NCBI lineage: Eukaryota > Metazoa > Arthropoda > Insecta > Coleoptera > Curculionidae > Pachyrhynchus > Pachyrhynchus sulphureomaculatus. The sequence continues at coordinate 218,673,251 of CM032449.1, forward strand.
TTAGGCCCGGGACTTTTCAGCCCATGTGTTATATATATATATATATATATATATATATATATATATATATACATATATATATATATATATATATATATATATATATACATATATATATATATATATATATATATATATATATATATATATATATATATATATATATATATATATATCAGTGGCGTAGCCAGATTCGGCATATGGTTACAAAGGGCGTTTCTTTGAGGTAAATAATACTAAAGTCAGGGTGCGCCAGTAAAAAAACAAATGTTAAAAAAAATACCCGTTTCCACGGAAAGTCTAAAAGTTGTTTGCGAATTGGGCATATCGAATATAGAATCTTCTTAATTCTTTCATTTTTTGGACTTCATTGGTTCAATTTCTACATCCTACACCACTGTTTACGACAATTAAACCATAAATTGACCACTCAACCAACGCAAGCTTTATACCAAAATGCATAACGATCTACTATAAATGGTGAATTATGTGAATTTGTACGTACAGTAATGAATTTCGTTAGCTTTCTTTCCCAGGCCAATGTGAGAGAGGTCTTTTCCTACAAACCACACGGTGTATATTGCTTAAGAACCATGTAGAAAAATTGTAATTTAAGTCGGTGCAACATGCATGAAATAATCGTTTTCATTGGTTTTAAATAGTCTTAATTTAGTGTTATGAAAATCTGTGGTATGTGAGGAAATAAAATTACTAAAAAATTTAATTATAACAATCTATACCAACTACCAAAAATGAACGAAGCCAATATTTCAGCGGTAATCACTGTTCTTTTATCTATCAATTCAACTCGAAAGGCGTTTGACTATATTACCGTTCATCGGCCGACCTAGGATTGACAAATGAGAGATCAAAACTCGAACACAAACGCATCCGAAGATGGGCTGACAGATGAGAGAACATTGGTTACTACTGAAATATGGACTTAGTTTATTTTTGGTAGTTAATATAGATCGCGATAATTAAATAAATTTAGGGATTTTGACTTCGGAATCCAATTACTTTAAATGAATTAGTGTACGACCTTTTGAGTTATGTTTTTTAGACAAAATACTAAAAAGTTTACCAATTTTTTTTGTTGCTATTAATTTTTTCTTGGTAATTGCAATTTTCTATTTTAAGAAAACAATTTTCTTTGAAACTTTGATAGTATAACCGTCATTTAACCAAAATGGACATTAGTAAACAACTTTTTGAGATGCCGGGTACTCACAAAGGGTACTAGAAGCAAGGAGCAGGTAGCAACAGATGTTGCTGTACAATTTTTCGTTTAAATCAGTTTGCCTAGACACGTCGAAGATAATCAAATTCGGAAAACAAAAAAGTCAACGTTAAACGATCGAAGTCTCTAGAACAGGGGTGCTCAAACTTGAACTGCTGGCGATCTACCTCAATATTGTTAGACTACGATCGATCGACTCTGAGAGGCTGCAAGTAAGTGTGATGCAGGAATGTCGTCTAGGTAGGGTGTATCGTGGCATAGATATTAGTTTTCCGCACAATATGCATTTTTTTAGTCAAGGTAAGTGTAGGTCTGCTCTAAAATGTCAATGAAAAAACTCATAATTATTCAAAATTGCGAGTTTATTGGTTCTTACAAAACAAACGAGTTCTAGTGTCTAAACTTAACTAACGAGTGACTTTGGATGTTGAAGCGTGGCACTGCATGTCCTCAGCATACTTTTCATAAGATGGTACGTAATTACTGAGTGCTAATCGCAAGCATGATGACATATGTTCGTCAGTTAGTCGATTGCGATATTTTGACTTAATTATCTTCATTTCAGAAAATGCAGACTCGCACAAGTAAGTTGACCCAAACATTGCCGTCAGTTGAAGGGCGATTTGCCTTAGATTCGGATATTTATCTTCAGATATAAAACACCAGAATTTTGTATCAGATGCTGTGGCTTTGAGATGTATATCTGATATAATCTGCACTAACTCATTTTCAACAGAACATGAGTCCATGTTAAACTGACTTGCTATTTCAGTAGCTAATTCCTCAATCTTTTTACACGAAAAAGGATAACTCATAAATGATGCGATATTTGCCAATTTACTGAAATCCTAAAACCGTATTTCGAATTGGCCCAAAATATTTGATAATTCTGCCTCATAAATATCATAATTCAACTGAGGAATCCTTGCTTGCAAAGACGGAAAATTTTTCAGATCCTTTCTTTTCACTTGATCTATCATAAGTTGCAATTTACTTTTGAATGCGTTTATTGCGCTAATCATCTCAATAATAGTTTTTCCTTTACCTTGAAGCTTCAAATTAATGGTGTTTAAATACATTGTGATGTCTGTCAAAAATGCCAAATCAATCAGCCATTTTCCGTTTTTCAGCATCTGAGTGTCATCACCTCTTTCGTCCAGAAAAGCTGTTATTTCGGGCAATAATTCTTGAAACCTTTCTAGGAATTTTCCGCGACTCAACCACCTGACGTCCGTGTGAAGAACTAAATCAGTGTGTTCAGCTGACTCACTATCTTCCAACTGCAATTTAAAGAGCCGTCGTTGCAAGCTATGTGCACGGATAGAATTCACGATTTTTATTGCAATGCCCATATTCTCCTCCATGTTTAGAACTTTTGAACACAAAAACTTGTTGATGTATAATGCAATGGAAGGAGAAAAATGAAGGGAAATCATCATTAGCTCGACACAATGCCACAAAACCGTTTTTGTTTCCAGTCATTGCTGGTGCTCCATCGGTTGTAATGCACACTAGTTTATATATTGGTAGCTTGTAGTTGGTTACAAAATTGAAGAAAAACGTCATATATATCTTCGCCATGGGTCTTTCCTTTCAGAGGAATCATTGTCAAAAACTCTTCCTTAGCCGACATGTCATTGAATCCATTGGAATAAAAATACACAGCTGGGCAGTGTATATCGGTGGATTCGTCGAACTGTAAAGAAAAGTATGTACATTCCATAATATCATGTTTTGGTTTATCTGCCATGTCCTGACTCATGACTTCAACATGCCTTGTGACAGTCGGACGAGATAACTGAAATTCTCTAATAGCAGACTCTGTTTCATTTTTAAAATCTCCAAATAAAGTCTCACCCGCTTCAATAAATGCTTCCTTCACAACCAATCCATCATCAAATGGTTTCTTGTGTTTCGCCAATATATGAGATATTTTAAATGACGCGATCGTTGCAGCTTTTGATTGTTTGGCTGGTATTGTGAACATGGTTTGTTCTTTTTTCAAACAAGTTATCAAATTACGTACTTTTCGTTTTCTTAATTCACTCTGTGACGGAAAATCCTTTTCATAGTTTTTACGAACCGTTTTATGATGCCTCTCTAAGTTCCCACGCTTAGGTATTACAACTGACGCACGGCAAATGAGACAAATGCACTTATCCTTTACCATACAAAAGAAAAATTCTCCCTCCCAATCGTTATTAAAATGATAAGATTTACTTTTCTTCGCCGCAATTTTGGATTATTTATTAATAAACTTTGTATCGATGTATCGCCTTCAAGTTACAACTCAGACTGACTGCTATTCCTGCAGGCGCAACATTTATATCGGCGCGAACGAAGTCTCGAATGTTCCCGTCAAACACGTCGCCCGAAGTTTCTAGAAAAATCGGCGGGAATCAAAAACGCGGCTTTTCTTTGACAAGTACCGCGCGTTCCTTTGATAAAGCCGCCTTTTGCCGCTAGCAGGGGGTTATTACGATAAAAGAAAGTGATGAGGGGGTTATTCTGGCCTAATTGTGGATCGAATAAATTTTAGTAGTTTATTCATTACATTTTGTTTTAGTTACCTAAAACAAAATCTGTGAATAGTTCTATATCGGAATTTTTTTCTCGAGATCGACTCAAAAAGCACTCGCGATCGACCGTTTGAGCACCCCTGCTCTAGAACGATCCATGATGTGGACAATTTTACTACGTGCTGGATGGAGGTATGTTATTATACCGAGGTAAATAGCAATTAGAAGAAAAAATGAGAACAATATGTAAACACTATGTAAGATATTTAGAGAACAAATACGGCAAAAATGTGTACGTAGTATTTCTTCTTCTTCTTTATATTAGGCATTCTTGCCTGTTTTTCTTTAATGTATCGTCGCTACAGGTCGTGATTTATATCGAGCTATTTTCACTAATCGTCGTTCGGATACTCTATTTATCTGTTGGTTCCATTCTTGTTTTCTGTTTCTTATCCACGTGTTAATATATTCTACTTTACATATGTGTCTTATGTTGTCATTTATTTCTCTATCCCAGAATGTTCTTCCTGCAATTCTTCTTAGTGTTTTTATTTCACTTATTTGTAGCTATCTGGTCTTGTCCCCGCTATGTAGGTCATAACCGGTCGAATCACAGATTTATATATACGAGACTTTGCTTTTCTTCTCGAGTATTTATTCTTCCAGCTAGTGACATTCAAGCATCCTGCTATTCTATTGACTTTTACTATCTGTTCTTTTATTTCTTCTTCTATGTTGTTACATGATAATTTAATTCTTAAATATTTAATTGTCATTACCTTCTCTATAATCTGATTATCGATTTTCAGCTTGCACCTAATTGGTTCTTTGATTTGGTTTTTTCAGCCGATATTTTCATATTAAATTTCTTTGCTAGGATAGTATCGTCGGCGTAACACAATATTTGTATCTCTTTATTGCCCTTTTTATAGCCTTTCTTTGTTTTTATTTGTCTAATTATTTCATCCAATATAATGTTAAACAGTAGGGGACTCAGTGAGTCTCCCTGTCTAATTCCAGTTGTTGCCTCTATGGGTTCAGTTAACTCCGAATTTACTCTCGCTTCTATTTTATTTCTTTTGTAAATATTCTCAATTAGTTTTATTATATCCAATGGAATATTTTTGTCATAAAGTGTGTGCACTACGTCTTGCAGCTGTACTCTATCAAATGCTTTTACCAAATCTATAAAGTATAAAAACGCTGGTCTCTTATAACTTGTCTTATTACCAATACTGCGTCGTTACAGGATCTTCCGCTCCTGAATCCTTGTTGTTCTTCGGAAAGCTGTATAAGTGGAGTTCCTTTATTGGTAACAATTTTTGTCGTCAGTTTTAAAGTTGTGCAGAAGAGGTTAATTCCTCGATAATTATTCGGATCGGTTTTTTCTCCTTACCGCCTACGTATTATTTAACAGTTATAAAAAAGATAGTATAAAAATAAATCATCTAATATCGAGTTTAACAAAAAAATATGCCCCTTAAAATTGGTCAAGATAAGTTTCTTACTACTCATAGAAATATTGAAGAAGAAATTAACTGACGATAATATTTTTACGTGTCAAGGCAAATTCATTGTTGAAACAGCAATTAATTTACAATCCGCAAATGTTGCTATAGTTTTTAAAGACATCGACGTATTGGTTCTATTAACTCACACTAACTCCAAAAAATCATGAAATTTATTTTCAAAAGCCACCTCGAGGTAAAGTTCCTCAGAATATTTTTTTCATCCAAAAGCTTGGAGAAATCACTACCGAAATGCAAAGAGCATTATTTTTTTTACATATTTTCACTGGTTGTAACACAACTTCTGCTTTTTTTAATAATAAAAATAAAAACGAATTTGCTAAAGATTTTGAAAAAAGCAGCGATTTACATGATGCTGCCTAAGTATTTAAAACTACGAATGAAGATTCTGATAAAATTTTTCAAGCTTTATACAGTGTCGCCAAAAAATCAGAGATTTAAATATTTTGAGATTTAATTTTTATGTAAAGGGTCTAGTCAAAAATACCTATGTTGACTTGCCATATTTAGTGTCTACATCTGATGAACATCTAAAAAGAATGTACCTACAAACACAAACATGGTTAGGTAATGATATTTCTATTGAAAATTGGGAGTTGAAATATGTTTCTAATATGTTTGTGCCAATAATGATGAATCAATTCCCAGCTTCAGATAATTTACTGAACATGCCGCTTTGTAACTGTAAAACAGGATGTGGGTCTGCCTGCGGACATGGAAAAAGTGGTTTATATTACACTGTAGCCTATTCACAGTGCCGGCCGTGGTGATAGTTGTTTAAGTGCATCTCCTATTACAAGAATAAATTAAGTAGAAGAAAGTGATGAACCTGAACAAATTCAATTAAAATAATTTTTAATATTGTATTATAAACCAAATGAATGAATATTTTTAAAACAACCTTTTTTTTAATTACTACTAATTTTCAATATTATCCCTACAGAAATATATTCGTAACATAATTTCTGCATAGCACTACTTTATTAAGCGTACTTTGTATGAGATTATATATATTTTTGATTTGGCTTATTTATTTTATTACTAGCAGTGCCCGTGGCTCCGCTCGCGTGGACTTGATTCACTACTATCGTCGCTGCTTATTCCTTATGTTACCTAACGTAATGAAATATCTGCCATTATTTCCCCTTACCTCCCATTATTTCTCCTTATCTCCCATTATATCTACATAATTTCCATTATCTAGCCTTATCACTGCTCATCTCCCATTATTTCTGCTTTTCTCCCATTATTTCCCCTTATCTCCCATTATCTCACCTTATCTCCCATTATCTAGGCTTATCTCGACTTATCTCGCCATATTTCTCCTTATCTCCCATTATTTCTCCTTAACTCCCATTATCTTACCATAACTCCCATCATCTAGACTTATCTCTGCTTATCTCCCATTATTTATACTTATTTCCTATTATCTCACCTTTTCTCCCATTATGTAGACTTATATCGAATTATATAGAACATATGTATAAATTAATAAAAACACGTAAATCGGATAAGTGGTTTTCGAGTGATAAGCGCACTAACGGACAGACAGACAGAGAAACGTTGCATTTTATATATATAATATTCTTTGCTACATGATATTGTTCCATATTTAATGCTTTAGGCAGTGTATTGCAAAAGAACGCGCTAGCGGCAAACTTTTCTCCGACTTGATTCACTATTATCGTCACTGTTTATTCCTTATGTCACCTAACGTAATAAAATATATCCTCTAACCTGGCCAGGGACCATATGTATGTTTAAAAAAAAGCACGTAAATCGGATAAGTGGTTCTCCAGTGATAAGCGCACTAACAGACAGACAGACAGACAGACAGAGACGTTGCATTTTATATATGTTATAGATATTCTTTGCTACATCATATTGTTCCATATTTAATGATTTAGCATGTTTAAAATAAAAGCACTTAAATCGGATAAGTGGTTCTCCAGTGCTAGGCGCACAAACGGACAGACAGACAGACAGACAGACAGAGAGATATTATAGATATAGATTTATTAGTGTTCCGTACGGAACACTTATAAGATCACTTCGGTGTCTGTCCGTCTGTCTGTCCGTCTGTCCGTCTGTCCGTCTGTCACACCCCGTTTTTTCTCCGAAACTACTTGTCATAGAAAGTTGAAATTTGGTAGCAATATAGGAATTGATGGCCTCATCAGAGCCATGTAGTTTTGAAAATTAAATTTTGACTTAAGGGGTTAGTTTTGGGGGTGAAAATCGGAAATGAAAAAAAAATTTTTTTACTAGGTAATCGAGTGTGGTGTCAAATGAAAGCTTGTAAAAACACGAGTAAAAAATATATATATAATGTAATACTTGTGCTCACTTTTCTTTGTATTATTTTTAAAAAATCGCGAAAAATCGCTGTCCACCCGCCTTATCTCGGAAAGTACTTATCAAAAAATTTTGAAAAAATTCTGGAATATTCTCCACGGGGTGTAGATTGAACGAAAATTATCACGAGTGCATTACCTGTAATAATTTATCTGTTATATAAAAAAAAACAGAAATTTCAAGGTCATCAATTTTCAGTAAAGATTGGAATAAACTTTGTTGAAAACTTATTTGGGGTGTGTTTTGTGAAGTCACTGATCATTTTATATCACCGTAACATAAATTTTGACTTAAGGGATTCGTTTTGAGGGGTGAAATCGGAAGTGAAAAAAAAATTTTTTTACTAGGTCATCGAGTGTGGTGTCAAATGAAAACTTGTGAAAACACGAGTAAAAAATATATATATAATGTAATACTTGCGCACATTTTTTCTTCGTATTACTTTTAAAAAATCGTGAAAAATCGCTGTCCCCTACCTTATCTCGAAAAATACTGATCAAAAAATTTTGAAAAAATCCTGGAATATTCTCCACGGGGTATAGATTGAACGAAAATTATCATTACCTTCAATAATTTATCTGGTATAGAAAAAAACCAATATTTCAAGGTCACCAGTTTTCAGTAAAGATTGGAAACAAACTTTGTTGAAAACTCATTTGGGGTGTGTTTTTGTGAAGTCACTGATCATTTTATACCACTCTAACAAAACTTTTTATTTCAAAAACAATCAACGTACGGAACACTAATTGTGCAAGTTCAACTTGCACTCGACCGGTTATATTATTATATAATCTGGCCAAAGAATATATGTATGAATTTAAAAAAAATCACGTAAATCGAATAAGTGGTTCTCGCGTGATAAACGTACTAATGGACAGAGAGACAATGCATTCTATATATATTATAGATTATAGATATTCTCTGATACATAATATTGTTCCATATTTAATGATTTAGGCTGTGTATTGCAAAAGAACGCGCTAGCGACAAGCTTTTTTTCGACTTCATTCACTATTATCGTCACTGCTCATTCCTTATACTACTTATCGTAATAAAATATAGCCTATAACCTGGCCAGAGAACATACGTATGTTTTAAAAATGAATTACGTAAATCGGATAAGTGATTCTTCAGTGATAACCGCACTAACGGATAGACAGACAGACCGATAGACAGAGATACGTTGCATTTTATATATATTATAAATGTAATAAAACATATATCTATAACCTGGTCAGAGCACATATGTATGAATTTAAAAAATCACGTAAATCGGATAAGTGGTTCTCGAGGGATAAGCGCACTAACGGACAGACAAACAGACAGAGAGACTTTGCATTTTATATATAGATTCTTATTATTATTATAAAACCTGGCCAAAGAATAGAAGTATGAATTTAAAAAAAAAGACACGTAAATCGGATAAGTGGTTTTCGCGTAATAAACGCACTAATGGACAGACAGGCAGGCAGAGGAACATTGCATTTTATATATATTATAGATTATAGCTTATAGATATTCTCTGCTACATAATATTGTTCTATATTTAATGGTTTAGGCTGTGTACTGCAAGGAAACGCGCTTGCGGCAAACTTTTTTCCGACTTCATTCACTATTTTCGTCACTGCTCATTCCTTATGCTACCTATCGTAATAAAATATAGCCTATAACCTGGCCAGAGAACATATGTATGTTTAAAAAAAAAGTACGTAAATCGGATAAGTGGTTCTCCAGTGATAAGCGCACTAACGGACAAACAGACAGACAGACAGAGAGACGTTGCATTTTATATATATTATTATAGATTATTAAACATAGGCAGCATAGTTTATTGAGTAAACTTTTTAATATACCTTATGAATATTACGATCCAAAAGGTTTTATGAAAATTCATTCAAAGTAATTAGATTCCGAGATTTTTGAATTTTGGCTGCTTGAGGCACTGTACTAATCAGCAAGTAAAATATTACATTAAATAAAATGGAAAAATTCGTCTTTCCAAGTTCAATTCAAGAATGGCAAACATACTTTGAGAAATTATATAAAGAAGAAGAAAATAATGAAACCATACTTGAAGAACTGGAAGAAGTAAATCTAGAAGTAACTTTAGAACAGGCAGAAAGAATTATAAGAAGTCTTAAAAACAGAAAAGCCTCAGGACCAGACGACATTACAATACATATATATATATATATATATATATATATATATATATATATATATATATATATATATATATATATACATATATACATATATATATATATATATATATATATATATATATATATATATATATATATATATATATATTTTATATATATATATATATATATATATATATATATATATATATATATATATATATATATATATATATATATATATAAAAAGGGTGATTCATTTAGAAGTACTTTTTTTTAAATAAAAAAAAATGAATAAAAACAATTTTATTTTATAATCTTTATTATCATATAAAAGAACCATTCTATATAATTATTTCTTAAAGATAATTTCTTTCAAATGTTGTCCGCGACTACGGTTAACAACGTCCATTCTGAAGTTCCAATTTTCAATGACGCGTGTGTGAGTATTTCGAGTGGTATTTGGCCAATGACTCGAGTAATATTGGCCTTCAATGCCTCAATTGTAGCTGGCTTATCCATGTAGACTTTGGACTTTACATAGCCCCAAAGGAAAAAAGTCAAGAGGTGTGATGTCACATGATCTAGCCGGCCAATTCACTGGTCCAAAGCGTGAAATGATCTGTTCGCCGAATTGCTCTCGCAGTAAAGCCATGGTTTCACGGGCTGTATGGCAAGTGGTGCCATCTTGTTGGAACCAAATTTCGTCGAGACCACGGGCTTCAATTTCTGGCATCAAATAGTCTGTTATCATGGTGCGATAACGGTCACCATTCACAGTAACATTCCGGCCGGCCTCTGTTTTAAAGAAATATGGACCGATTATTCCACCGGCCCATAAACCACACCAAACAGTTGTTTTTTCTGGATTTAATGGCAGTTCTTGAACCTCTTCAGGTTGTTCATCACCCCAAATACGGGCATTTTGTTTAGTCACGAACCCATTAAGCCAAAAATGAGCCTCATCGGTGAACAAAATTTTTCTCGAAAACAGTGGATCTTCTGCAAGCTTGTCAAGAGCCCAACGACTAAAACGGAAACGATTCGGAAGGTCGGTCGGCTTCAGTTGTTGCATTAGTTGAATTTTGTATGCTTTTAAAGAAAGGTCCTTACGTAAAATACGCCAAGTTGTTGAATATGACAGGCCAAGCTGTTGAGAACGGCGACGAATCGACACTTCACGGTCTTCGCGTACACTCTCCGCTACCGCCCCTATATTTTCTTCACTACGTGCTGGATGTGGTCGAGCATTATCCAATAATGAAAATTGGGTCTCAAACTTATTGATGGTAGAGCGAATTGTGCGTTCGGTAGGCCGATTATGTGAACCATAAGTTGCTCTAAGCGCCCGATACACATTCCTCGTAGAACGCCCATTTTCGTAATAAAGTTGAACAATTTGTAGACGCTGTGCTTTCCATTATGAATTGTCAAACACTACTGAACAGGAATGCCATTTCAGTTGACACGACGCATGCGCAATCTGCAATTAAATCCCCATCACAAAAAGTACCTCTAAATGAATCACCCTTTATATATATATATATATATATATTATATATATATATATATATATATATATATATATATATAATCCCGCTTATAGCGTTTTCCGCCTTTGAGTTCCTAGTCGTCACTTATTTCTATCCTCCCAGTCATCTTCTGAGAGATTCCTTTCAGACATTGTCCTTGTTATTCCCTGCAGCCATGTTGTGGGTGGTCGTCCTCTTTTCTGTAGAGATCCACTCCAAAATTTTTTTTGGTAATATTTCCCTTGTCATTCGTTTTACATGTACATACCAAGCTAGTTGTTGTCTTTCGTTATCGTCAATTATTGTGCGTTCCACCTTCATTAAATTCCTTACACCCTCATTTCTAACATGCTCGAGTCTAGATTTACCTGCAGATCTTCTCCAGAAATCCATTTCCACTGTAAGTAGGCTGCCTTTTTGTTTATTTGTCAGCTGCCATACTTCCGAGCTATGAGTCAGTGTAGGTTGTAATATAGAGTTATAGATTTTGTTTTTTGCCTCCACTCTAATATTTTTTTGCCATAGTATTGAGTTCAATGCCCGAATAACCTTTTTTCTTTTTGTTATTCTGTCTTGTATTGTTTCATTGTTTCGGCCAGTCTTGGTGCCTCGTGCCCAGATATATGTATTCTTCACAGCACTTGATAGTTTCATTGTTTAGAATCAGATCTCCTCGTGACGGTTCTTGTCCAATGCTTAAATGTTGTGTCTTCTCTGTATTTATTTGTAATCTCCATTTCCTGTATTCTTCGAAAAGTTTCCGGGACATGTATTTCAGGGCTTCTTTATCTTGAGCCACGAGCACCTGATCATCTGCGTAATGTAACGTGTACAAGGTTGTGTCCCCTATTATTATTCCCATGCCATTACACTTCGGTTTCCACATTCTCAGAGCTTTATGGATGTTTATATTGAAGAGGGTGAGTGATAAAGAACATCCCTGGCGTAGGCCTTTAGTTACATTGAAACCCTTTGAAAGTTTATTTCCTACTTTTATTCTAAATGTTGTGTTTCTATAGAATTCTTTAATGGCATCCGTAATAGTCACATTAATATTAGATTTTTCTAGGACTTCCCATAGTTTAACAATAGGTACCGTATCATATGCCTTTGTCAGATCTACTAGAAGTAGGTGTACATCTTGTGACCGTATTGTTCTTTTTTCGATGGTTTGTGTTAAACAAAAAATATTGTCAATTGCTTATCGACCTGCTTCGTAGAGATGATACTCTTCACATATGAGATCTTTTAATATTTTTCCATAGAGTCGGCTTAATGTACTTGTTACCGTTATACCTCGATAGTTACTGCAGTTCTTCTTGTTGCCCCTTTTATGTATAGATGTAATCCAGCCCTCTTTCCAGCATTGTGGAATTGGTTCCCCATTTAAACATCGGCATCGGTTAAAAAATTCTGTTAAGATCTTAAATAGTTTTTCAGTTCCATTCTTTATTAGTTTTGCAGGAATACCTTCAGGGCCTGAGGCCCGATTGTTTTTTAGTAAATATATGGCTTTCTTTGTCCTGCCTATATCCAGAGCTATGGATTCTCCAACAATTCGAATTTTCTTGGGGGATTTGTTTATATATTCTGTTCTTTGCTCCATCAAGAGTGATTTATAGTGTTTCTCCTATTGTTGGGTGACATTACAAACTTATATCAACAATTAGCACAGCTCTTTAAAAACGTAGTAAAATATGGACAAATACCTACAGATTGGAAAACTAGCATAACAATCTCAATATTCAAAAAAGGACAAAAGGCGTCACCTGAAAACTACCGTGGAATAATGCTCCTAAATACTACCTTAAAAGTATTAACAAAAATCATACTGGAAGAAATGAGCAATGATATTTAAATAAGAGAGGAACAACAGGGATTCCGCAAAAATCGATCGACCATAGATGCCATATACGACTTGCTGAGTGTAATAGGTTGGCGGAAGCTTGCTTATGCCGATGACCTTAAGACTTTTAAACGCATAGACTCCGTTTCTGATTGCCACGAATTACAGAGTAGCATTAATGCTCTCATCAGCTGGTGCTGTACTAACAGGCTCACCTTAAACGTTTCCAAATGCAATGTCGTCCGATATTCCTATCGTAACAACCCTATATTGTTCGATTATTTCGTAGATGATACTGTTCTATAGAATCTTCGTTCAATTAGAGATTTGGGTATCATCTTTGACGAGAAATTCTTTTTTGCTGACCATATTGAACAAATGGTTGCTGGTGCATCAAGGATGCTGGAGTTCCTGATTAGAAATTGTAGGGACTTTACTAACATTTCTGCAATTAAGCTTCTCTATTATTCCTTTGTTAGGTCTAAGTTTCTATTGTTTGGTATCCAATATAACATTGTCATAACAACTCAATCGAATCGATACAGAGAGTGATATCTTATTTTCAAGGGGGATGGTCTATCCGGACCGCGGTGTTGATCACGGATTAATCTGTCATCTTGTCAAGGTTTAATGAGTTGCCTCTTGCGAAGAGAAGGGATATTCACTCCATCAAATTCTTATATAAGCTGTTAAATCATCATATTGATTGCCCTTTCCTATTAAGCAATGTATCTTTCCATGTACCATGCCTTCGGGCAAGGCACTCACCTATGTTTAGCCTCGGCCGGGCTAGGTCAAATATATTATTCCACAGCCCTATTTATATCGTGAGCAAGAACAGCAATGTCACTGGAAACTCCGGTGATTTCCATTGCGGTAGGCTGTCGGAACTTATTGGTTATCTGCTCAGTGTTTAGAGGTTATTCAAATTTGTAGTTTTTTATTATTACTATTTTTAATTTTTTTTTAAATTTCTGTTCTCTGTTAAATATTCTTACTTGTATACTCTGGTTATTATTTTAATTATATCATGTTCTTCTTTTATATGTAGCTCATTAGTATAAACGTTATTCCTGTTGGAATTGAATGTATAAATAAATAAATAAATATTTATAGTGAGGCAGATAGTGGAAGACGCTAAAGAATTTAATGAACCTGCATATATGTGTTTCGTCGACATGACTTAAGCTTTCGATAGAGTGCAATTAATAGGTATTATAAAATTATTACCGGAAAAACAGACACTACAGCAGCTAATAAAAATCATACATGACATTAACACAGAATGTAGAACAAATATAAAAGTGGGACATCTACTGAGCAAGGAAGTAAAAATAAACGCCGGAATAAGATAAAGCGATTCACTTAGTACCTTTATCTTCAACCTCGTCATGGACAGAATAGTGGAGAATCTTCCAAAAACTAGAGGACACAAAATGGGAAACGCACTTTTCCCCACAATCAGCTACGCCGATGATGCAGTCCTCATTTCTGCTTCTGAGGACAACCTTCAGAAGATCTTTATGCCTTCAATTTGGGAGCTAGAAGACTAAACTAATTTACAGCGATTCAAGAACAACGTGAATCGCTTTTTTTTCCGCACTCGTGCCGCTCCTGGAGCGCTTTAGGGACTTCCCTGCAGCACGTGTGCTAGACCAATAAAAAAAAAAAAAAAACATGATTACCAACAGAACCAACAGAAAATGTATGGTAGCTTCAAAAGAATTATTAAGATGTAAGCTAAAGATCCAAGGAAGTAGTTAATAATTTTAAATACTTGGGAATAATGATAACAAGCTACGGAGACTTAAACAGAGAAGTAAAATAACAGTCTATGAAGGCATCACTAATAGCAGGTTGACAGATATAGTATGGAAAAATTAATATTTCACAGTGGAAAGTAAAATAAGAATATTTAAGACAACAGTGAGACCGATCCTCACATATGTTGTAGAAAGAAGAGCCGACACATGTAAAAGAGCATAAATGATGAGGGCAACCGAAATGAAGGCGATTAGGGACATACATGGAAAAACTGTCCACGACTGAATCTGCAAGATCCAAGAAATATCCAAACGGACCAGAACCAGAAGAAAACAATGGAATAAACACGTAGACCAGATGGACGACAACAGACTCGTAAAAGGCCAAATTCAATAAATCATCGGATTAGAAACAAACTTCTCGCTTGTCCGGCAATTCCAGGTCGTTCTGGTCAGTCGCTAAGGCAGTTAGTCAAAATTTCACCAAATCCACCATACCACCACTCACACGGCCAGATAATTCTATTGTAACGACACCTGTTGAGAAAGCGAACTTGTTGGCTGAACTCTTTGCTTCACATTCTACTGTCGATTTCCAAGGAAAAACACCACCTACTATTCCCATAGTGCAGTCAAGGATGTCCGATATCGTCTTCAGACAGAGTATCATAAAACGTATTTTTGATGAAGCTAGACACCAAAAAGGCTTCTGGCGCTGACGGAATACCTGCCATAGTTCTCAAGAACTGTGCAAGGGAACTAACACCAGTTTTCTGTAGACTTTTCAACCGATCCTACAGAAAGGGAATATTTCCTTCCTGCTGGAAATGTGCCACAATTCAGCCGATACCTAAAAAAGGCAAGAAGACCTTGCCAAATAACTACCGACCAATCGCACTACTCTCAATAATATCGAAAGTCATGGAAAAGGCTATCAAACAGCATCTTCTAAAATATCTTGAAGGATTCAACATTATTAGTGATCACCAATATGGCTCTCGTAAAAATAGATCAACAGGAGATCTTCTGACTTATGTAACACATGTTTGGAACAACGCAATTGAACACTTTGGAGAATCTCGAGCGGTTGCTCTTGACATATCCAAGGCATTTGACCGTGTTTGGCACGATGGGCTGTTGGCTAAGTTATGTTTTTATGGTATGTCTGAAAAGTTCTGTTTGTGGCTTTCATGTTTCCTCAGAGAGCGTTCTTTGCGAGTGGCAGTCGACGGATTTCTTTCTAACACCTTCACTATCAACGCCGGTGTGCCTCAAGGTTCCATACTATCTCCTACTCTCTTCCTTATTTATATTAACGATCTGCTGGAAAAGACCGAGAATCCAATCTACAGCTTTGCAGATGACAGTACACTTATCTCTTCATTCACTTTGAATGCTCGGACATCGACTACTCAGACGAATATCCGCAGACAGCAGGAAGTCATTCAACTTAACAAAGACCTGGAAGAAATTCTATCTTGGGGTGACAGTAACCAAGTGGAATTTAACGCTACAAAAACCCAGGCGGCAGTTTTTTTCTAAAAAAGTTAACGTTGCAGAACCCGACATAGTTATGTCGGGGCACTCCATCCCTCTAACATCGTCACTCAATCTGTTAGGCGTTAATTTGGGAGCAAATATGTCCTGGCATGAACATGTTGCAGGCATGGCAAGGAGAGCTTCTCAAAAGTTGGGAATATTGTTTCGAACCAGAAAGCTTTACACTCCACAACAACTGTTAATTCTTTACAAAGCTCAAATTCGACCAACTATGGAATACTGCTCCCATGTTTGGAGCTCCGCTCCCAAACATACACTGCATTTGTTGGATTCTATCCAGAGAAGAGCTGTTCGTCTAATTGGATACCCGGAACTGACCGACGGCCTTGATTCGCTGGAACATCGAAGAACGGTTGGCGACTTGAGCCTATTCTACAAGTACTTTCATGGAAAGTGTTCGAAGGATGTGGCCCGCTTAATTCCTCCCAGAGCGGTGCATGTTAGGAGTACACGTCGCGCTAATACTTCACATTCGTATGAGGTTCAGCTTGTTACTCCTCGTACAACGCTTTTCAAGCAATCTTTTATATGGAGAACATCATACCTTTGGAATAGTTTGCCCAGGACTGTGTTTCCCATCGAGTACAATCTACAGCGATTCAAGAACAACGTGAATCGCTTTCTCCGCACACGTGTCGCTCCTGTAGCGCTTTAGGGACTTCCCTGTAGCACGTGTGCTAGACCCATAAAAAAAAAAAAGAACTAGGGGTAGACCTCCGAAAAGGAGGAAAGAATGTCGGACGTCCACATCGGAAGAGGCCTAATGGGGATAAAATAGGCAGTAGGCCTACTATAAGGAAGAAGAAGAAGATGAAGACGTTCATTAGCAAATCAAATATAATATAGATGGCAGAAGGTAGAAATACCTGTTGTTTGGCGTCGCGCGCGCGCCAGCATCGTTTTTATTACCAAATATCAAATGCGTCAGTATATTCCTTGACATGCACTATACTCGTACCATTCTACAATAAAAAAAAGTAATTATACAACAATTTTCCAAAAATCAGAGCAGGTGTCTAAAAATGATCACCCTGTACAATATAAAATCTAAATTTCAAAAAAAATGTCGTTAGAGTTTATTCGGAGAAGTGTATATAGTGTGATATAGATGACAGAACGTGTATCGCTGAAGCTTATGACTGAAAACAATCAGTTACGTTAATGTTTCGATTTGGTCGAGAAGTAAGTAAGTATCTTTAAAAATGTTTCGTGCAGTCGTACCTGAAAATCGGAAAGTCAAGTCAATTTGACACAGTCTATTCTCAAGAACCATAATGTACCAAAAATACTACAATAAAAGTATCTTTTGGAACGCCCGATATATTTTTTGCGTAATTATTAACTCTCAAGCTTTCGCTTGGCTACATATTTTTACAGAATTTTATTTATATTAAAGATATTTAGTAAAAGTAGGTAAATTCTGCAACACAACCTATATTTTTACTCATTTTAAGATTACATACCGAACACTCCGAATTAATTAATACGATATTGCCTTATAATTTTAATTAATCGTTTCAAAATTTCAGTAAAGCTATCTATTTTGTGTATAAAACTGCAGCAATATTTTATCGTTTCGCAAAAATTACACTCTTTTAATTACTGAACTATGAAATATTGGCTGAAACCCTTATTTAAAAATTTTTAGATTAGGTGCTAGGCTTTCATTAATTTTAATATATTTTTGCATCTTTCGGAATTTCGTCAGAATGAAAAAAATATTTCACAGTCATATGCATATACAGTCAGTCCGAAAAGTCTCCATACACCACCTGCTTTCTATACTATTTTTCTGTTAAGTTTAACTACTTAATCGGAACTATGTGAAAACATGTTTAAATTAATATTTGAAACTTAACCAACGAGGATTAGTATTAAAAACAACTACGGAACATTTTATTTAGAAGTTACATCATTGGTATAAAAATGTAAACAAAATTAATGTTAAAAAAGTCTCCATACACAATTGCCAATAATAGTTTGATGGAGTTTAACGGAAAATAATAACTTCGTTTAAACTAATATTTAGTGGGACCGTCGTTGGCCTTAATAATCTCCTGTAACCTTTTTGTCATGCTTGCAACCAGCTTTCTAGTAACTTCTGCTGGCATGTTCTCTGTTTTTTTAATTCTTCTCTATTTGAAACATTATGTTTGCGAACACGCCGTTTAAGTTCCTCCCATAAATGCTCGATGGGGTCAACATTGGGTGATTGCGAAGGTGTATGAAGCTGCTGTCGCACATTATGGACATTAGGGTGACCGAAAAAAATCGATGTCGGAATTTTGTTCGTCTGGACCCCACAAAACGATTCCCCTTTCCAGATATTGAGATAGCCGAAATTTGAGCTCGATTAAACGACGTTAACCCGTGCCGCTCGTCGCTCAAAGTTCGAAAAAAATCCAAATTTTTGGCCAAAAAGCTGACATATGGAGCCATAACTCCAGAACGGTAAATAATAGAAAACACGCTTAATATACATAATTGTTGTTATTTTAAGTCAAACCGAGTTACAACAGCCTTTAGCCCTAAAAACGTGACCTGGTACCAGTAGGAGCCAGTTTGGGAGTATTCTAAGAATTTTACAGGTTTTTACATAATGTGTCTCGGAATTAACATTTTTTTTGTTAAAAAGTATTTTGGAACTCAATTTTCAAACATAAAGAGCGTTTTGTTCAAATTTAATCTATTATTATATGGGGATTACCTGTCTAGTTTACCAAAGAAAGACCCGTTTGACAGGTAAAAAGGAGGGTGAATCTAATTTCTATTTTAGGGATGGTGATTTTACTTCAGCGTACAACCGACCTTTTATTTATTCAGTTTAGTTTCTAAAATGCCTTTGAGCTGGTTAGATTGAACCATTATCTAGTGAAGATATTTTAACGTTTTTTTTTTTTTAATTTTCCAAGTGTGTGTGTTATTGTTTTTATAACTATTATAGTATTATTTTAAAAGACATTTGAAAACATTTTATTGAAATTAAAGTTTCCAAGTTAACTGTTATTTACCTATTGGCCTCTGAAATGGCATCCACATCAGGTGTACAAAGCCGGACCAAGGATAAAATATTTCTTGTGGGCTATCTCATTCACCAGATCACCGGTTGTAAACTACCCTCAAATCGTTAAGTTTTGTGTGCTTTATTTTATAATTTACGTACTGTGAAATTAACTGTAAGAGAATCAGCAAAACTTACAATACGAGAAGTGTTCATTTTTTGGGAGAAAGCTCGAATCCCGACTAAACATGAGCAAGATGCAATTACTAAGCTGGAAAAACTTCACGCCGAGTGGAGAACTCTTCAAAAAGACCGGGAGAAAACATCGAAAACGGCCAAGAATAAATTTAAACAGTTTGTTGAAAAGTTGGATGATCTCTTTGATATTGCTCAACAAGATGCCTTGGCTCTGATGAAATCGGAAGAAGATAAGGCGTTTCTCGTGAAACAGAGGCAGAAGGGCCGCCCAGGTTCCATGACTGGAGTGGATCTCAAGTTGTCTCGAGCTGAAGAAATCAAGGTGCAAAAGGAACTTGCAAAAATGAACCGACAAATCTAAGAAGCAACTTTTGATATTGGTGAGTTTTTTTTTTTATTATTAGTATTCTAAAAAATAGATAAACAAATAAGTAAATAGTTTCATTATAATTGAAAGAAAATTGTACATGAGAGCATGATTTGGCATCTTTATGACTGAGTTTGTATTTTTTAAATAATACCTTTTGATAATTAGAAGTAGGTAATTTAGTACCTATGTATTATTACTATTCTGCTAAAACGACAAGTTTTTATAGTCTTTTTTTTTCTCTTTCTTTTGTTGCTTCTTAGAGACGGATGATGAAGACAAGTTCGAAGAAGGAGAAGAAGACACTGAAGAGGACAGCATCTACCAGGAACTTGAGAGCTTGGAGGAAATGGACATCCCTGAAGAAGCTGCAGAAGATCCAGGACCATCTGAGAGCAAGAGGATGAAAGTTTCATTTACAAGGGGCGTTAAAGAGACTTTAAACATGAAATTGTCCATTTTATTAGATCGATGTAAGGTATCCGACAGAAATGCCACGAGAATTTTAATAGCTACTCTAGAAGCACTAAACCTTGACCCTCTTGAGTACAAAGTCTCGAAAACTTTATTACATGATAGAAGGCAAATGTTCAGAGAACAATATAATAAAAAAAATTTTGATAAAGTAAACATTCCTGAAAAAGAGCCCGTGGTTGTCCATTGGGACGGTAAACTTTTACCGGGTGTTTTAAAAAATGAACAATGTGAGCGAATAGCTATAGCTATTTCATATGGCGAAAAGGAACAGCTGCTGGGAGTTCCTGTAACAGCAAACAGCTCTGGAGAGGAGCAAGCCGTAGCCGTATATGAATGCCTACATGAATGGGGTCTTCTCAACACCGTTAAGGCGATGTGCTTTGACACTACAGCATCCAACACGGGAAGACTCAAAGGAGCATGCGTCATATTGGAGCAAATGTTAGGAAGAGAATTGTTATACCTAGCTTGCCGTCACCATATCTTGGAAATTCTGTTAAGAGGCGTATTCGATACAAAAATGGGATCAACCACTAGACCTCATCCAGACATTTTCAAGAGATTCCTCACTGCGTGGCCCAAGATAGACAAAGGAAAATACGACACAGGTATCAGTGACAATCTAATACAAAAGCAGCTAACTCCAGAAGTAATTGCAAATGTTACTGCTGAATTCGAGACCAAATTAACTGAGAGCCACCCCAGAGATGACTACAAGGAGCTATTGCAGTTGGTTCTCGTATTTGTTGGATCGCTAGACGGCAATGTTGTGGGTTTTAGAACTTCAGGAGCCATTCATCACGCTAGGTGAATGGCAAAGGCTATTTACTGCTTAAAAATGTTCACTTTTCGTCGTCAATTTAAGATGTCTAACGAAGAAGAAAGTTCTGTGCGTGCCATTTCTGTTTTCCTAGTTAAAATTTATTGTAGCTTGGTTCAATGCTCCAAAAGCTCATCAAAGCAAGATTTAGGTATTTTGCATAGTCTGTTAGACTATAAAGAATGTGACAACGACATTGCAGAAATAGCCCTGATCAAATTTTCGAACCATTTGTGGTATTTGAATGCAAAGTTGGTGGGATTATCGTTTTTTGATCCCACCATTACAGACGATGAAAAGTTGTTAATGGCTAATGAATTGCTCAGTAGCACAGATGAACCATCACAGCACGCTAGGGTTGTAAATCCAAAAGTTAGGAAAGAAAACTTAAAAGAGGTAGTTGATGGAGGATTGGTAAATTTACTTACCAAAGAAACGTTTACATTCTTTGACCAATTTAATATAATAACAGATTTCCCAAGACAACATCCAAACACCTGGCCTCAAAATAATGACTTCCAAGAAGGATTGAAAATTGTCAAAACATTAAAAGTAGTTAATGATATGGCTGAGCGTGGTGTTAAATTAATAACCGACTTTAACGACCTTCTGACAAAAGATGAAGACCAAAAGCAATATGTCCTGCAAGTTGTAAGTAAATGCCGAGCATTATATCCTGACGTTTCAAAAACTACTTTAACAAAAGCTCTAGAATAGATTAGATAACTATGTAGAATTATCAACTCATGTAGGTACTACGTCTGTATCTTTTCTGTTTTGTATGTATTATATACCAAATTTTTATATTTTAAAATAAAAAATGTCATTAGACTTATCAGTATTACTTGTTTTTTTCATTATATTTCTACTTTAAACTCAAAAAATATACCAAAAAATAGCAATATTTATCACTTAATAATAAAATATACGAAGTATGCTCCTAGTGGTACCAGGTCACGTTTTTGGGGCTAAAGGCTGTTGTAACTCGGTTTGACTTAAAATAACAACAATTATGTATAGAATATAAATTTTGAAGAACAACATTAGCTTTCTTTTGCGATATTAAGTGTGTTTCTATTATTTACCGTTCTGGAGTTATGGCTTCATATGTCAGCTTTTTGGCCAAAAATTTGGATTTTTTCAAACTTTGAGCGACGAGCGGCACGGGTTAACGTCGTTCAATCGAGCTTAAATTTCGGCTATCTCAATATCTAGAAAGGGGAATCGTTTTGTGGGGTCCAGACGAACAAGATTCCGACATTTTTTTTCCCTCTCTATGAGATCCGGTCATCCATTCTCGCACCAAGTTTGCGGTACGTTTCTTTCATTGTCCATTGCACCAGGTGGGGCAGGCGTACGTGAGGCCTGCCTTAACTATGGTGTTGTAAACCAGAAGCTTGATCCGTGGCAGCAACTTACTGGAGCGGTTCAGGATGGGATAGAGTTTCCCCAGTAGTTGCTTCGCCTTCTTGGTTGCAGTGCAGACCTGGTCCTTCCAGACGAGTTGTCGGTTGAACTGGATGCCCAGGTACTTGATGGTCTTGGCCCATTGGATGCGGGAGCCTTGGAGTTGCAGATGTCCATGAGAAATGCCGCGGTATATTTCGGATCATTGTCCTGTTGGAAAGGTATCTTTTTTCGAGTGCTAATTTTTGGACACACTCTCTCAAAATGTTCAAATTAACATGGTACCATTAATAAAATGTAAATTTTCAACCCCTCCAGCAGACATGTACGCCCAAAAAAGAACACTGCCACCCCCTTTCTCACCGTCGTATAAATGTTTTTACTGTCGAATGCGGTATTTTTCTTTCTCCAAATTTTAGTTCTGCCATCAGACCCAAAAAGGCCAATTTTAGTTTTATCACTAGATTACGAATTCCCAAAATTCAGATTGCGATTAGCTTCCGAAATTAATGGCTTTTTCCTGGCTACACACCCCTTATAGCCTGCCCTGTGTAAACAATTTCTCACTGTTTGTGAACAAATATTTTTCGAAAATAGTTCCCGTACTTCTTCTTTTAATTTTGGTGCACTTGTCTAAGGATTTATAATTATTTGTCTAACAATACTGTCCTCTTCACGTGAAGTCAGTGTTTTGTACAATGTACTGAATAGTAGCAAGCTACTTTTTAACAATTTTTCCCATATTTCTGTACGATTTTCGATCTTTTCACAAATCAATTATGATCTTTCGAATTTCTCGCGCTCATTTTTAATACTACTTTGAAAACACACTGCGAAATTACTAGCAACAAGTGGCAGATTATAAAGTATGGCCGAAAATTATTCATTTGTTTTCAGTTTAGCGAGCAATTGATGGCTTGATACAAGGAGGCTGATTATAATGTATTTTTTTTTTAAATGCAGTTCTTAAGTGTATGGAGACTTTTTTGATATTAATTTTGTTTCCATTTTTATAACATTGATGTAACTTCCAAAAACGTAGTTGTTTTTAATACTAATCCTCGTTGGTTAAGTTTCAAATATTAATTTCAACACATTTTCTCATAGTTCCAATTAATTGGTATATATATATATATATATATATATATATATATATATATATATATATATATATATATATATATATATATATATATATATATCAATCGGTTTTATAACGTCTTCCGTCTTCCGATGCCTAATTTCCACTCCTTCCGGTTTCTCCATCCCTCCTCCTCCAGATCTCTCTCTAGTACTTCCTTGTTGATTCCTGCTCTCCAGCTTTGGCGTGGTCTTCCTCGCTTTCTTTTTCCATGAGGGTTCCAATTTAAAATCTTTTTAGGTAGTCGGTCTTGTGTCATTCTCTGTACATGTCCGTACCATACCAACTGTTGGGTTCTAATTTCGTCCACTATATCGTGCTTTATTTCTAAAGCTCGCCTTATCGTGTCATTTGGTATGCGGTCTTTTCTGGATTTTCTGGCTGCTCGTCTCCAGAAATCCATTTCTGTAGCTTTTAGTATTTTTTCTGTTCTTTCCTTTAATGGCCACACCTGGGAGCTGTAAGTTATTATACTTTTCACTATTGAGTTGTAAATTCTCTTCTTATTTTCAATGGTTATGTTTTTGTCCCATAGTATACTATTAAGCATTGCAATCGCTTTTCTTCCTTGGACATTCCTCTCGAATATTGCTTCTTCCAGTGTTCCGTCCCTAGATATTCTCGTTCCCAAATACTTATAACTGGCACAGTGTTTGATGGTGTGTCCTGTGGCCAGTTTCAAGTCCTGCTGTTGTCCTCCGACGCACATGTACTCGGTCTTTTTAATATTGACTTCTAGGCCCCATTTTTCATATTCCTCCATAAGTTTTCGTGTCATGTATTCCATATCATCGATGTCCTGAGCGACTACTACCTGGTCATCTGCGAATGATAGCGTATACAATGTAGTATCGTCATCCAGTGGTAATCCCATACTGCTGCATTTCCTTTTCCAGTTCTTCAGTGCACTCTCCAAATAGATTTTAAATAGCGTTGGGGATATATAGCAGCCCTGTTTGAGACCCTTTGTGACCGGGAACCCTGTTGTTATACCATATTTGGTTTTCACACTACTTCTTGCGTCTTGGTATAAGGATTTTACGGCTTTATTTATTTCGGTGCTTACATTACTCTGTTGTAGTGTTTCCCACAATCTCATTAGGGGCACGCTGTCGTAAGCCTTTTTTAAATCAACAAACAAGACATGGACTTCCTGATCAAATGCGGTTTTCTTTTCTAGGATTTGTGTCAGTGAGAAGAGATGGTCTATTGTGGATCTTCGTGCTCTAAAGCCTGCCTGTTCTTCAGCTTCTACGTCCGCGTATTCCGTTTATATTCTATTTTTAAGTATTTTTCCGTATATTCTGCTAATAGATCCTGTAACCGTTATTCCCCTATAGTTACCGCAATTATTTTTGTCTCCTTTCTTATGAATTGTTGATATGTATGATATTTTCCATTCCTCAGGTACTTCTGATGTGTTAATGCATCTTTGGAATAAGTTCCTCAAAGCGCTAAATAGCTTTTCAGTTCCGTATTTTACTATCTCTCCTGGGATGTTTCCTGGTCCTGGAGCTCTACCATTTTTTAGCGTTTTACATACTTCTTTAACTTCTGATGTTGTTGTCCTTATTGGGGATCCTCGTATAACTATATTTGGGTTTCCATGTTGGGTACTTTTGAACTCTGGTCTATCTTCTGTTAGCATATTTGTAAAATATTGGTTCCATTTTTCTGGTGTTATTGGTGAGAAGATTTCTCTTTTCCGTTCTGTTCTCATATTTTTAAGAAGTCTCCAGCTCTCTGTGCTTTTTCTTCCTCCTATGTAAGTGATGAGTCTTGAGCATGTCTTTTCCCATTGGTTGTTCTTTTTGTCACTCATCATTATGCGTACTCTAGCTTGGGATTCCTTGTATTTTACTTTGTCGTTTGTGCTCTTTGTACTTAAGTATTTGTGATAGCTTTTCCGTTTTTCTTCAATTTCGTATTTAATTTCTTCATCCCACCAATATGGTTTTTGCTGTTTTTCCCTTTTCTCTTGGTACCCTAATGCTTCCAGTGCGGCTGCGTGTAGGCATTCCTTTATATACTTATATTCTTCTTCTATATTAACAAATCCCGTCCGTTGTATCTTTTGGTCCAGTCTACTCTTGTATAGATTTCTGATACTTTCATTTTGTAAGCTATCTGTATTATATCTTATTGTTGTTTCACTTGTTGTGTGCTGTGTACTTGTATCTTCCAGTTTGCTTTCCCGTGTTGTTCGTGAGGTTATCTTTCCTTTCACGAGATAGTGGTCGCTGCCACATGAAGCCCCTCTTTGGACTCTTACATCTAGGAAGTTTAATCTAGATCTCTGACGTATTATCATATAGTCGATAATACTTTTTAAATCTCTTGTTTGTCTCCACGTATATTTATGCATATCCCTCTGCTGGTAGTGTCCGTTTAATATTGTAAGGTTGTTTTGTTCACATATCTCTATAATTCTTCTTCCGTTGTCGTTAGTAACTTCTTCGCCATATTTTCCTACCACTTTATCGTGTTCTTTCCTTCCTATTCTTCCATTTAGATCACCCAAAAGTAATATCTCTCTTGATGTTCCAATTTTGCATATTTCCTCATTTAGTTGTTCAAAAAATGAATCCTTGTTATTAGCCAGATCGTCGTCGTTGACAGCGTATACCCCCAGTAAGGTTGTGTTATTACCTAGTATTTTGAGATTCATCTTTATGATTCTTTCATTAATCGGTTCCCAAGTGGTTATGAATTTCCTCAGTTTTCTGTGTATTAGTATGGATACGCCTTGTTTTGCTCTATCTTCCACCAAATTAATTGGTTAAACATATATAAAAATAGTATAGAAAACAGTTGGTATATGGAGATTTCTTGAACTGACTGTATATAGGTGTATATATATATATATATATATATATATATATATATATATATATATATATATATATATATATATATATATATATATGAGGGTGGATCAAATATAAACGAGACTTTCTGTATTGAACGCTTAGTATCGTTTGGAGAGGTACGCCGCTTCTAACAATTTTGGTTGGGTTTGTTAGGAGTGGGAAGAACGATCGGTTGGCTTCGCCAGGTGCATTTGGTAATACAGCTCACGATGTCGGAGCGAGACGTGCACCCTTCGATTGCGCAACGCGTCATTATTAAATTTCTCACTCACAGATTGATGGCACAGTTTAGGGATCAAACACTATCAAGGCCTCGTATGTTCGCCTAGCATAAAGAGTTCACGGAAGGCCAAGAAGAGGTCGAAAATGAGAGCCATGATCGTCGTCCATGGACAAGCATTACCGAGTAGAACGTTCACACCAATCGTGACCTTATTTAGGGCGACCGATTCCGAAAAGTCTTCTGAATAAGTTATGGGAGCACTTAAGCCATCATCATAGAGGACCTAGAGGTGCCTCGTCTTTTGACTGCAGAACAGAAATTGACACGTTTGCAGATCTGTAAGCGACTCTCAGCACTGTTGGCGGAAGAAGGGAACGCATTTTTAAATTGCATCGTAACCTGTGATGAAACTTGGGTCCACCACTATACACCCGAGTCAAAACAAGCCAGTATAGAGTGACGAAAAAAGGATGAGGCAGCCCCAGTGAAAGCCAAGACTCGGCTGTTAGCTGGCAAGGTGCTTGCAACTGTTTTCTTTAACCGACGTGGCGTTTTGCACATTGATTTTTTGCACGAACATCGCACCATCAATGCGGCATACCACTACAATCATTTATATGAGGTTAAACTTGCTTATCGCTGCAAAAGACGTGCCAACTGATAAAAGACGTGATTCTTCTCCATGACAACGCTCGACCTCACACTACAACTTTCACTCGCGAACAATTGGAGAAAATGAGTTGGACAACACTTGATCACCTTCCCTACAGCCCTGAGCTACCACCCTGCGATTTTCATCTCTTTGAGCCACTCAAACAAGCGCTGGGAGGCCAACGATTTGATGACGACAACGCAGTGGAGGCGGAGGGCTTCGTGCGAATATTGGGTACTGACACAGCCCCCTTCCTTTTACGACGACGGTATTAAAAAGCTTTCAATACGCTGGGAAAAGTGCATTTTCAAAGCAGGAGATTATGTTGAAAAAATTATATGTACTTGACTTGTTTGTTATAGTAAATAAAAAAAATTTAAAAAATAAATCTCTTTCATATTTCATCCACCCTCGTATATATATATATATATATATATATATATATATATATATATATATATATATATATATATAACTTTGGTTTTCAAACGACCCTATAAAAAAAATCGTGTGGCGTAAGATCGGGACGATCTTACGTTTCCATCCATCGTTTAGGAAAAGTCACATTTAAATATTTACGAACATTGATTTCATAGTCAGCAGGTGATCCATCCTGTTGACACCACAGATTCCTGTTAGGTGTATCTAAATTATTTTCATCAGGAAAAAAGACCTGCACAATCAATCTTCCAAAAAATGTTCGACCATTAGAAATAACGAATGTACCTCTATATATATATATATATATATATATATATATATATATATATATATATATATATATATATATATATATATTTCAATACGCTGAGAAAAGTGCATTTTCAAAGCAGGAGATTATGTTGAAAAAATTATATGTACTTGACTTGTTTGTTATATATATATATATATATATATATATATATATATATATATATATATATATATATATACGAGAGTGGATGAAATATGAAAGAGATTTATTTTTAAAATTTTTTTATTTACTATAAGAAACAAGTCAAGTACATATAATTTTTTCAACATAATCTCCTGCTTTGAAAATGCACTTTTCCCAGCGTATTGAAATATATATATATATATATATATATATATATATATATATATATATATATATATATATATATATATAAGAGAGAGAGAGAGAGAGAGAGAGAGAGAGAGAGAGAGAGAGAGAGAGAGAGAGAGAGAGAGAGAGAGAGAGAGAGTACATTCGTTATTTCTAATGGTCGAACATTTTTTGGAAGATTGATATAGCTCACTGCCTTCAGTGCAGCGCAGTCTGCAATTCGTGTTGTATCTTCTCTACTATATCGCAGCGACGACTTCATTTTCATAACGAGGAATTGGTCGAAGTCACAGGGCTCCAAGCGAATAAAGAGGGTGGGAGATGACAAGCATGGCGGTCTTCGCCAAAAACCAAATATGATTTGTCATCACACTGGAGAAAATTTTTCTCATCTAACCAATAAACAGTGCCTCAGAAATGCTCAGAATTGTCCGACAACACTCTTCATGAATGATTTGTGGAATTTTGGCAATGATTTCAAGCGTAGTTGCAGTTGAGGGTCTTTTAAAATACTCGTCGTCTGCTATTGAAGTTCGGCAGGCTTTAAATCTTGAAAACTACTTGAAAATTTACCCACAGCTCGAGGTTTCATCCACAAATTCTTTCCGAATCGTTCATATGTTTCAATAGCACTTATCCCGAATTTGCAAGCATACACGCGCATCCATTAGAAAAATTGCAGAGACTACAAGTAGATCTTTACACAAATATGCATACAGAATAAATTGAACCAGTAAGCAAAATGAAGTTTGTCAGGCAGCGTTGTTAGGAATGTACCTACCGCTACCTATCTGGACGAGCTGATACGATTTCACATTCTTTCTATTCAGCGTTACTACGGAAACTTTTATACCGTACCACGTATACAAAAAAAATATAAGAACATCTTTTCTTAGGTCGTTATCTCGAAAACGGTAAAAACTGACTAGAATCGGTACACGTATTTTTAGTCACAAAACATTATGTTTAGTATTCTTGGTAATCCTTCCTAAGCTATTTAATTTATTTTCTTAAAAAAAATGCGGTAAAAAGTGGATTTTTGGAATTGCCAATGAATATACTTTTTATTATACAATTTATAATTTAAAATGGGTCGGCGAAATTTCGACAAAGCACAGAAAATCGTTAGTTTTGTTGAATTATCTTAGGCGAGGACTACGGGACTTACAATTACGTAACTTAATTACAGGTTATAGTAGTCGACAGGGTATTTGAGTTTTCATTAAATGTTAACAGGCTGCACTTTGGCCACAGGTAGTTTTTTGAACATAGAATACGATAAAAAAAAAATTGCTAAAGTTTTCAGTAATATTTCGAAAAATCAAAAAGATATCGAAAAACGAATAGCACCACGTGAAAGAGTGGGAAATTTTTCCATAAAAAAATGGTATGCAGATTTTTTTCTAGATTTTTTTATTAGCGTGAGAATTTATTAAAAATTTGGATATGTGACGCTCGAAGGTTAATCGATCTTACTTGTTTTCAGAGTATAAAAAAAAATTAAAAGATAATTTTTTGAAGAGGTCACTTTCAGCTTTCCGATGATACTAATAGTTTTTATTTTTGTTGCTTTATAATTTGTAAAACTTAAAACGAAATTTTTGTTTGCATGATTTCAACGGGCATACAGTAGATTAAAAATATTTAATAAAATTTAGTATTAAAAAAAAATTCTTGTGTACGAGGCTGGTTTGAAAAGTCCGTGCAAAGTCCGAAAGATGGCACCACCGGCGCGTATCGAGGTCATGTTTAGTTAGTAGCATCTCTTGAATGAACGCACACCAAGTTTCAGCCATATTGGCCTATTTCTTTATGTTTGGCATTCGTGTGATTTTCAAGAAATGGACGAAAAAGAATTTCGTGTGGTGATTAAACATTACTTTATGAAAGGCAAAACGCCTCAGGAGACTAAAGAGAAGCTTGATAAACATTATGGTGACTTTGCACCTTCGATTAGAACAGTTTATAAGTGGTTTCAAAATTTTCGGACTGGCCATATGGGCACAAGTGACGCTGAACGTTCTGGACGACCTGTAGAGGTTACGACTCCAGAAATCATTGATCAAATCCATGATATGGTGATGGATGATAGAAGAGTTAAGGTGCGTGAGATTGCTAGTGCTGTGGGCATCTCGACTGAACGGGTACATAATATTTTGCATAAACATTTGGACATGAGAAAGCTATCCGCAAGCTGGGTGCCGCGATTGCTCACGCTTGACCAAAAACGGAATCGTGTAAAGTGTTGCAAGGATGGTTTGCAGCTGTTCCAGAAGAATCCGGAGGACTTTAAGCGTCGTTTCGTCACTGTGGATGAAACATGGATACATTACTATACTCCTGAGACCAACCAACAATCTAAACAATGGGTTACCAAGGGGTAATCTGCACCACAAAGAGACGAAGACCGTTCCTTCGGCCGGAAAGGTTATGGCGACTGTCTTTTGGGATTCGCAAGGGATAATCCTCATCGACTATCTGGAAAAGGATAAAACTATTACAGGTGAATATTATTCATCGTTATTGGACCGTTTGAAAACCGAGCTGCGAGAAAAACGCCCGCGATTGGCCCACAAGAAAGTCATTTTCCATCACGACAACGCACCAGCACACACCTCAGCAGTTGTGGTCGCAAAATTAATGGAAATAGGATTCCAACTCGTTTCACATCCCCCCTATTCTCCAGACTTGGCTTCCTCGGACTACTATTTGTTCCCCAATTTGAAGAAATGGCTGGCGGGACAAAGATTTTATTCAAACGAGGAGGTGATTGCAGACACTAATGGATATTTTGCAGACTTGGACAAATCCTATTATTCGGAAGGGATCAACAAACTAGAACATCGTTGGAAGAAGTGTATAAGCCTAAAAGAAGACTATGTCGAAAAATAAAAAAGTTTACCCCAAACACATAAGTAGTTTTTATTTTTGCACGGACTTTTCAAACCAGCCTCGTAATCATACAATTTAAAAATAAAAAAAAAATAAAGATGGGAAATGGAAGATAAAAGTCTAAGCTTTAAGTATAAAGTATTCATATTTTTTTTAGACATCCAGGTAAAAACAAAACAGTGATTGAAAATACAAAAATTCTAAATGACACGAATTAATTAAATGAATTGGGTATTATCTCGTCGTCATATTGGATCCGCCATTTTGAATTTTTCAAAACTGTCATCGGATTCTTAATTAGCACCCCGAGAAACCCCTTAATAGCTAATTTCAAAATATTTGAGGTTGGAAGCATGATTTCCACTACAACTGCAGAGGTTAAACTAGCCATTTTATTTTAAATAATTTTTAAAAATTACGGTAAAACAAAAAAAATAATCTATATACAATTTTATATAAAATTTCTCGTTCTTTCACGTGGTGCTATTGGTTTTTCGATATCTTTTTTATTTTTAGAGATATTTGCGAAAAACCGATTTTTTCATTTTATTTTCGATTTTGTAGGCTTAGCGTACACTTCAGAAAAACAAGCTTATTTTTATCGTATTCCACATTCCAAAAATACTGCCTGATAACATTTAAGGTAGTACTGTCGATACCACATGTTTCAAATGTTTGCTTTGGCTCAATTGACTTTCGTAGTATTTAGATTTGGCAACGCCGCGTAAAGAAAAAGAGATAGAGATATGCTTAGAGCAGGGGTGCTCAAACGGTCGATCGCGATCGACAAGTCGATCGCGAGTGCTTTTTGAGTCGATCTCGAGAAAAAAATTCCGATATAGAACTATTCACAGATTTTTGTTTTAGATAACTAAAACAAAATGTAATGAATAAACTACTAAAATTTATTTGATCCACAATTAGGCCAGAATATCCCCCTCATCACTTTCTTTTATCGTAATAACCCCCTGCTAGCGGCAAAAGGCGGCTTTATCAAAGGAACGCGCGGTACTTGTCAAAGAATAGCCGCGTTTTTTGATTCCCGCCGATTTTTCTAGAAAATTCGGGCGGCGTGTTTGACGGGAACATTCGAGACTTCGTTCGCGCCGATATAAATGTTGCGCCTGCAGGAATAGGAGTCACTCTGAGTTGTAACTTGAAGGCGATACATCGATACAAAGTTTATTAATAAATAGTCCAAAATGAGTGCGGCGAAGAAAAGTAAAACTTATCATTTTAATAACGATTGGGAGGAAGAATTTTTCTTTTGTATGGTAAAGGATAAGTGCATTTGTCTCATTTGCCGTGCGTCAGTTGCAATACCTAAGCGTGGGAACTTAGAGAGGCATCATAAAACGGTTCATAAAAACTATGAAAAGGATTTTCCGTCACAGAATGAATTAAGAAAACGAAAAGTACGTGATTTGATAACTTATTTGAAAAAATAACAAACCATGTTCACAAGGCCAGCCAAACAATCAAAAGCTGTAACGATCGCGTCATTTAAAATATCTCATATATTGGCGAAACACAAGAAACCATTTGATGATGGATTGGTTGTGAAGGAAGCATTTATTGAAGCGGGTGAGACTTTATTTGGAGATTTTAAAAATAAAACAGAGATTATGTCTGCTATTAGAGAACTTCAGTTATCTCGTCGGACTGTTACAAGGCGTGTTGAAGTCATGAGTCAGGACATGGCAGATAAACTAAAACATGATATCATGGAATGTACATACTTTTCTTTACAGTTCGACGAATTCACCGATATGACAGACACTACCCAGCTGTGTATTTTTATTCGAATGGTATTCAATGACATGTCTGCTAAGGAAGAGTTTTTGACAATGATTCCTCTGAAAGGAAAGACCCGTAGCGAAGATATATATGACGTTTTCTTCAATTTTGTAACAAACTACAAGCTACCAATATATAAACTAGTGTGCATTACAACCGATGGAGCACCAGCAATGACTGGAAACGAAAACGGTTTTGTGGCATTGTGTCGAGCTAATGATGATTTCCCTTCATTTTTCTCCTTCCATTGCATTATACATCAACAAGTTTTGTGTTCGAAAGTTCTAAACATGGAGGAGATTATGAGCATTGCGATAAAAATTGTGAATTCTATCCGTGCACGTAGCTTGCAACGACGGCTCTTTAAATTGCAGTTGGAAGATAATGAGTCAGCTGAACACACTGATTTAGTTCTTCACACGGAAGTCAAGTGGTTGAGTCGCGGAAAATTCCTAGAAAGGTTTGAAGATGGAAAATGGCTGACTGACTTGGCATTTTTGACAGACATCACAATGCATTTAAACACCATTAATTTGGAGCTTCAAGGTAAAGGAAAAACTATTATTGAGATGGTTAGCGCAATAAACGCATTCAAAAGTAAATTGCAACTTATGATAGATCAACTGAAAAGAAAGGATCTGAAAAATTTTCCGTCTTTGAAAGCAAGGATTCCTCAGTTGAATTATGATATTTATGAGGCAGAATTATCAAATATTTTAGGCCAATTAGAAAAACGTTTTTATGATTTCAGTAAATTGGCAAATATCGCATCATTTATGAGTTATCCTTTTTCGTGTAAAAACATTGAGGAATTAGCTACTGAAATAGCAAGTCAGTTTAACATGGACTCATGTTCTATTGAAAATGAGTTAGTGCAGATTATATCAGATATACATCTCAAAGCCACAGCATCTGATACAAAATTCTGGTGTTTTATATCTGAAGATAAATATCTGAATCTAAGGCAAATCGCTCTTCAACTGACGGCAATGTTTGGGTCAACTTACTTGTGCGAGTCTGCATTTTCTGAAATTAAGATAATTAAGTCAGAATATCGCAATCGACTAACTGACGAACATATGTCATCATGCTTGCGATTAGCACTCGGTAATTACGTACCATCTTATGAAAAGTATGCTGAGGACATGCAGTGCCACGCTTCAACATCCAAAGTCACTCTTTAGTTAAGTTTAGACACTAGAACTCGTTTGTTTTGTAAGAACCAATAAAGTCGCAATTTTGAATAATTATGAGTTTTTTCATTGACATTTTAGAGCAGACCTACACTTACCTTGACTAAAAAAATTCATATTGTGCGGAAAACTAATATCTATGCCGTGGTATAGGTACTAGGTAGGGTGTATCGTGATACACCCTACCTAGACGACAATCCTGCATCACTCTTACTTGCAGCCTCTCAGAGTCGATCGACCGTAGTGTAACAATATTGAGGTAGATCGCCAGCAGTTCAAGTTTGAGCACCCCTGGCTTAGAGTAATTCTGTTTCACTCAAAATATTCAATATTTAAATCTGGCGTGAGACACTAGCGCTTGATCTTGCGCAAGCATCAACAAGTTATAGATTATGTATGTATGTTTACTAAAATGTCGGAGTCAAAATTAAATCATACAAAAAAGTATTTCATTGGAAAGGCAAAAGAGTT
This sequence comes from Pachyrhynchus sulphureomaculatus, assembly GCA_019049505.1. Taxonomy (NCBI): domain Eukaryota; kingdom Metazoa; phylum Arthropoda; class Insecta; order Coleoptera; family Curculionidae; genus Pachyrhynchus; species Pachyrhynchus sulphureomaculatus. The sequence goes on from CM032449.1 coordinate 218,708,314, forward strand.
ACACAAAAAAATACGAGAGAAATTTGAAGCAAATTGCATTAGCAAATAAATTAAACACTACAAGAAATGATTTACTTGGTTTTTTCCTGAGTTGGGACGATGCTTGCAATAAAATAAAGCTTTCACAAAAATTTGCCTAATGCAATTAAAGAATTAAAATTATTAAAAGATTGCGAATTTGTAAGTATGAGGAAAAAAATGGTTGCTGGAAACGTGACTTATAAAATGCTTGAAGAGACATATAAAAAAAATAAATATCCTGGTATAGCCCAAATTTTAGGCAAAGATGAGAATGGTGCTATTAAAGTTACCAAAAGGAAAAATTTTTTTAATTATTTCGAATGTAAAGAAGAGAATAACTAAAAAATCGTTAATATTTAATTTGATTCTATTTTGTGATTTGTTCATTTATTCGATAAACATAAATGTATTAAAAATTTGTTCATATTTTATAATAATAATTTTTATACTACTGATATTCTCACTTACCAACATATCCCATCCCATGCATGTTTTAATTTCGCGCGTGTCCTGACCTCTTTTACGTCGTTGCCATATCTAATTAACAACGAGACAAAACGTAAGTTTTTTCTAATTATTTGCTAATTACGATTAACACATCGATTTTTAAATAACTATAATGTTCAAAAAAAAATTATTTTTCAGTTGATACCATTATTATTGTAATCTGAAGGGTATTTTTTGTGAAATAAAATAAAATCTATGATTTCTCATAAGGTTCAATGTTAAAAAACAAAAATTTTAAATATTAATAACTTTTTTCTGATTCTCTGTTGCCCTTTAAAAATTTAACTGGTACATTATCTTATTGTAACACAGCCCCACAAAAAAAAAAGTGGGGTATACTTTTGATGCGATATATCAGATCCGTAGTATTTTTGCCCGCTGATCACGAATCTGACGTCGGAATATCGCCATCACATCTCAATTTTTTCTAACCTCAAAAAATAGGTAAAAATTAGTAAAAATTAAGAAAAATATACTCCTAAAAAATTGATTCAAGCTTTTTCATGAATCCAAAGATGTATTAATATGTATTCGGACACGCTAAGCTAATATTCATCGGTTGGATTAAGCCATACAGTTCTGTTTTCTTTTTAACCTCAATAAATCAGACAGATATAGTGCTTCTCGAATGCAAAAACGAATTCAAATTAAAATTCAACCGATTCTTACCAAATTTGGTACACGGGGGTTTTTTGGGTTGCTGTTCATGAATCTGAGGATTTGCAAAATTCAAAATGGCGGATCCAAGATGGCGGACAAAATTTTTGATAACCAACCGATTCCTACCAAATTTGGTATACAGTTGGGGAATCCTCAAACCTGATACTCTTAAACCCTAAACCCTGAAACCTTAGACTCCCACACCCTGTAACCTCAAAAAATAGACCTCAATAACCCTGTAACTTTAAAAATGAGACCCAATAAACTCAAAACCAGGACTTTTAAACCATATACTCTCAAATAGTAGACCCTTAAGCCCTAGAACTCTCCTTTTTTTGGCTGTATCTTGTTCTTTTTTCCTCGAATGACCTATTCAAAGGCTTTCTGCCCAAACGCTTTTGAGGACTTGTTTCTCCTTTTAGCGACCAGCAATAGTCCGCTAGCATATGGTCATCCCATCGTCCGATTTTCTATAATTTTCAGATCTTGGTGAAAACGTTCCCCTTGCTCCTCACTGTAGTCACCAAGATTATCTGGGAAATCATCGATGTGGGAGTCCAGGAAATGTAATTTTAGATTCATTAAGCAACCTAATGTTTGAAAATTTTTTACCATTTTCTCGACTACTTCTTTGTACTTAGGACTTTTATTATTTCCCAAAAAGTTTGTTGCGACTTCTTTAAAACTAAGCCAAGCAGCTTTTTCAACTTTATTCATTTTAGTAACAAATAATGAATCTTGAAACAATTTTCTTATTTGTGGCCCGTCAAATACGCCTGCCTTAATTTTAGCTTCAGAAAATTTCGGAAATTTTTTATGCAAATATTTGAAACATGGGCCGTTTGTATCTAATGCTCTCGTGAATTGCTTCATAAGTCCAAGCTTAATGTGAAGCGGGGGAATAAGAACTTTTCCTGGATCTACCAGTGGTGGAAACAATACATTATTTTCACCAGGAGTGAACGATTCTCTTGTTGGCCAAATTTTTTTCTTATAATGACGTTCCCTGTCTCTTCTATTCCACAGACATTTATAACAGGGATAAAGTGTAAACCCTGACTGTTGGCCAAGCAATATTGTTACAATTTTCAGATCTCCACAAATTTTCCAGTTATGATCAGCATATTTTATTTTTATCAAAAGCTGCTTCATTTTTTCATATTGCTCTTCCATAACTATGGAATGAGCAATCGGAATGGGAGCGTAAACGTTGGTATTATGCAGCAAAACTGCCTTAATGCTCCGTTTAGAAGAATCAATGAACAGTCTCCATTCTTCAGGATCGTATGAGTTATTTTGAAATTCATCCATTAGACCTTTTACATCGGTACAATATGAAAGTGACAATTCCTCGTCCATTGTGAAATATTTTCGAAATTCTTCATCTCTGTTTCTATAATAAGAAATCGTAGCTTCTGGCTTAAGTAAATGTCTTTTCTTTAAAAAGGAAGCAAGATGCTCTGAACCATCTTTGGATAAGTCTAAATCTCTGACTAGATCACTAAGTTCTGACTGTGATACGAGTATTGGTTCTGGTTTACGGTTGTATGGTAGAAATTCTTTATCTGTGTCACTAGTATATGATAGGTTGTCACTAGAACATTCATTAGTAACAGTGTTTGAATCTTTTTCGACAGTCTCAATGTTTTCGGCATGAACTGATAAGGTGAAATCATTTGTTTCCATAACATCAGCATCAAGTGGTTCAGGAGGCGGAATTAGTTTAGTTGGTCTTGTTACTGTCGAAACATCGTTATAAGTAATAGTGCTTTTATTTTTTCGGTTATGCCTAGATACAACATTCATACAAAAGTAGCAATCATTTTCACTGTATGGTCTATTCCATATTGCTGGTCTGGAATATTTAATCGCCTTCTTATTGATGTACAACATTATTTTGCAAGAACCGCAAATGATGTGGGGAACCCAATCTGTATCCAGGTGCTGTATTTCAATGTTAAAACAATCCTTATATAAGGTTTTAATCTTATCCGTTATCGGTGACCCCATTTTACTCAATACGTGTTGACAGCAAATATAACAAAATGAATCACTGTTTTTATCGCACTTACGAAAAGTCCTTGTACCGTGAGACCGTTTTCTTGTAGCATTATACTCTACATGAGCCAAGTCACCCACACATGAAGAGCTACGGTCGCTGGATGACGACGGCTGCGGGCCCGCTTTCCTACCCTGACCAACCGCCGATACTGGGTTTCCGAGTCCCTGCATCGTAATTCTCTTTCTTCTACCTGCCATGACGGCATCTAAGCCGTTATCCAGGGACTCTGCCGGCTAGTGGAGTAACACCGTTGCCCACCGTCACCACGTGGAGGTGCCCTGGATGCAGGTAGAAGAATAAAAATCGACCGATGAATTTTCTCGGCGTTCAAAATGGCGCGAAAACATCTGCCATCTTGAATTTTGCAAATCCAACCTCAGATTCGTGATCAGCGACCCAAAAAATCCCCGTGTACCAAATTTGGTAAGGATCGGTTGAATTTTAATTTGAATTCGTTTTTGCATTCGAGAAGCACTATATCTGTCTGATTTATTGAGGTTAGAAAGAAAACAGAACTGTATGGCTCAATCCAACCGATGAATATTAGCTTAGCGCGTCCGAATACATATTAATACATCTTTGGATTCATGAAAAAGCTTGAATCAATTTTTTAGGAGTATATTTTTCTTAATTTTTACTAATTTTTACCTATTTTTTGAGGTTAGAAAAAAATCGAGATGTGATGGCGATATTCTGACGTCAGATTCGTGATCAGCGGGCAAAAATACTACGGATCTGATATATCGCATCAAAAGTATACCCCACTTTTTTTGTGGGGCTGTATAATCTACCACTATGCCAAGTTTCATTGAGTTCTGAACGGTAATTCTACTACCTTAATGAGGAGAAGTTTTTGTCAAAATTTGCCACTGACGACTGGGCTATTATGTCTAGTGTTTTAGGTACTTTCTAAATAAGCTGATTTAAACTTAAGTAATTTTAAACTATTTTAGTAATTATGATCCAAAAAGTTTCTACCTTAAAAGAGAGAATGAGAAGGAATAGGTCCTTTAGTGATAATAGTAATATGAAAAGGTGAGAAGTAATAAATAGAATTTGGCTTTGACTTTGATATACAATATTTCGTCAGTTAAATGAAATCAGCACATTTCTGCAAATTTCCAAAACAATCTATGTAGAAAATTCTAGCACATTCTATTTCTATTTAGTTTCGATAAAGCTCTATGAAATATACAGTTAGAATAAAACCATTTTTTTATATAACGAAAGACAACAATCAATTTTTATTAGTTTCGAGAGCATTTTAATTAAAAGTTATACTACAAAACGCCAGGTGATCATTCTGTTTCCTTATGACGTTGCTATAAGTAAAATATAAAGTAACTTTCTGCACGTCATCATGACGCGCTGAATTGTGGTTGCAATTAAGACTACTATTGTCTATTTGCTCTTACTGTACTCACTGAAATTTTAAATTGGGGATCCATATGCCCAGAAATGATTTTTTGATTGAGACGATCTGTCGTTTTTTTATCGGCATATCCTACGTGCTGCAAGGAAATCGCTTTTTGACAACGTTGTTAACTTTGTTTTTATTTAGTAAATTTTACCAAGTTTTATCTATCTTAAGGTGGGATGCTATGTTTTATAAATAATATCCACTCAAACATTAGATTCATAACAGAAACAGAAGTTAATAGCTCAATTAATTTCTTGGTCCTAACAATAAAAAATATTGGAAATAAGCATGACTTCTTCATATACCACAAACCGACACACGGACACTTGATGTGATCCAAGAAACATAAGCAAAAGAATTATTCAGATTATTATAATTTCAAAAGAGGGAATTTAGTTAACCTATATCTTAACTTTTCATAATTAACTGGGACTTTCTGTCTCAATTTATAGATGTAAATAAAGCCAGCAAAAGATTTTATCAAACAATTTACACTACTTTAGATATACACGTTTCTAAGACACAAAAGACAAATAAATATTATCCGCCTTGGTTTACTAATGAAATTATACAAAATATCAGAACTAAATACAGCTTTTAGAAAAAATTTAAAAGAACGGGAAATTTATTCGAATTAGAAAAGTTTAAAAATTTGCGGCGAATCATTAAAAATGACACAAAGGCTTCCTACAAAACATACTCTTTAAATATTGAAAACAACATAAAAAATGATCTTAAAAAATTCTGGCGCTTTATTAATGATAAGAAGAACTCTCATGTTATACCAACCACTATGTCTTATAATAACAACATCCTTCGACATCGAAAAACGAGGGATAAAATTACAACCATAACAAATAAAAAATACATTAATCAAAAAAGAAAACTTGATTCTCTTATAAGGGAAAAAAACAAATATCAACCACAGCCTACTACAAAAAAACTGTTTCCAGATCATAAATTCTTTGACAGATTTATAAATTTATCAGCAACAAATTTTTCCTATCAAGAAACAGCCCTCTTAAACAAAGGTTTTAAACATAATATAAATAATAAATTTGATTTAAAAGAATCTGAAATCTTGGCTGTAGAAACAGAAATAGCTTTAATAAATGTACCATTCAACACGCCAAAAAAATACATTTGCGCAGATATTATAAAAAAGGAATGTCTTAACAACAAATCAAATTTAGATAATGAAATAAATATAGCTAGATCAATACAAAACAAAGCTAAAAATAATAATATTATTTTCACAAAAGCAGATAAGGGTAACACAATAGTCGTTATAGATCAACAACAAGATATAGACAAAACATTAGAATTTTTTAAGAAAGGAAATTTCAAAATATTACTAAAAGATCCGACAGAAAAATTCAAGAAAGATATTAGAACAGCGTTAGGTAAAGCTTCTAGCATCATATCAGACAACCAAATCTCAAAATTAACAGTCATGAATCATCAACCCCCCTCTACTTTATTCATTAGTCAAATTACATAAAGAAAATCATAATATTAGACCTGTAGCCTCCTACATATCGACCCCAGCGTACAAACTCTCAAAATTTCTCATAGATATCATTAAAACGAACATTAACTTCACCCCAACTTACACAATAAAAAATTCGTTAGAATTAACGGAAAAAATTTCCAACGTCTTTCTACCAGATAATTCAAAACTAGTATCATTTGACGTCCAAAACCTTTTCCTTAGCATACCCCCGGATGAAACAGTAAAAATCATAAAAACATTCCTAATCAAAAAAAGTTAATATCGTTATACAACAAGACATACTACATTTATTAAACACGAGCCTCAATCAAAATTATTTTTACTTTAATAATACGTTTTATAATAGTTCTGAGGGTCTCATAATGGGTAGTCCATTTAGCCCGCTTTTGGCAGAAATATTCATGGATAACCTAGAAAAACAAATACATCGACAAGAATTTAGCAAATCATTTTTGTTTTGGTACCGATATGTAGATGACATCTTTGCTTGTTTTAATGGTACAGAGCGTCAACTTGACAATGTTTTTAACTATATAAACTCAATACATAAAAATATTAAATTCACTATGGAACTAGAAGTTGACAATAAAATTAATTTTCTTGACTTAACGATAACCAGACATTACAACAAACACAAATTCTCTATTTTTCACAAACCCTCACATACAGATACTACAATAAACATAAAATCAGCTCACCCCGTACAACACAAATGGGCAGCTTACCATAGTATGTTGCATAGACTTGTAAGTGTCCCCTTATCTGCAGATGATTTTAATAAAGAATTAAATCTAATAAAACAAATTGCTGTTAACAACGGATATTCTCCTGACACCATAGACTCAATTCTAAACAAAAAATTAAAAAATAAAGCTATTTCTTTAGTATACCCCAAGAAAGAAAACGCAGGGAAAAAATTTAATGTTTTAACCTATTTTGGTAACACCTCAGAGCTTTTAGAACAAATAACTCGTTAGGAAAATTTATTAAAAACGCAAAGGGAAAACGAAATAGATCAAAAAAATCTGGAGTGTATCAGTTAAATTGTGGTTTTTTTGTCATAAAAGTTACATAGGTCAGATAGGTCGCTCATTCGAAACTCGAATTTTAGAACATAAAAGAAGCTATTTAAAAAACAAAACTGACTCAGCGTACAATAATCATTTCACAGAATCAAATCATCTTTTTGACGATAAATTTAAAATTCTACACATACAAAAAAAAGGCGTAAAATTAAACCTATTAGAAAATTTAGAAATAAATAGAATTAAAAATTCAGGCATCATATTAAACGAACAAAAAGATACCTGTCTGGCCCATGGTAACTCACCTTTACTCAACTTATACAATTAATATTCAGAATGGATTTCCCAGCAATATTCATTAGCATATAGTATTAATTTTATTACCTATCTACCTTAGGGTATTTGTATAAATGTAACAACACTAATATTCAATATCATTTTGTATCAGACGAAGCTATAGTATAGCGAAACGCGTCATACAGTTTCAGTGAAACTAAATAAAGTGGAAATTTGACAAATTCAAGTCTTTCATTACATTCGTTATGAATTTCCATCAAGTAACAGCCACAACAATTCAAACAACATCCTTAATAATCCTAGACATATAGCCGAAAGTTTTGCATTCTTTTTTCAAGACTCTTATGTAATGTCTTCTGAGAAACAAAGAAACATGGAGAATAATTTATTCCCATCGCAGAATCCTATTAACATGGAGAAAACAACGGAACAATTTGTTTTTAAAGTATTAAAAAAGTTAAAACCTACAGCTACTGTTGATCCAGATAAAATTCCTGCCTTCTTGTTAAAAGACTGCGCCTCTGTTTTTGCTCATCCTCTTACAATATTATTCAATTTATCACTTGATACGTCTGTGTTTCCAGACACATGGAAAACATCACGTATTACGCCTGTTTTCAAAAAATTATTAATTATATTATTTATATAATTCAATTAGCACGCAGATATCACTGCAACAACACGGTTTTGTGAAGGGCCGTTCGAGGGTTTCAAATTTATTTTGGCTTACGCAAGACCTTGCGGAATCACTTGATGGGGGTCAGCAGACCGATGTGATTTACACTGATTGCTCTAAAGCCTTTGATTGGCTGGATCATGGGATTCTGTTGGACAAGTTATTCGCAATTGGCTTTTCAGATAAGTTATTGTCTTTTTTTGAATCATACTTGATAAACCGCTCGCAGTTTGTACAGTGTCTTGGTCAGAATTCTTCTAGCTTTGTTGCCACATCGGGAGTGTCGCAGGGATCACATTTGGTGCCACTCCTTTTCAATATATTTATAAATGATCTTACTCAGAGAGCGGGTGTTGAACGCTTACTTTATGCTAATGACGTAAAGTTATATTTCAGAATCAGAGACTTGAACGACTGCATAAGACTACAGGATGGCTTTAATCTTATAAACGATTGGTGTAGTAACAACAAACTCCTTTCGAATGTATCCAAGTGCAATGTAATCACCTTTACAAAAAAATTGAGTCCCGTACAATTCAATTACAGTATGAACGGTCAGGTCCTGAAGCGATGTCAGTCGCTGTCTGATTTGGGTGTTTTGCTGGATACTGCTTTGTCTTTTCGTGGCCATATTGCAAAGATTACGGCGGAGAGTTTTAAACTATTGGGTTTCATCATACGTGCCGACTTTGTTGAATATGATACTCTAAAATTGCCTGTTAATAGTTTCATGAGATCACGGCTGGAATACTCAGTTGTTGTTTGGCGCCCCTTCTATCAAGCGCATATTCAAAATATTGAAAAAATTCAAAAGCGTTTTTTAAAGTACTCTAGTTTTAAACTCGATGGGGTATATCCCGAAATAGGTTATCCCTATGAAAGTCTCTTGGATAGACTTTCGGTGGAAAGTTTGGAGGCACGCCGAAACAAAACCCAAATAATGTTTTTACACAAGATAAAATCAAACAAATTTGATGCGAACAAAATTTTGCAGTTTTTATGTACCTAGACCCGCGGCACGTAGTCTGCAAACTTTCCAACCTCAAGAACAAATGTCCTAAAATTTTCTCCTCTTTTTCAAATTTGCGAGAAATATAATCGAATGCAGAACCAGCTTGATATTTTCAACTGCAGCGTGACAAAAATAAAAAAAATGTAGTTTTAAAATATGTTGTAAATAAGCTATTTAATTTTAATTAGGTTTAGTACATTTCATTATGTTATTTTTCCCATTCTGTAATTGGAATACTGTAGAATGTGGTAAATAAATAAATAGATAAAAATAAATAACAGTTCATTACATCCATACAAAAAAACTAGCGGTATACAATTCATCTAATATCTAAAAACAAAAACTATTAATAAGAATTACATAACATTAACCTATATAGGCCCAACAACTAAAAAAGTCGCTAAGTACCTAAGAAAACAGAACGTGACCATTACATACAGTACAAATAATAACTTAAATAAACATATCAAGAAAAATGAAGATAAAACCTTAAAAAATGATAAATCTGGCGTTTACCAACTTCATTGTGGTATATAACCTAAATTCTACATAGGACAAATAGGGAGAACATTCGAACAAAGAATTTCAGAACATAATTAGTTAAAGTTTTTTAAAAAGTAAAACTGAAAAAAATTCTTCATACACGTATGCCAAACATTTAACAGAAGAGAATCATGTATTTGATAATAATTCCCATATTTTACTCGTTCAGAACAAATCGCTTTAATTAAATTTATTTGAGGTCCTTGAGATCAATAAAAGAAGGAATACAAACACACCAAACCATCTAAAAATGTTTATTTCATTCTATACCCATACTTTTGATAAAGCTATTGTTTTAGCGAAACACGTGTCAAGTATAAAAGTCAATAAAAGTGGAAATTTTACTAAAAATTTAGTGTTTTATTCTCAAATTAAGTGACGATGCCAAAGGAACGGAATGTCCCGACGTAACTATGTCGGGTTCAGCAACGATAACTTTTAAAGCAAAAATTGCTGCCTTAGTTTTTGTAGCGTTAAATTCTACTTCGCTACTGTCACCGTAAGATAAAATTTTTTCCAGGTTTTTGGTAAGTTGAACGACTTCCTGCTGTCTATAGTTATTTGCATGAGTAACCGATGTCCTGCGTTCAAAATGAATGAAGAAATAAGTGCGCTATAATCTACAAAGCTGTAAATTGAAGTTCTGGTTTTTTTCATCAGATCGTCTTGGGTATTTTACTCTGTGTGGGCAAAATACATCATTTTAATAACAATGTCATGTGGATTTTAGTTTAAGTAAACCACTTTTAGAAAATTTTAGAACGTTCTTATTATAAATCAGTTCTCTGATGAAAAACAGTCAGAATAAAGTATGTAATGAAAGACTGATTTTGTCAAATTTCCACTTTATTTAGTTTCACTGAAACTGTAGGACGTGTTTCGCTATACTATAGCTTCGTCTGATACAAAATGATATTTGAATATTAGTGTTGTCACATTTATACAAATACCGTAAGGTAGATAGGTAATAAAACTAATACTATATGCTAATGAATATTGCTGGGAAATCCATTCTGAATATTAATTGTATAAATTCGTTTAAGATGATGTCTCAATTTTTATTTCTATTTATTTCTAAATTTTCTAATAGGTTTAATTTTACGCCTTTGTTTTGTATGTAACATATATAGTTTTAAATTTATCCTCAAAAAGATGATTTGATTCTCTTAAATGATTACTGTACGCTGAGTCAGTTTTGTTTTTTAAATAGCTTCTTTTATGTTCTGAAATCCGAGTTTCGAATGAGCGACCTGTCTGACCTATGTAACTTTCATGACAAGAACCACAATTCAACTGTACACTCCAGATTTTTTTGATCTATTTCGTTTTCCCTTTGCGTTTTTAATGAATTTTCCTAACGAGTTGTTTGTTCTAAAAGCTATGTTGATATTATATTTGTTTAAGTGGTTTTTAATTTTCTCTGGCGTGTTACCAAAATAGGTTAAAACATAATATTTTTTTTCTGTGTTTTCTTTCTTCGGGTATACTAAAGAAATAGCTTTATTTTTTAATTTTCTGTTTAGAATTGAGTGTCAGGAGAATATCCGTTGTTAACAGAAATTTGTTTTATTAGATTTAATTCTTTATTAAAATCATCTACAGATAAGGGGACACTTACAAGTCTATGCAACATACTGTGGTAAGCTGCCAATTTGTGTTGTAGGGGGTGAGCTGATTTTATGTTTATTGTAGTATCTGTATGTGAGGGTTTGTGAAAAACAGAAAATTTGTGTTTGTTGTTGACTCAATTCTAAACAAAAAATTTAAAAATAAAGCTATTTCTTCAGTATACCCCAAGAAAGAAAATACAGGGAAAAAATATAATGTTTTAACCTATTTTGGTAACACGTCAGAGAAAATTAAAAACCACTTAAACAAACATAATATCAACATAGTTTTTGGAACAAACAACTCGTTAGGAAAATTCATTAAAAACGCAAAGGGAAAACAAAATAGATCAAAAAAATCTGGAGTGTATCAGTTGAATTGTGGTTCTTGTCATAAAAGTTACATAGGTCAGACAGGTCGCTCATTCGAAACTCGGATTTCAGAACATAAAAGAAGCTATTTAAAAAACAAAACTGACTCAGCGTATAGTAATCATTTAACAGAATCAAATCATCTTTTTGACTATAAATTTAAAATTCTACACATACAAAACAAAGGCGTAAAATTAAACCTATTAGAAAATTTAGAAATAAATAGAATTAAAAATTCAGACATCATCTTAAACGAACAAAAAGATACCTGTCTGGCCCATGGTAACTCACCTTTAGTTAATTTATACTATTAATATTCAGAATGAATTTCCCAGCAATATTCATTAGTATATAGTATTAATTTTATTACCTATCTACCTTAGGGTATTTGTATAAATGTAACAACACTAATATTCAAATATCCCTAACACTCCTGCCCATCCCGATCCAGCCCGTGATCTTAGGGTCGCTACAACCATACAGACACTAAATCTTGCCCAGCCCCCTCGCAATACGTACTTCACAACCCCCTCCGCTGTTAATGAGATCATTCGATTTACCTCAATCCGAAAAGCCCCAGGTCATGATAAAATCACAAATAAAGCCCTCAAAAAACTCCCCAAGAAACAGATCTCAGAAGCCACCATTATCATTAACAGCATACTGAGACTCAGCTATTTTCCACTCTACTGGAAAAAAGCTGAGGTCATTATGATCAAAAAACCAGGCTCTCCATCCCACGAGGCAAACAGCTATCGGCCAATCAGCCTACTTCCAGGCCTTGGCAAGATAGCTGAAAAAGTCATCCTCGAAATCGTCAGAGCAAAGTCCACAGCGCTCCGTGTTGTCCCTGACGAACAGTATGGCTTCCAGCCCCTTCATGGCACCATCCATCACACCACGAAACTCGCCCAAACCACTTCCAACAGCTTCAACAAACGTCACAAAGTTGGAGCTGTGTTTCTCGATGTAGCAAAGGCCTTCGATCGAGTCTGGCACGAAGGCCTCATTCTGAAACTGATCCGACAGGGCTACCCCCTTTTCATTAACAAACTCATTCAATCCTTCGTCTCTGGCAGAACATTCCAAGTCAGAGTCGATAAGGCCACCTCCGAAGTCAAGGCCATTAGAGCCGGAGTCCCTCAAGGCTCCGTCCTCTCCCCCCACCTCTTTAACATTTTCACAGCCGACATTCCAAAAACGGATCAGACTACCCTACTCCTGTATGCTGACGACACAGCCATCATAGCAGAATCCAGCAGCTACAGAATCATCACCAGTAGATTGCAGCGCCACCTGAACGTCCTCGCCCCCTGGTTCGACCGATGGAAGATCCAGCTAAACCCATGTAAGACACAGGCCATCGTCTTCGCCAAAGGCAACGGCACTCCTTATGGACAACTCCAGCTCCAGGGATCCCGCATCCAATGGGCAACCACCATCAAGTACCTGGGAATCCAGTATGACAAACACCTCATCTGGAAAGACCAGGTCTGTGCTGCCTCAAGGAAAGCCAAGCAACTACTGGGCAAGCTGTACCCAATCATCAGCCGGTCCAGTAAGTTGCAACCAAAAATCAAGCTGCTAATTTATAAAACCATCGTGAGGGCAGGACTCACACACGCCTGCCCTACTTGGTCTAAACTCACCAAGACACGCAGAGCTCAACTTCAGGCAGTACAGAACAAGGCCCTGAGGATGATCACAGGAGCCCCATGGTTCGTCCGAAACCGTCAATTGCATAGAGACCTCGGTGTGTCAACAATCAAGGCACACATGAGGTCCACCAACATCAAGTTCTTCGCAAAGGCGCTACAACACCCAAAACGCCACCATAAGGAGCGCATTCCACGTGCCCGCCAACGCCCGCCATCACTATCCAAGACCTTCTGACCCCATATCCGACGAAGACGATGGCCCTCCCCCACCCCCATGAAGATTGTAACCTAGATTAAGTTTAGAATTAAGTTCTAGATTAGTTTAGAATTAAGCTCTAGTTAAGTTAGATTAGTCAACCAATGTAATTAAAACCCAATGTCCTAGGTTAAGTTAATTAGGATTACTGTATAGAACCTAGGTTAAGTAGTATAGGAATATAAGCTATCATAAATGTAAGTAAGAGGCATAGCCTAACTTAAATTCAATAAAGACAATGACAATGACAATCAAATATCATTTTGTATCAGACGAAGCTATAGTATAGCGAAACGCGTCATACAGTTTCAGTGAAACTAAAAAAAGTGGAAATTTGACAAAATCAGTCTTTCATTACATTCGTTATGAATTTCCATCAAGTAATAGCCACAACAGTTCAGAATAAAGTAACTTGTTTTTATCAAATTAGTCGAAACTTCAACTTTTTTCAAAGTTCTACAGCCTTTGTTCCAAAAGAAATGGACCTTTATATACGACTGTAGCACAGGCCAATTATAATCATGAAAAATATTTTAATCAATATACGTTCAGTTTAGATACATAGCTTGACACCGCCATATTTATTCGGACGTTCAGTTTTTTATTTTCATTTTTTAGATATTGTTGAGAATCGTGATCGCTGTCGCTTGATAGATTTTTCATTAATATCGTATTGCTTTTCTTTCATCGGCAAATGATGAAGACAAAGGATCTAAAGGATGCTAATTCCCAATTTGGCCTTAATGAAACTGAAAGGTGGTTTCTTTCAAGAAACGAAGTATTACGGAGAATGTTTCTTGTCAAAATTCAACTCGCCCATTAAAACATCGTCCAGTACTGTTAAAATGAAACAAGGAAAAAATTCACAGACCATTAAATTATGACGAGACTTTCTTAATGTAGGTACAACAATTTTAGTAATTATACACAAATGCATTAATTTAAATAATTACATTTACACTTGACCAAAGAAATATTACGGTTAAAAAATTTCACAATTATACATTATGTATTAACATGTAGAAATATTGTCGTTTAATTAGAATATATATTTAAATAATGATTTTATGTAAAATTAATACTAACCGACAATATGCGAGTATCGGCGTTAGTAAATTTCACACCAAGACTACCTGCGCTCTTAATACAACAGATAAATTCCACACTAAACTTATAAGGGTGCTTAAATCTTACAGGTAATTTCCACACCAAGCAAATATAATTATGCTTTATTCATCTAAATAAAATTGGACGGATTTCTTTAAAATCAGTTTTTATTGAAAATTTTAGATATTTGCAAAATATATGTTTTTATTTCATAGTAGAATAATATTGATAAAACATGAAGTTTTTGCTAAATACATAAAATACAATTGGACTAATTTCCTTATATATACTAGATAATGCTACAAACCTATACATATCTATTTATATATATTTACAAAACAGGTTGAGAAAAATAGGAAAGACGTTTTAAAAAATGGAAACGATTAATATTTCCTAATTGTCTTTGTTCATAAAGATTTTTTAAATGTTTTAATTTTTGATTATTATGATCATTACTTATTTTAGACTCGTCGACACTTTGTATTTTTATATATACGTTAATCTGAAATTCTTTCAGCATATCGATAAAAGTATACAGAGACGGATGTGTAGAATAAAAAGAATTATTTAGATGGGAATGGAAGGACTCACAACAGTTAGTCGTTCGAGTTAAAGATTAAACGTTCATCTTCAGATTTTATAGAATATAAATCGTATGCAACACTGTGACCTAATTCTTCGGGTGCTAAATAGGACAAGCCGAAACAATACTTTAACCAACGACCAATTTCAGAATTTTTGTAGCAATGTTCTTTAGCTAGACCTAGATTCTGTATCTTGCGAAACCAAGATTGGTGTAAATGAAATCTACATCCTAACACTTTATTAGCATTTGGCCAAACTTCAGATACTGCCTTATGAATAGATTTTTCGAAGTCAATAGTAATTTTCTCTGGATTGAAATACAGTGTATCTGTTGAATAAATCTTACATTTTAATAATGTGAAGAGGTTTTTGTATGTTTCAGCTCTCTTATCACGTAATAAGCAAAATAATAATGGAATGTAATGACCGTTTGCAAAACCATGCACTGTAAATAACTATGTAAAATATTTAGTGCAGTATGGAAAGGTGCCGTCCATATATATATATATATATATATATATATATATATATATATATATATATATATATATATATATATATATTGGATATTTTACACAACATATTGACATTTGTAGTGCAAGAGAAAACAATAATGCCACTTTCGAGTTCATTGATATATAGAAAATTCTCACCCTTGCTAGTTTTGATTTCAAATGTCTCTAAAACACTATGCACCTCCTCAGCACTTCTTGGATTACGTCCTGGCAAAAATTTTCGTCTATGGTTATAAATGTTTTTTCTAATATATTCGACATCTTTTTCTGTTACTGTTTCAGGCAGCGTGTTTTGTAGTTCTTGTCGGATAATTTTAAATGGCCTCATATGCTCTTCGGCTTTTCTTTTGCAGGAATTACTAATTATTTGCCGATTCAGCTTCTTGGTGTCGGCTTCGTGTTTATGGAGTCCTTCACTTCTGGTAACTAAATTCTCGGGCCCAACGGTGAAGACTTTTGATTTGCAATCTTTTTTTGAGCATCTCCAAAATGTTTCTCCACATTTTAGCACCTTTTGTCGAAAGTACGGGTAGTAATTCACACATAACATGTCTTTTCCTCGATTACTTTTTATTAACTTTGCTTCCATATTAGCAACACTTTAAAAAATATACGCACAACGAAGTAATAATCACAATTTAATAATATGTACTAAACTGATATGTAGAAGGGTTTAATAATGATTTAATTGAACAGACCGGTGCGTACCACCACCCATTTTTCAACCCTCATCCTCTACCTGAAAGTACTCGGTGTGGAAATTACTTCTGCAATTACAGTCCCTTAAATATGTCTAGGTCGTAAACGGATTAGTAGTGTGGAAATTACTTGCGCCCGTGAGTATTGGTATATCGGTTTACAACGTTCTATGTAATCCGTTATCCAATCGCCATCCCTTTTTATGTGTCACCAGAGGTCCTCTTTCAGTCCCCCCTGCCTCTTTTTCTTATTCATACGACTCTGCCGGCTCTTTCGAGGTCTACTCCGTTTTTCCTCTTTCCTGGATTCCATTGTAGACTCTGTTAAAGTATTCTTGTTTTAGGCATCCTTAGAACGTTTTCAAATCATATTTATTTTTAAATTGTGATGTAGGTACGTTAGTATTTCACCATTTTCAAACGACAATCTGTTTTCTTCATATATATTTTAAACTTCAAAGAATAGCCTTTCACTAAATATTAAAGAAGATGTGCTGAAACAAAGTTAAGAGCAAGTTCTCCAAATTTTTAAAATTAATCTGCCATCATAAAAGTGACCTTATTTACGATCTAGCAATGGTAAACTTAAATAAGAACTGAACTTTGTTTCTACCTCTTCTATTCCATGAGAGATCTTTTTATTTTTATCTGTGGTTTGACCAGTATTAGAGAATACATCCCAAAATGTCTTCTTCTGTTTTTTGCGTTTGTTTTAATACTGTTAAGTTTCTTAAAGTACTTAGTGGTACATCGTCCGAGGATTCTGACTCTGATATTAATACAACATCTCCATCGGGCTCAATATTTACTTTTAACGGTATTGCTTGTTTCGATTTGTATTTTATAATGTATTTTTTAACCTGCGCTTTATTAGTGTTATTATTATTGCTTGTTTAGTTACAAAATTGTTGGAATCACTTCTGATACTATACACAGTGAATTAATTATTGAAATGTTTGGTGGTTTGTTCCAATGGTTCACATTAATGTGTGTATGTTTTTTAAATGATTTTTTTTTGTTTCTATCTCAAATTGACGCGTATTTTTTAAATATGGCAACAATTTTTCTCTAACAGCTTTTGTTTTTGAGTTATAGTTAACTACCCTCATTTACTATTTTTACTTAGATTTTCGTTTTTTATTGGACACTAAAATATATTTTGTTGTTGTTTTAGATATGGCTTCGTCAAGAAGATGTTGTGTGCTTAATCCCGATTGTTTTTGCTATATTTGTGGTGAATATATATTTGCAAAATATCGAAAACCTATATCGGACTTTGTGAAAACTGCGTATCATCAATACTTTAAGATAAAATTGTGTCATCAGGACAAGCCATGGGTTCCTCATATTATATGCCAGAAATGTGTGGTATGTCTACGGTTATGGTCCAGTGGAAAAAGAGATGCAATAAGGTTTGTAACACCCATGATTTGGCGGGAATCTCGAAATCATCATGACGATTGCTACTTCTGCGTTGTGAACATAAACGGAATTAACGCTGGAAATCGAAGTAAGTGGTCATATCCTAACTTATCTTCTGCTCAACGACCTCAATTAAAATCACAAGAGGTACAACCCAGCACATCTAAATCTTCTGATAATCCAAATCTCTGTGAACCCGAACGAAATACATCAAGTGAAGATTCTGATTCAGACTGCAAATGTAGCCTTTCAGAACCTCAACCATTTAATCAGAAAGAACTAAATGATTTAGTAAGAGATCTGAACTTACCAAAAGGAGCTTCTGAAATTTTAGCATCTCGTTTAAAAGAAAAAAATTTGCTTACTCCGGAAACCAACATTACATTTTATCGTACCCGAGAAAAAAATCTGTTACCGTATTTTTCTCAAGAGAAGGATTTAGTTTTTGTAACGATGTTGGTGGTATTTTGCAGCAGATGGGATTAAAAACAGTACCAACCTAGTGATTGGCGTCTTTTCATACACAGCAGCAAAACAAGTTTAAAGTGTGTTTTGCTTCATAACGGTAACAAGTACGGATCTATACCTATTGCACATTCGACGACTTTAAAAGAAGAATACGTAAATGTTTCTAAGGTTATGGAAAAAATATTAAGTATCAAGACCACAAATGGGTCATTTGTGTTGATCTGAAAATGGTTAACTTTCTTTTAGGTCAACAAGGGGGGTACACAAAGTTCCCTTGTTTCATTTGTCTCTGGGATAGTCGTGACAAACAACACCATTGGTCACAAAAAGTTTGGCCAGTGCGGGAAGAGCTAAAAGTTGGTACAAAAAAATGTTATAAACGTGCCTTTAGTTAGCCGAGACCGCATCATACTTCCACCACTTCATATTAAACTCGGCATAATGAAATAGTTTGTGAAGGCGCTTGACAAAAGTGGCGAATGTTTTAATTTTCTTTCACGCAAGTTTCCAGGATTAAGTTCAGAAAAATTGAAAGCTGGTATTTTTGATGGGCCACAGATTAGGCAATTCGTGAAAGATCCTAATTTTGTCAAATCAATGACTGAAGTCGAATCCAAAGCTTGGAATTCATTTGTTTTGGTTATGAGCTTCCTAGGCAAAAAGAAATCTGACGACCATGTCGAGCTTGTTGAGTGCATGCTATCGAACTTGCAAGAGCTAGGGTGCAACATGAGCATAAAAATTCACTTCCTGCACTCGCATTTAGACCGATTTCCACAAAATCTGGGTGACTTTAGTGAGGAGCAGGGTGAAAGATTTCATCAGGATCTTCGGACAATGGAAGAGCGTTATCAGGGGTGATTGGACTCACATATGATGACAGACTACTGCTGGAGTTTGCAACGAGATCTACCTAAAGTCGTTCATTCAAGGAAATCTTATAAAAGATCATTTGCTAGTGTTCAATAGAAATTTTGTTAACACAATGTATTATTTTTTTGTATTTTTTTGGCAAAATAATAAAACTGTATATTTTAAAAGGTAAAGCTGTTAGCAATCTCCCCGTATTTTTTTCATAGTCAGGGCCATAGAAATACCCAATAACAGAAAAAAAAAGAAAACAAGACTTGTGTTGACCAGTGTTATATACAATTTATTTTTCAAAACTTCGGGTGATGGAAAATATGTGGTCAATAGTGGACACCCTATATATATATATATATATATATATATATATATATATATATATATATAGGGTGTTATGAAAAACGTTTATTATATATAAAACTGGTGTATGTAGCAAAAGTAATTGAACAAAAAAATATTTATAAATAGCATCTTCCGATACTAAATAGTGTTATTGTGACTAAGATTTCAAATTTCCAATATACTTGGTTTAGTAATTTTTATGCGATATCTGGAGCTCACCTCTGCCCAGTGGTCCTGCTGTTACTGTCTTCTGTTTTTTTTTTAAAATTTTGTTTTAATTATTGCATTACATGAAACCGTGTTCATGTCTACTTATCCTGTTGTGTCGAGCCTATAAATTTTGCGTTTATTTATTTCTATTATAATAACCTATAAATTAAAGTAACTTGTTTTATTTAAATAACGACAATTGCAGTTAACTTTAATGATGGTCCAGCAGACCAAAACGCGTAGGTTGTAATTAAAAGGATTTTTTAAAAAAGAAACCCGGGAGGACTTATACTTTCTCTTGAATGGATCCTAGAGAATATGATCTCCTGTTGCATACCAGTTATTTTTATAACTGAAGACAATGCCAAAAGAAAAATTACAATCGCCTTTTGGAACATAGAGGATCTTTTTACACATATAAAACTTAATACTGCTGGTAATAGTTCGACGTAATAATATCAAATTTTGTTTGCAAAATATTTCGTAAAAACTTCGTGCTTTGTCTGTTGTATATATATATATATATATATATATATATATATATATATATATATATATATATATATATATATATATATATATATATATATATATATATATATATATATATATATATATATATATATATATATATATATATATATATCCCTACATTAGATACCGTTCCCATATACTCAAAGTTGTAATTTTGTACTTTTCCAGCAATTCCGAAATATTTTATTACCTCATCACTTTCTTTGATAAATTTAAAATGTATTGGACGGCAGTAAAACACGGAGGAAGGGTTTTTATCCATAAAATTGTATCATCTATAGTCCTGAGTTCAAGAGGTAGAAAATTACAGATAAATACTGCTGCATCCACGGAGGTTATCGGCGCTTGAGCACAGATCGAAAGAATGGTAATTGAAATTCCATCGTTGTCGTGTGATCTGCTGCCCTGAAACTCCATCCATGCCCCAGTTACATTCCTTACTACTTCCTTATCTAATGTCATAAGAATTCTTTTTAAATTATGTTCAAGCAATGATGTTAAGTGAACCTTTGCTCCATCATTAGAATAATTGGCTTGCTCAGGGTAACAAGCCTTCATAACTTCTGTGATCGTCAAAAAAGAGGAATGTAATTTTTTCTATGTGTATTGTAGGTGTGATTTCTTAGTTTTTCATACTTTCGTTTTGTCAGCTCTAAGTCCATGAACATGGACACAACAATTATTTATATACTGAGTACTAAATAGAGCTCCTTCATCTTCAGTCGAAGTCTCCGTTAAAGATTTTTTTTCTTTAAGTTTGAGTGCCAATGCCAGTTCCTCTTTAGCGATTTCAGTGGCTCGTTTTTCTTTTTTTGTTTTAGAGCATCCTTTTTCAAAAGATGTCGATCTACTTTAGCAATATTAGAAATGTCTTCTAAAGATGTATAAATATATATATATATATATATATATATATATATATATATATATATATATATATATATATATATATATATATATATGTATATATATATATATATATATATATATATATATATATATATATATACAAGGATGGATTGAATAAGTTCGCAGTTCGCGGCTTAGTCAAGAAAACAAAATACGTACAAAAATATTTTATTTTTCGCTAATTCTATGCACTTCGTCCATCTGCTTTCCAAAGCTACCACACCTGTTTGAAAAAAAGATTCCTCGAGGTCTTTAAAATACTGGTTAACTGCAGCTTCGAGTTCTTCATTTGATGAAAATTTCTGGCCACCGAAGTGTTTTTTAGGTTTGGAAACATATGAAAGTCCGAAGGTGCCAAATCAGGAGAATAAGCTGGGTGGTGCAGCAACTCGAAACCACAGTCACGAATTTGAGCCATAGAATCAAAAGACGTGGGAATCCGAGCGTTGTCCTGATGGAACAAACCTTTCTTTCCCAATAATTCTGGGCGTTTTTCTTTAATTTCTTGACGTAAACGACGCAAAAGGATTTAAGAGTAAGTCGAGTTTATTGTTTCGCCTTTCGGAAGGTAGTCCACCATAATAATACCTTTAGCATCCCAAAAAATTGACGCCATCACTTTTCAAGTCGACAGAATTGCCTTCGCTTTCTTTGGGGTCGGTTCGCCAGATTTTTTCCACTGCTTAGATTATTGTTTTGACTCTGGAGTATAATGGTGAACCCAAGTTTCGTCCATTCTCACACACCGGTTAAAAGAATCTTGCGGATCAGCCTCAAACATCTCGAAACAGTCGCGAGAAATCGTGAGTCGAATTCGTTTTTGTTCAACTGAAAGCAATCTGGGGACCCACCTAGCGGAAACCTTAGAAAATCCGAGTTCGTTGGCAATGAGGTTTTGTGTTCATTCATACGAAATGTCTATAGCATCTGCAATCGCCCTGATAGTTAATCTACGGTTTTTCAATATGAGATCACACACTTTGCCGATGTTTTCTTTAGTCATAGACGTTGTGGGCCGGCCTGAGCGAGGGTCATCTTCGATACTCTCTCGCCACGTTTAAATTCTGCAACCCATTTTTTCCCAGATGGAGCAGATTCCTCTAGTGTTGTCTTCATATTGTCGTGAATCTCCTTTGGTGTTAATCTTTTTTTAAACATGTACTTGATGACCGCACGTTGTTCAATTTTTTTCCATCTTTCCAAAAATGCTGTACTTGGTCTCACTAAACTCGTTCTAACCTAAAAACCACAAATTCTGCAGTAACAACATTTTATCCTGTGACAACCAAAGAAAGTATGAACTTATTGAGGGTACTATAACAAAAATATTATATTTATTTTTTGGTGAGGCCGCGACCTTTTCAATCCACTCTCGTATATGTATATATATATATATATATATATATATATATATATATATATATATATATACATATATATATATATATATATATATATATATATATATATATATATATATATATATATATATATATATATGTAAATATATATATATATATATATATATATATATATATATATATATATATATATATATATATATATATATATATATAGGGTGCGGCGTCAAAATTCGGACAAAATTCAATTTAAATTTCCTTCACTTCAAGAGGTCGCGATGGGCTTGACACATGTGCTAAACATTCATAACCTCGAAACAGTCTCAATGTGCGGAGTATAATCGAAGAGCCGCGATTATCAAAAGAAGAGAGGTCGCGCTGGGCTCTCAGTGACAGAAATCATTCGATTCTTCGGGTACCCAAGATCGACTGTGTATGATGTTGTCGCGAAGTATAACGAGTCGAAGAAGTCCAACGAAGATTTTGCAACATTGGCGAGGAAAAAATTGGTTGTCGGACAGCGTGGACATGTTGTGGTCCAAAGAATTTTGGCCTCTCAACAGCCCAGATTTAAATCCTTGGGACTTCTATGTATGGAGCGTGGTTGAAAGGGTCACTAACAAGTTCAAACATC
Organism: Pachyrhynchus sulphureomaculatus; assembly: GCA_019049505.1. Classification (NCBI taxonomy): domain Eukaryota; kingdom Metazoa; phylum Arthropoda; class Insecta; order Coleoptera; family Curculionidae; genus Pachyrhynchus; species Pachyrhynchus sulphureomaculatus. Next base: position 218,731,595 of record CM032449.1, read on the forward strand.
CAAACGTCGCATCATTGAGAGCCGCTATTGAAGCGGCATTCGCCGATATGAATCGTGAGTCATTAAAACTGGCCCGCGACCGATTCAGACCGAGAATGAAGGCGGTCATTAAAGCAGAAGGGGGTTCTATTTAGTAAATGTGTGCTTTATGACCTAACAAACAATTTAGTTAAAAAAATAATTATAAACTTCTCCTTTTTGCAATAAAAATTTTGTTTCAAAAAAATGTTTAATTTGTCCGAATTTTGGCGCCACACCCTGTATATATATATATATATATATATATATATATATATATATATATATATATATATATATATATATCTGTACCTTTTTAAAATTTATTGAACAAATTTAAAAACATTTTACTATTCTACTCGGTATCATCACTATACCAAAATACTTTACTTTTGCCCTCGACACGCGTTTCGCTAACTATGTTAGTTCCATCAGGAGCGATGATTGACTTAGTTTGAGTCAATCATCGCTCCCGATGAAAATGGTTTGCGAAATGCACATCAAGAGTAAAAATAAAATATTTTGGTTTAGTGATGATATATACTAAGTAGTGTCATTGTACCAAAGATTTCAAATTTCCAACATACTTAGCTTAGTAATTTTTATTTGATATCTGGAGCTCACCTCTGCCTAGTGTTCCTGCTTCTAATGTTTAAGCTGTTACTGTCTTCTGTATTTTTTAAAATTTTGTTTCAATTATTGTATTACATGAAACCGTGTTCATATCTACTTATCCTGTTGTGTCAAGCCTATAAATTTTGCTTTTATTTATTTCTATTATTATAATCTATAAATTAAAGTAACTTGTCATTTTATTTAAATAACGACAAGTAGACCAAAACGCGTAGGTTGTAATTAAAACGATTTTCAAAAAAGCAAGCCGGGAGGACTTATACTTTCTCTTGAATGAATCCTAGAGAATATGATCTCCTGTTGCATACCAATTATTTTTATAACTGAACGCAGTGCCACAAGAAAAATTGCAATCGCCTTTTGGCACATAGACGATCTTTTTTTAGTGTTCCGTACGGAACACTTATAAGATCACTTCGGTGTCTGTGTGTCTGTCTGTCACACCCGATTTTCTCCGAAACTAGTTGAAATTTGGTAATAATATAGGAATTGATGGCCTCATCAGAGCCATGTAGTTTTGAAAGTCAAATTTTGACTTAAGGGGTTAGTTTTGGGGGGGGTGTGAAATCGGAAGTGAAAAAAAAAATTTTTTAGTAGGTCATCGCGTGTGGTGTCAAATGGAAGCTTGTGAAAACACGAGTAAAATATATATATATATATATATATATATATATATATATATATATATATATATATATATATATATATATAATGTAATACTTGCGCACACTTTTCTTTGTATTATTTTTAAAAAATCGCGAAATATCGTTGTCACCCCCCCTTATCTCGAAAAGAACTGATCAAAAAATTTTGAAAAAATTCTGGAATATTCTCCAGGGGGTGTATATTGAACGAAAATTATCACGAGTGCATTACCCTTAATAACACTGGTCAACACAAGTCTTGTTTCTTTTATTTTTTTTTCTGTTATTGGGTATTTCTATGGCCCTGACTATGAAAAAAATACTGGGAGATTGCTAACAGCTTTACCTTTTGAAATATACAGTTTTATTATTTTGCCAAAAAAATAATACATTATGTTAACAAAATTTCTATTGAACACTAGCAAATGATCTTTTATAAGATTTCCTTGAATGAACGACTTTAGGTAGATCTCGTTGCAAACTCCAGCAGTAGTCTGCCATCATATGTGAGTCCCACCGCCCCTGATAACGCTCTTCCATTGTCCGAAGATCCTGATGAAATCTTTCACCCTGCTTCTCACTAAAATCACCCAGATTTTGTGGAAATCGGTCTAAATGCGAGTGCAGGAAGTGGATTTTTTATGCTCATGTTGCACCCTAGCTCTTGCAAGTTCGATAGCATGCACTCAACAAGCTCGGCATGGTCGTCAGATTTCTTTTTGCCTAGGAAGCTACTCATAACCAAAATAAATGAATTCCAAGCTTTGGATTCGACTTCAGTCATTGATTTGACAAAATTAGGATCTTTCACGAGTTGCGTAATCTGTGGCCCATCAAAAATACCAGCTTTCAATTTTTCTGAACTTAATCCTGGAAACTTGCGTGAAAGAAAATTAAAACTTTCGCCACTTTTGTCAAGCGCCTTCACAAACTGTTTCATTATGCCAAGTTTAATATGAAGTGGTGGAAGTATGATGCGGTCTCGGTTAACTAAAGGCACGTTTATAACATTTTTTGTACCAACTTTTAGCTCTTCCCGCACTGGCCAAACTTTTTGTGACCAATGGTGTTGTTTGTCACGACTATCCCAGAGACACATGAAACAAGGGAATTTTGTGTACCCCCCTTGTTGACCTAAAAGAAAGTTAACCATTTTCAGATCAACACAAATGACCCATTTGTGGTCTTGATACTTAATTTTTTCCATAACCTTAGAAACATTTACGTATTCTTCTTTTTAAGTCGTCGAATTTGCAATAGGTATGGATCCGTACTTATTACCGTTATGAAGCAAAACACACTTTAAACTTCTTTTGCTCCTGTCTATGAAAAGACGCCAATCACTAGGTTGGTACTGTTTAATCCCATCTGCTGCAAAATCCACCAACATCGTTACGAAAAACTAAATCCTTCTCTTGAGAAAAATACGGTAACAGATTTTTTTCTCGGGTACGATAAAATGTAATGTTGGTTTCCGGAGTAAGCAAATTTTTTTCTTTTAAAACGAGATGCTAAAATTTCAGAAGCTTCTTTTGGTAAGTTCAGATCTCTTACTAAGTCATTTAGTTCTTTCTGATTAAATGGTTGAGGTTCTGAAAGGCTACATTTGTAGTTTGAATCAGAGTCTTCACTTGATGTATTTCGTTCGGGTTCACAGAGATTTGGATCATCAGAAGATTTAGATGTGCTGGGTTGTAGCTCTTGTGATTTTAATGGAGGTCGTTGAGCAGAAGATAAGTTAGGATATGACCACTTACTTCGATTTCCAGGGTTAATTCCGTTTATTTTCACAACACAGAAGTAGCAATCGTCATGATGGTTTCGAGGTTCTCGCCAAATCATGGGTGTTACGAACATTATTGTATCTCTTTTTCTACTGGACCATAACCGTAGACATACCACACATTTCTGGCATACAATATGAGGAACCCATGGCTTGTCCTGATTACACAATTTTATTTTAAAGTATTGATGATACGCAGTTTTCACAAAGTCCGATATTTTGCAAATATATATTCCCCACAAATATAGCAAAAACAATCGGGATTAAGCACACAACATCTTCTTGACGAAGCCATATCTAAAACAATAACAAAATATATTTTCGTGTCCAATAAAAAACGAAAATCTAAGTAAAAATAGTAAATGAGGGTAGTTAGCTATAACTCAAAAACAAAAGCAGTTAGAGAAAAATTGTTGCCATATTTAAAAAATACGCGTTAATTTGAGATAGAAACAAAAAAAAAATCACAGGAAACAAGCAATTTTCTTTTTTTTGTTGACCAGTGTAATTTATCTGGTATATAAAAAAAAACAAAAATTTCAAGGTCATCAATTTTCAGTAAAAGTTGGAAACAAACTTTGTTGAAAACTCAGTTAGGGTGTGTTTTCTGAAGTCACTGATCATTTTAAACCACCGTAACAACATTTTTTATATATTAAAAGCAATCAACGTACGGAACACTAATTGTGCAAGTTCAACTTGCACTTGACCGGTTTTTTTGAAATAATACGCATATAAAACTTAACACTGCTGGTAATAGTTCGACGTAATAATATCAAATTTTGTCTGCAAAATATTTCGTAAAAATTTCGTGCTTTGTCTGTTGTACATATACATCAATACATGAAAAGGTTGCCGGACGGAGTTGCATCACTAACCAAAAATCTACATGCCGAATTAAACGAGATCGTTCTCCTAATTTAAGCGCTTTCTATTGTAAATTTAAAATACATTTAGGCTATTATTTTTAGCCTATTCATCATACTAAAATATCATTGTATATCAGCTTATTGTATTCGTAAAAATAACATGATTATATGAGTAATGAATAGTTAATGTTGCAATAAAAAACCTTTCTTAATTAAATAAAGATTATAAATTTCTATTAAATAAAATTAACTTATTGTGAAACGGAATAATAAAAACCACTGCCTTATTTTATAAAGCGTATAATCACACGGAATTATGCGATCATGGCCAAGTTACTTCATTAATAATTTTACTTATTACAAGGTATTAACCTCTGGTTATTTCCAGCTGAAGTAGGAAACTGTAAGTTTTCAGGCCTATTATATAAACTGAATTAGTTTATATTTAAACGATAAATAAACTGCAGTTAAACGTCACGTAGTCTCGGGTTGTCGTATTTCATGTCTCATCACTGCTATTTCCCCACGATTTCTAGTAAAAATTAGTCGTTGTACCATCCCCATATAAACAGTAATATGATCGGTCCTAATGTTGTGAGTTTCACATTCACATACAGTACAAATAAGAGAGGCCCTAAGACGGATACCTGCGGTATATCCAGATTGAATAATTTTCCCTCGAAAATGGTGGGGAAGTGTTTCCACACTTTATTGCTATCGGCCTGTCAATTATACAGGGTTACAGGGAAAGTCGTCCTAGATAATTAAGGACGTTATAGTTTAGGTCGTTTCTGACCGATTTGATTCTATGACATGATATCCTAAACTTAACCGTTTTCGAGATATTGATGTTTAAAGATTTTCTAAAAAAAAAACATGTTTTTTTTTGCTTTTATATCGATTTTTTTTTATTAGAGGTTCTCGAGTGCGATTTTTTGGTTATTTTTAGTTAGTCTGTATGTCAAGTATCAAAAATCATCAAAAAAATTTAAACTAGTTACTAACAGTTTCAAATGACGGCTTGTTAATGTTTCTAAATTACGAATTTTTACTAAGTGTTTCCTACTTTAAATCAATAAAGAGAAAAAAAATGTATGGAAGTTATTCTGCAAATTATTTTAAAAACTTTTACGTCTTTTTAGCTATCAAAAAAGGTACAATACTAGGAGTTTAATAGGAAAACTGTACACAGAATGACACCTAAAGCGGGCTCGGGTAGCAAAAGGTAAAGTTTTAGTTCTAGGTGAAAATACGAAAAATACACAAATAAAACAAAAAACCTTGCAATTTAATATTTTTTATTAATTATAATTCATGTTCTATATGGTCGCCCCTATTTCTAACACAAATTCTCATTCTTTTTCTTAAATTACTTTTCACGACGCTGGTTGTGAGGTGCCGCCTCATTTCGTCAGCCGCATCAATTATTTTTTGTCTTAGGACATCCACGTTTTCGATAGGAGTCATCTGATCGTATACGAGACTTTTCATGTGACCCCACACATAAAAATCCATCGGTGTTAGGTCTGGGTTTCTCGCCGGCCAAGGTATGGGTCCGCCTCTTCCAATCCATTTGTTGGGATAATTGTCATTGAGCCATGCACGAACACTTCCTCTGTAGTGAGCTGGGCAGCCATCGTGTTGAAAGTACATGTTTTGTCTCAAACCAATAGGTAGGTCTTCCATCAAATTAGGTAAATCGTTCCGCAAAAAATTGTCGTATTCCTCGCCATTCAAATTATCTGGCAGGAAGAATGGCCCAACCAAATAATTTGAAATTATACCCATCCACACATTTAAGCTGAATCTTGTTTGTGATCCTTTCGTTCTTTTTTTGTTTGGGTTGCCTTCCTCTTTAGAAGCCCAATAGTGGGCATTGTGGTAGTTTGTAAGACCGTCTTTGTCGAATTTCGACTCGTCAGTCCATAGTATTTTCTTAAAAAAAGATGCATATTCGATATCGGTATTGAGCATAAATCTGCAGAATTCTAATCGTCGCAACGGATCCCCTTCTTCAATGACTTGCACGGACGTATAGTGGTAAGGGTGTTGCCCAACAGTATGCATTACAAACCATACCTTCCACTGCGAAATACCAAGCTGTTGTGCGACAACATTTGTAGATGTGGTTGGGTCCACCTCAAAGAGACGTCGTATTTCGTTTTCTTCGTCTTCGTCAAAGATACGTGGTCGTCCCATGTCAGTCCGCCGTCTTTGTACGGAACCAGTTTCTCGTAGTTTTCGATAAGTTCCATCAAATACGCTAACATCAGGTACACGACGAGTAGGATATCGCAGTATGTATTCATCACGTGCACGCGACGACACTCCTTCGCAAAATCCGTAAACACATTAGGATGTCAGCATATTCCTCGTTGGTATACGTTGCCATAATCATAAGCAGAGATCAAAATCCAGTTACGAGCCAATTCACACAGTCAGAAGATGAAACACAGATATTTTTGAAAAGCACGGTATAGCACATCTACTACGGACGAATCGCATGAGCAGACTAAAAATCATTCAATAATGTTTAGTGAACAGAAAATGTCACTCGCACAGAGAGTACCCCGACCCGAAAAAAAGCTTACCCAACCCTTTTTATTGTTTGAAGGTGCAGGTAGTAAACCGGTAATTGGTAGTATCTAAATTCTATTATTATGTTACTTTACATTTGGGCCTATTGAAATCTCATTTTCTTAGAATTTTCAATAAATCCAGTAGATATTATACCGTTTTAGATAGCTAAAAAGACGTAAAAGTTTTTAAAATAATTTGCAGAATAACTTCCATACATTTTTTTTTTCTCTTTATTGATTTAAAGTAGGAAACACTTGGTAAAAATTCGTAATTTAGAAACATTAACAAGCCGCCATTTGAAACTGTTAGTAACTAGTTCAAATTTTTTTGATGATTTTTGATACTTGACATACAGACTAACTAAAAATAACCAAAAAATCGCACTCGAGAACCTCTAATAAAAAAAATCAATATAAAAGCAAAAAAAAACATGTTTTTTTTAGAAAATCTTTAAACTTCAATATCTCGAAAACGGTTAAGTTTAGGACATCATGTCATAGAGTCAAATCGGTCAGAAACGACCTAAACTATAACGTCCTTAATTATCTAGGACGACTTTCCCTGTAACCCTGTATATTAACCACTCTACTCAAGAGCAACTTGACAAATGTCCATATCATTATTGGTATAAATAATCGCCTAATAAATTTAATGTTTCACATTCTCAAGATTAAAAATCATTCATACCAGAATATATAGAAAATGTGCATCAGAAACAGATACGTGCAACACACAGTTCGGATTCCGAAAAGGCATGGGCACACGTAAAGTTTTATACTCATTAAATGTGCTAATCCAGCGCTGTAAAGATAGGAACGTAGATGTATCTGCGTGTTTTATAGATTTCAATAAATCTTTCGACTGTGTGATACACGAGAAATTAATAAAAATTCTAGAAACAACTAATATAGACAAGAGAGATCTAAATATCATAAAAAAATCTATACTGGAATCAATCATTAGAACTTAAAATTGGGCTGGCAAGATCCGAAACCATAAAAATAGCCCAAGGTGTAAGACAGGGACGTATTCTTTCACCACTTTTGTTTAATCTTTATTCTGATGCTGCCTCCATGGCATAACAGTTAATGGAAATGCACTGAACAACATACGGTATGCTGATGATACTATTCTACAAGCAAACAATATCAATATCTCCAGTAACTGGTCGATCGAGTCTTATCAGTCAGCGAAAGATTTCGGTTAACTGCGAATCACTTCTGATACTATACACAGTGAACTAATTATTGAAATGTTTGGTGGTTTGTTCCAATGGTTCACATTAATGTGAAATTAAGGATTTTCAAGTGATTATTTACAATTTATTTTTCAATACTTTGGGTGATGGAAAATATGTGGTCAATAGTGGACACCAGGTATATATATGTATATATATATATATATATATATATATATATATATATATATATATATATATAGGGTGTTATGAAAAACGTTTATTATATTTAAACTGGTGTATGTAGCAAAAGTAATTGAAGAAAAATATTTATAAATAGCACCTTGCGATACTAAATAGTGTTATTGTGACTAAGATTTCAAATTTCTAATATACTTGGTTTAGTAATTTTTATGTGATATCTGGAGTTCACCTCTGCCCAGTGGTCCTACTGTTACTGTCTTCTGTTTTTTTTTTTAAATTTTGTTTTAATTATTGTATTACATGAAACCGTGTTCATGTCTAATTATCCTGTTGTGTCGAGCCTATAAATTTTGCGTTTATTTATTTCTATTATCATAACCTGTAAATTAAAGTAACTTGTCGTTTTATTTAAATAACGACAATTGCAGTTAACTTTAATGATGGTCCAGCAGACCAAAACGCGTAGGTTGTAATTAAAAGGATTTTCAAAAAAGAAACCCGGAAGGACTTTCTCTTGAATGGATCCTAGAGAATATGATCTCCTGTTGCATACCAGTTATTTTTATAACTGAAGACAGTGCCTCAAGAAAAATTGCAATCGCCTTTTTGGAACATAGACATGTTTTGATCCAAAGAATTTTGACCTCTCAACAGCCCAGATTTAAAGCCTCGGGACTTCTATGTATGAAGGATTTCAATAAAGCTTTCGACTGTGTGATACACGAGAAGTTAATGAAAATTCTAGAAACAACTAATATAGACAAGAAAGATCTAAATATCTTAAAAAATCTATACTGGAATCAATCATTAGAACTTAAAATTGGGCTGGCAAGATCCGAAACCATAAAAATAGCCCAAGGTGTAAGACAGGGACGTATTCTTTCACCACTTTTGTTTAATCTTTATTCTGATGCTGCTTTTAGTGACTCCATGGTATAACACTTAATGGAAATGCACTGAACAACATACGGTATGCTGATGAGACTATTCTACTAGCAAACAATATCAATATCTCCAGTAACTGGTCGATCGAGTCTTATCAGCCAGCGAAAGATTTCGATTAATTGCGAATATAAGAAAAACCAAGTAGATGATAATAACAACGAAAAGTCTACCACCAGATTCCCTTGAAATCAAGGACAGCACTGGAGAATAGGTCCACACATTTTTAGTGTTCCGTACGGAACACTTATAAGATCACTTCGGTGTCTGTCCGTCTGTCACACCCGATTTTCTCCGAAACTATTTGTCATAGAAAGTTAAAATTTGGTAATAATATAGGAATTGATGGTCTCATCAGAGCCATGAAGTTTTGAGAGTTAAATTTTGACTTAAGGGGTTAGTTTTGGGGGGTGAAATCGGAAGTGAAAAAAAAAAATTTTTTTACTAGGTAATCGAATGTGGTGTCAAATGAAAGCTTATGAAAACACGAGTAAAATATATATATATATATATATATATATATATATATATATATATATATATATATATATATATATATATATATAATGTAATACTTGCGCGCACTTTTCTTTGTATTATTTTTAAAAAATCGCAAAAAAATCGCTGTCCACCCGCCTTATCTCGAAAAGTACTTATCAAAAAATTTTGAAAAAATTCTGGAATATTCTCCACGGGGTGTAGATTGAACGAAAATTATCACGAGGTCATTACCTTTAATAATTTATCTGGTATATAAAAATACAAAAATTTCAAGGTCATCAGATTTTAGTAAAGATTGGAAACAAACTTTGTTGAAAATTCATTTGGGGTGTGTTTTGTGAAGTCACTGATCATTTTATACCTCTGTAACAAAATTTTTTATTTGAAAAGCAATCAACGTACGGAACACTAATTGCGCTAGTTCAACTTGCACTTGACCGGTTTTATTGGGAACTAATATGAATGAAAAGTCGGATCCAAGATAGGAGATACATTCCAGAATTGAATAAGCCCTAGTAACATACATGAATATGAATAAATAACAATTTTGATCGATTATAGAACTTATTCGAATCAGAATTTCTTTCGGTACTATCATCATCATTAGCTTATTTCATCTATAGTCGGATGTAAGCCTCCCCAAGTTGTTTCCAAAGAGCTTTATTGTTTGCTTTTTGCATCCAATCGTGTCCTGCTAATCTTTTTATGTGGTCTATCCATCTTATCTGTGATCTACCTCTGCATCTTTTGTGTTCTCTAAGCCTCCATTCAACTATACAGCGTGTCCATCTATTCGGCCTTACGATATGCCCCGCCCCATTTCACCTTAATATTCATATTCGTTGTATTAAATTTGTAATTTTGATCTTCTTCATATTCCGATGTTCGGAATACAACCTTGGAGTCTAATATGTAGCATTCTCCTCTCCATTGCTCTTTAGGTTACCTGGAGTTTATTTATGATTTATATACTGTTATTTTTAGACCTATTTCTCAAGACTTGTTATTTAATTTCATCAGCATTTCTTGTAATTCTTCTTTTGTATTGGCGATTAGAGTGATATCATCTGCGAACCTTAAGTGATTTAGTTATTCACCGTCTATTAGTATTCCTTTATTTTCTCACTTTAGCGATTTGAACATGTGTTCTACAGTCAAAGGGAACAGCTTTGGAGGATATGGAGCCGCCTTGTCTAATTCCTCTTTTAATTTTGATTTTATTTGTTTTTTCTTCAAGCATTATTTCGGATGTGGGATTTTTATATAAACACTACCGTCAGAAAGTATTTGCTCACCTAGTTATTTCAGTCAAAAGACAACAAAAATCCAGACAATATATATTTTTTTAAATTTTAATGAATTATTGTTTATTTTCACATTATTTACAACTTAGTTGGGAATGTGGAATCTTTGGCACAATGATACTACTCAGTATATATCACCACTACACCAAACACTTTATTTTTGCACTCGACGCGCGTTTCGCTAACCATGTTAGCTTCATCAGGAGTGATGATTGCTTAAAGCTAAAACTACAAATCTACCCTATTTATACTTAGCCTAACCCTTGAATTACTCAAGCGGAACTAATGACATAGGCAAGGCCCTCAGTTCCAGTCAAGTACCCAGTAGAGGGGACTATAAGGAATAGGCCCTCTGTCTTTATTTAAACTACTTTTACATTTTATGATTTCCATACTTTCGTATGCGTTCAACAATCTCCTATCAGATACATTTTTTATTAATCTTAGATTATCTAATGTTACAGTATGATCAGCTTCAGGGGCATGTTCGGCAATGCTAGACTTTTCTGTTCTATTGTATCTTAAGTGTGCTAAATGTTCTTTAAATCGTATTTTAATTGACCTTTTAGTTTGCCCAACATACTTTTTGTATGGTGTTTGGTGTAGTGGTGATATATACTGAGTAGTAACATTATTTACAGTCTAGAAAATCAGAAAAATATTCATGATTTTCCAGGATTTTTCTCATCTATGGGACCTCCTTTGTTTTTAATAACCGCCTTACAGAGTTTCGGCATTCTATCCAGTAGTTTAATCAGAGTATCTTCGGTTATTTTAACCCATTCTGCTTCTAAAAGATCTCACAAGTGATTTTCTGATGTTGGATACACCTGTCCAAATGGTCCCATAGCAATTCGATGGGGTTCAAGTCGGGTGTAGGCCAAGTCATCGGATTTTCATTGGTCCAAAAGTTCTCTAATTTGTTTAGCTGAATGTTTAGGATCATTGTCATGCTGAAAAATAAATTTGCCCTTAAAAATATCTCTTCCAGAAGAAAGTATTTGAGTTAGCAAAATTTCTTGATACTGTTCTTTTCGCATGATTCCTTTTATCCTAAAGATTTTTCCAACTTTACCGTTACCAAAACAACCCCAAATCATTACTGAACCTCCACCATGTTTTACTGTAGGCAACAGACAGGCTTCCAACATCCTCTCACCAGCTGACCACCTCACGTAAACTCGTCGATTTGAACCGAAAATTTCGAATTTAGATTTGTCGTGTCCAAGGACGGAATTCCATTGTTCTGATGTCCAATTTTCATGTTCTCGGGCCCATTCTAATCGTTTACGTTTATTTATTTGCCTAAGACGTGGTTTCCTCACTGCAGCTCTCCCGTGTAGCCACCTTCTGCTAGCCTGTTCTTTATGGTTGTCACGTTGATGGGGATGGGCCGCTCCAGGTTTACTTGAGCTGTGATTTCTGGTGCGGTTAGGCGGCGATTACGCCTGCTGGACATTGTTATAGCTCTATCTTCAGCGGGAGTCGTTTTTCGAGACCTTCCTGAACGTTTTTGGTTGGGAATTTTATGTCTCGCAGAAAATTTTTTTACGATGTAGTCCATCTTTCTCCTTGGCATCCGCATATCACTCGCGATTTGTCGACTCGAGTGACCATTTGGATGTCCCTCAATTATCATAGCCCGATTTTCAACGGAAACTTCTTTCCTTTTTGGCATTTTCACAAAACAATTGAGCCTGTATCAATGACAAAGCACTGTTTGCAAATGGTTAATTTCCAAAAGGGCAATGGTATTTATAGCATAGTTTTTATCATACAATGTGCGAATCTCCATAATCCCTGAAATTCTCAGAAATGGCCTCAAAACAATTATCATACAAAACTTAGAAATTTGTTCTAATTGGTTTTTAATTTGTGATTTCACCAAAAAGGCTTAACTAAATAATTTTATGATGGACACTTGTTAAGAACAATTAAATTTACCTAATATAACAAAAGGGTTTAATTAGGTATTAAATTTTGGCAGTTCCATTGAAATTTCTAGGTGGGCAAATATTTACTGACGGTAGTGTATATTCAAGAAGAGTCGTGTACCTTTCATCAACTCTGCTGTTACTTAAGGCGTTAAGGACTGCACATATCTTTACTGAATCAAAAGCTTTTTACTAGTCAACCAGTGCTATCCACAAGGTGACCTTATATTCATTTGCTTTTTCCACTAGTAATCTAATTGTTTGAAGATGATCCGGTACTATAGTAATTTTAAAATACCATCTTATATAATGATCTTACTTGCTGTGGACATAACCAGGAAAATTAAATGTAGATATTATGTCGTTAGAAAAGTATTATTTGTGTTCTTCGACTACGAGGAATAGAAACAAATTTCGGACGAGAAATTTTCCCGAATTTAACTGGCAGATCCTGGCCCCTTCGAATTACTACCTATTCTGATTTCTACAAAACCACCTGGCTGATTTTGGAGTTAAGTCAATTGGATAGGCAGAAAAAAGCTGTGGTGAATTCATCGTATGGAATAATCATCATTTTACCGATCTAAACTCCGATAATTGCTGAGAGATGGCAAAAATTTGTCGAAGGCGAAGAAAATTGGGTATCTCTCAGTTTTTTTTTAAATAAATGTAAAAATTGGACTATAAAAGTCGAATATTAAATTGTACAATTATATAAAGTGTGTTCAGTAGAAATGTTTTATTTATAAAATCGAAAGCTATCGTAATATATAAGTAATTTTGCTGCAATAACTACAGGAATTTTCGAATTTATAAAAAAAAATAAAGTAATTTAGCTACCATTATTGACGTTGCGCAAATAAACTAATCTAAAAAATACAAACAGTCGAGCTATTAATAATTATAGCGTTTACACCGGTCATTTTTCTTTTTAAACTTTGATATTTATTGTAATTGAAAGTGCACCGTAGGTAGTAATTGTTATCTATAATGTCGGCAAAGTACCAGAAAGTATTTCCATGTTATTTCATAAGTTTTTAATTTTGTTGTTTTATTTTCATTTTAGTTTACAGGTTATTGTAGCAACCTTTTTCATGACGATAAACGTTTAACTTTTAACTAAAATCAGTACTTACTTTATAGTGTGGGCGGATACCTGGGTACCTCGACTCACGATTTGATATGTAACGATTACAATAGTACGATTTGATTTAATAGCTTTAAGATTGTTTTTTAAATTCTTTAAAGGTCATTTTAATATTACCTTGTACTCTCAACTTCACATCATAATAATATTTAGATACCTCAACGTAATTCTCTTCTACGTGTGTCCTATTTATACGTTATATCTATATACACGACGAGTAACTAAAATCGGGACAAATGCAACAATAGAAAACTAAATATTAGAAAAAATTAATTTATATGGCATTTGGAGGATCCCCCATTAGCTTGAGTGACGGCCTCAGACCTCGGTCTGAAGGCTCCGCATGAACGTTGTAATGATGCGCGTTTCTTAATGGCATCTTATTGGGCTGCCGAGACTTATTAGTGTCCCTCTTCAACTACGCTCCGCATGTGGTAGTTTAAGAGATTTAAATCTGAGCTGTGATCAGAAGCTTCAGAGGTGAAATGTATGCCTCTACAAAAAAATGCTATTGATCTTTTCTTGTGAGACTTCTAGAGGATCTAAAACATCACCTAGCAAATATGAATAGTTCAAAGTCACAATGCCCAATACCTATATACAATAAAGTTGTAAAGAAAAAACAAGAAGTTATAGTAATAAAACCAAAAGATAAAAAGCAAGATAGTTCATCTACTAAGAAAGCAATTGAAGAACAAATAGATCCCAAATCTATTGGTGCAAAGGTATCCAGAATCAAGTTTGTTCGAGAGGGGGGTATTGCTATAAGTTGAAGAAAGACGATATAAAAAACATCTACAACAATATTAGAGACAAAGCGATCAGAGACTATGAAATTAAGGTACCTGAAAAGAAAAATCCACGATCGAAGATAACAAACATTGAAAAAAATTGGTGCAGAATTATGATACACTAACTGAAAGCATTATTTTACAAAATGGGATAACAACAGAATAAGAAAAAAGAGTGATGAAGGTTCTGAGCACATATGAAGACAGACGACGAAAATAAAATGTAGCAATATTAGAAATTGACGATGTAACATATAGTCAGATAAGCAGAAGAGATGTCTTGCATATAGCATGGAGAAGATGTAGGTATTTTGACCATGTTAACATCATTCAATGCGTTAAGTGTTGGAAATTTGGGCACATAGCACAACAGTGTAAAAGCAGAGAGGTAGTCTCTCCTAAATGTAGTCAGAATCATAAAAAAGAGGAATGTACAAGTGAAGTTGAAATCTGTACTAACTGCAAATATGCAAAGGAGGTATTGAAAATCGCAAATATAGATTACCACCATTCAGCTTAAAATAGAAAATGTGAAGCATTCAAAAGATTATTCGAACAA
This sequence comes from Pachyrhynchus sulphureomaculatus, assembly GCA_019049505.1. NCBI lineage: Eukaryota > Metazoa > Arthropoda > Insecta > Coleoptera > Curculionidae > Pachyrhynchus > Pachyrhynchus sulphureomaculatus. Next base: position 218,746,681 of record CM032449.1, read on the forward strand.
TTACAATTGAAAGTTAGTTACCCAGATGTATTTGAGTAATCAACAAAGTAGCATTTAAAAAAGCAAAATATGATGTATCTTAATATAAACAGTTTAACAGCAAATAAAACAGAACTTGAATGGATAGTTACTCAGTGGAAGCCTACAGTAATTTTTTTGGTAGATACACATATTACCAAAGACTTGGAAGACAGCGAAATAAACATTAATGGCTATAAAGCAGTATATGCCCTTTCAACAAGTAGGCATGCAGGAGGAGCTTCTATATACGTGATAGAAGAACTTCATTACACTGGTCGACACGAGTCTTGTTTCCTTTATTTTTTTTTCTGTTATTGGCCCTGAATATGAAAAAAATACTGGGAGATTGCTAACAGCTTTACCTTTTGAAATATACAGTTTTACTATTTTGCCAAAAAAATAATACATTAGGTTAACAAAATTTCTATTGAACACTAGCAAATGATCTTTTATAAGATTTCCTTGAATGAACGACTTTAGGTAGATCTCGTTGCAAACTCCAGCAGTAGTCTGCCATCATATGTGAGTCTCACCGCCCCTGATAACGCTTTTCCATTGTCCGAAGATCCTGATGAAATCTTTCACCCTGCTCCTCACTAAAATCACCCAGATTTTGTGGAAATCGGTCTAAATGCGAGTGCAGGAAGTGGATTTTTATGCTCATGTTGCACTCTAGCTCTTGCAAGTTCGATAGCATGCACTCAACAAGCTCGACATGGTCGTCAGATTTCTTTTTACCTAGGAAGCTACTCATAACCAAAACAAATGAATTCCAAGCTTTGGATTCGACTTCAGTCATTGATTTGACAAAATTAGGATCTTTCACGAGTTGCCTAATCTGTGGCCTATCAAAAATACCAGCTTTCAATTATGTAGTATGATGCGGTCTCGGCTAACTAAAGGCACGTTTATAACATTTTTTGTACCAACTTTTAGCTCTTCTCGCACTGGCCAAACTTTTTGTGACCAATGGTGTTGTTTGTCACGACTATCCCAGAGACACATGAAACAAGGGAACTTTGTGTACCCCCCTTGTTGACCTAAAAGAAAGTTAACCATTTTCAGATCAACACAAATGACCCATTTGTGGTCTTGATACTTAATTTTTTCCATAACCTTAGAAACATTTACGTATTCTTCTTTTAAAGTCGTCGAATGTGCAATAGGTATAGATCCGTACTTGTTACCGTTATGAAGCAAAACACACTTTAAACTTCTTTTGCTGTAGTCTATGCAAAAAAAGCCGATCACTAGGTTGGTGCTGTTTTAATCCCATCTGCTGCAAAATACCACCAACATCGTTAGAAAAAACTAAATCCTTCTCTTGAGAAAAATACGGTAACAGATTTTTTTCTCGGGTACGATAAAATGTAATGTTGGTTTCCGGAGTAAGCAAATTTTTTTCTTTTAAACGAGATGCTAAAATTTCAGAAGCTTCTTTTGGTAAGTTCAGATCTCTTACTAAGTCGTTTAGTTCTTTCTGATTAAATGGTTGAGGTTCTGAAAGGCTACATTTGTAGTCTGAATCAGAGTCTTCACTTGACGTATTTCGTTCGGGTTCACAGAGATTTGGATCATCAGAAGATTTAGATGTGCTGGGTTGTACCTCTTGTGATTTTAATTGACGTCGTTGAGCAGAAGATAAGTTAGGATATGACCACTTACTTCGATTTCCAGGGTTAATTCCGTTTATTTTCACAACGCAGAAGTAGCAATCGTCATGATGGTTTCGAGGTTCTCGTCAAATCATGAGTGTTACGAACATTATTGCATCTCTTTTTCCACTGGACCATAACCGTATACATACCACACATTTCTAGCATACAATATGAGGAACCCATGGCTTCTCCTGATTACACTTTTTTATTTTAAAGTATTGATGATACGCAGTTTTCACAAAGTCCGATATAGGTTTTCTATATTTTGCAAATATATATTCACCACAAATATAGCAAGAACAATCGGGATTAAGCACACAACATCTTCTTGACGAAGCCATATCTAAAACAACAACAAAAGATATTTTAGTGTCCAATAAAAAACGAAAATCTAAGTAAAAATAGTAAATGAGGGTAGTTAGCTATAACTCAAAAACAAAAGCTCTTAGAGAAAAATTGTTGCCATATTTAAAAAAATACGCGTTAATTTGAGATAGAAACAAAAAAAAAAATCACAGGAAATGAGCAATTTTCTTTTTTTTGTTGACCAGTTTTATATGTCAACTATAAATATAGTAATAGATGGAAATGTATGGTTGGTTGGTATAAACCTGTGTATTAATGGCAAAAAATACAATGTTCTTAGTATCTACCATTCTCCTAAGGCCAGTAATATTGTATTCTTGGATAAATTAGAAGGTAAATATGCTGTCAAACCTGATACGTTTATTTTAAAAGGAGATTTTAACATCAATGTTGCAAAAGATTCATATTCCAAGAAACTTAAAGAGATATTATAAAAAGTAACGGTATGTATCAAATCGTTCAAAACTTTACAAGAATTACAGAGCATACAGCAACAATGATTGATCTTATAATAACTAATGAAAAATCAAATTCCCCACTCACCCAAAATAGCGGATCACTCCATTATAACTACAGAATTTCCTTCTTTTAAAAGAGTTAAGTAAAACCCAAGTGTCAGAGATATGAAAAACTTTAATGAACTTCAGTTTCAATTGGACATTATGAGCTGTGTATGGCCTATAACCTTGAAGTTCACAAACGAGATTGGAAACTATCTGGTACAAATTATAACTGAGAAATTAAATAAGCACGCTCCAATAGTAGAAAGAGGGACAATGTGCAAATGAGGAAACAAAAAATGGTGGACGCTCGAAATTAAAGATGCAAATTCTAATAGAGACAGATTGTACAGAAGAGCAGTGATAACTAGACTTGAGGATGACTGGATAAGCTATAAACAGAATAGAAACAGAATAGTTCAGCTTATTAAAGAAAAAAAACAGGCATATTATAATAGAAAAATAGACGAAGCTAAAGGAGATTCTAAAGAAATTTGGAGGACTCTGGAGAGCCTAGTCATTTCTAGTAAAAACAATAAACAACAAGAAGGCATTTTTTTCAAGGGAAAGATGGAAAAGGATAACAAAATAATAGCAGAAAAATTTACAAAGTATTAGTGCCATAACACAAGACATGGGAGAAGTTGAAACCTAGAAAGTTCGAAACAATATCGAAACCCCAATAAATAATAATAATTTTGAAACATTAGAACTGACTGACCTTAGAAAAACTGTAAAAAATCTAGGAAACAAGACAAGTAGTGTTGATGGCGTTAATGTCAGAATTTTAAAACTAGCATTTGAAGTAATTTGTGATTGCTTTCTGAAACTAATTATCATTAACCTAAAAAGAGGAAGCTTCTCCCAAGAATGGAAAAATGCAATGATTACTCCTATAGAAAAAGTAATTAACACTAATAGGTGTGAAGAATATCGACCAATTAATATGGTAGCTACGTATGAAAACCTTCTTGAAACTATTGTAAGCAAACAATTCTCTTTATGTTCAACAAAAGAGATTTGGATAATCTCCAGAAAAAACAAAACAGGGCATTAAGATGTATAATAGGTTGTAATAGGTATTCAAGAATAAAAGATATGTTGAAAACAACAGACTTACGAGGCTGGTTTGAAAAGTCCGTGCAAAGTCCGAGAGATGGCACCACCGGCGCGTATCGAGGTCATGTTTAGTTAGTAGCATCTCTTGAATGAACGCACACCAAGTTTTCACCCATATTGGTCTATTTCTTTGTGTTTGGCATTCGTGTGAATCAAGGAAGTCGAGTGATTTTCAAGAAATGGACGAAAAAGAATTTCGTGTGGTGATTAAACATTACTTTATGAAAGGCAAAACGCCTCAGGAGACTAAAGAGAAGCTTGATAAACATTATGGTGACTCTGCACCTTCAATTAGAACAGTCTATAAGTGGTTTCAAAATTTTCGGACTGGCCATATGGGCACAAGTGACGCTGAACGTTCTGGACGGCCTGTGGAGGTTACGACTCCAGAAATCATTGATCAAATCCATGATATGGTGATGGATGACAGAAGAGTTAAGGTGCGTGAGATTGCTAGTGCTGTGGGCATCTCGACTGAACGGGTACATAATATTTTGCATAAACATTTGGACATGAGAAAGCTATCCACAAGATGGGTGCCGCGATTGCTCACGCTTGACCAAAAACGGAATCGTGTGAAGTGTTGCAAGGATGGTTTGCAGCTGTTCCAGAAGAATCCGGAGAACTTTAAGCGTCGTTTCGTCACTGTGGATGAAACATGTATACATTACTATACTCCTGAGACCAAACAACAATCTAAACAATGGGTTACCAAGGAGGAATCTACACCAAAAAAGGCGAAGACCGTTCCTTCGGCCGGAAAGGTTATGGCGACTGTCTTTTGGGATTCGCAAGGGATAATCCTCATCGACTATCTGGAAAAGGGTAAAACTATTACAGGTGAATATTATTCATCGTTGATGGACCGTTTGAAAACCGAGCTGCAAGAAAAACGCCCGCGATTGGCCCACAAGAAAGTCCTTTTCCATCACGACAACGCACCAGCACACACCTCAGCAGTTGTGGTCGCAAAATTAATGGAAATAGGATTCCAACTCGTTTCACATCCCCCGTATTCTCCAAACTTGGCTCCCTTGGACTACTATTTGTTCCCCAATTTGAAAAAATGGCTGGCGGGACAAAGATTTTATTCAAACGAGGAGGTGATTGAAGACACCAATGGATATTTTGCAGACTTGGACAAATCCTATTATTCGGAAGGGATCAACAAACTAGAACATCATTGGACGAAGTGTATAAGCCTAAAAGGAGACTATGTCGAAAAATAAAAAAGGTTTACCCCCAAACACATAAGTAGTTTTTATTTTTGCACGGACTTTTCAAACCAGCCTCGTATTAAGTGTAAAACAAAATATCTTTTTAAATACAATGATAGTTGTTTTTAAAATTAAAAATAGACTGTACCCTGAACATATTTTAGAAAAATTACAATTTGTCAATGACATTCACGCATATAGCACTAGAAATAGATTGGACTTTTATGTTCTCACTGTAAATTCGTCATACGCTGAAAATTGCTTATTCCATCGAGGACTTATAGAATTTAACAATCTTCCAATAAATATGAACAATGCAAACTTTGTAAACTTTAAAAAATTGTTAAGAAGCTATATAATAGATAACCATAGCATAGCATTTAAGTTAGTTTGTAATGATATATATTTTGTAATTTTATTTGTTTAGCTTGGCTAATAAAGATTATTATTATTATTATTATTAAAGAATTCCTTGGACTAAAACATATCGACGTTGTCTGAAAGCGAGTATTGGACCAAATGGTTCGTGTGAACCGGTGCATCGTCCTTCTGAAAAACATATGGCTTTCCAGATGCGATACTGTCACTACGGTGGCATAACATCATCTTTACTGGACACAAAACCTAGCCTGAGAACATTGGTCGGAGATCCTGTTCTGAGAATAACGGGAAAATCTTTAATGTCGTGGCAGTCATTCTTCCAGTTGATTATAACATCAACGGTAAACATTTTTTCGTCAGAAAAGAACTTGGTACGTTCCGCCGCTTCATTTTTCAAAAAACACAATAGCAAAAGTCCCTTTGTACTGGCAGCCTCGAAAAGCATCTGTCATATCTTCAGTACGGGCAATTTGTATCGAGGGCCTTCTTCATCAATAACGGTTGAACTGTGGTATACAAAGAACTGAATTATTTCTATTGCTGAGTGCCCAGTACGAAGGTCTTCAACGATCGCCACTCTTGGGTTATACTCCGCATTTGGTTTCAACATCACTGACATTTTGAGGTTAGGATTGTTTACTAGAAACACCAGTCTTTCTCAGACACCAATAAAAACCTCTGGCAGAGGCATAATACGGCGGAAATTTTGAATTGAACTTTGTTCGGATTTTGGTTCATAACTATGAAAACAATAAATTTTTATATCATAATTTGACAACATTGAAGGTCACATGTGTCTCAACTTTACAATTTAGTTCTAGCTATTGATTGTAACATAATAAAATTTGTTAAGAATGACAATAAATTTAGGGGTACATCACCGATTACAGCAGATAGAGGAAATGTGGTCATCAGTTAAATATTTACCTGATCCTCAGTCCGATCCTGTTGACGCTTCGAATAATTCAATAAACTTTTATTTGGATGAATTGCAAAAGTTGCCCAATAAATAGGAATCTTATTTGAAGAAAAACAAGATTTACTGAAAGGCCGTGACCTGAAGATCATCGCTCGCATACCGTTACCTACCCATACATAGTGTCGGCGATCTTGATCTTGAGAAAATTCTTGAACTTGTCGCTTAAATAATAAAACTTGTCTTGTTTGTTTTTATTAATGTTGTCGTTAACTTTACGATCGACAGCTAAGTAATTAAACAAACTTTGATGAAATGATGTTGTTTGATGAAATATTTTATTTGTATATAACACTAGCCGTGCCCGCGGCTCCGCTCGCGGAAGATGATTCACTATTATCGCCACTGCTTATTCCTTATGTTACCTAACGTAATAAAATATATCCTATAACCGGACTAGAGAACCTATATATATATATATATATATATATATATATATATATATATATATATATATATATATATATATATATATAACAAGGATTTTCTACAGCTAACGCTGTCTTCCTTCTCTCAGCCTTTGATTCCATCCGTTTCCATCTTCCCAGTCTCCATCTGTTAGACCGATGTCTCCTCCATAGCCTCGTCCACATCGTCTCTCCACGATCGTCTGGGCCTTCCTCTTTTTCTTCTCCCTATAGGGCTCCACTCCGTTATTTTCTTTATCCACCTATTATCTTCGCTTCGTCTTATGTGTCCATACCATTTTAATCGTTTTTCTTCAATGGTGTTTATTGCGTTCTCTTTGATGTTCATTCTGCTTCTTATTTCTTCATTTGTTATTCTCTCCATACGTGCCACTCTACAACATCTTCTCCAATACTCCATCTCTACAGCGTTAATTTTAGATTTATTTCTTTTGTTGATCGTCCATGTTTCTGACCCGTATGCCATTATGCTTTGTATTATTGATTTGTATATGCGTGTTTTGTTTCTCTTTGTAATGTGCTTGTCCCACAGGCTCGAATTTAATTGTCTTATGCATGTTCGCGTTTGTCCTAATCTAGCTTTAATCTCTTCTTCTGATGTTGCGTTTTTTGAAATGATGGTTTCTAGATATTTAAATCTATCGGTTCCTTTGATTATTGTTTCGTTATCTACTTCTAGATTCTCCACGTTTCCCGCCTTTGTTGTTAGATATTCCGTTTTATCAAAGTTTATTGCTAATCCTGCTTTAGTGTACTCTTCTTTCAGTTTTCTTACCATATAACTGAGGTCTTCCTCATCTTGCGCTATGATTTCTTGGTTGTCTGCGAAACTTAAGAGTATATAAGTAATCTTCTCGTATTGGGACTCCCATTCCACTACATTTTTGCTTCCATTTTTTTAATGTTTGTTCGAGGTATATTTTGAATAGTGTTGGGAATGTAGAGCATCCTTGTAATAGGCCTTTTGATGTTTGAAGTCTCTTCTCTATTTTATGTCCTATTTTTATGTTCACTGTGTTGTTTTCGCAGAGAGCTTTTACTGCGTATATTAGTTCTTTGTCAATGCCTATTTCTTTCATTGCGTTTCATAATCTTTGTCTTGGTACTGAGTCATAGGCCTTTCTTATGTCTATGAAGACTAGATGAACTTCTCTATTCTTTGGCAGTTTTTTTTTCCATTGTTTGTTTTATGGTGTATATGTGGTCTATACATGATTTTCCGGCCGTAAAGTCTGCTTGGCCTTCTCCAATTTTTCCTTTTACATTTCCCTCCATGATATTTTTAATAATTTTTCCATACAAACGTCCCATACTCGATACTATGCTTAGGCCTCTATAGTTAGTGCATTTTCTGCGGTCTCCCTTTTTAAATATAGATACTATATAAGCTTTTGACCATTCCTCTGGTATTTTTTCTCCATTTATCGCTCTGTGGAACATGTTTCTCAGCATTCGATGTAATTTATTAGACCTGTACTTAATCATTTCATTTACCACACCCCCAGCCCCTGCAGATTTATTATTTTTCAGTGTTTTTATTGTTTTCTTTACTTCTTCATAGCTTAGTTCTATCTCTTTTATTTCCTTATTCTGTTCTACTTCAAGGTTCTCTTCTTGGAATTCTTGTCTGTCTTCTGTTAGCAGCTTCTTATAATATTCTTCCCACTCGCTTTCTGGGATGTACTCTATATACGTCTTCTCTCTATTGTTAGTCCTTAATGCTTTAATTATTCTCCATGACTCTGTACTTCTAGTTCCTCCTATATACTGTTCTACATGTTCGCACGATTTTTCCCATCTCTCGTTCTTTTCTTTATTTATCATCCTCCTCGTTTCTGCATTTTTCTCTTTATATTTCTGTAGATCTTCTTCTGATTTTGTATTTAGCCATCTTTCGTATAGTCTTTTTTTCTCCTTTATAGATTCTTTGGTTTTTTCACACATTCTAATTTTAGGTTTCTCATTCTCGTTGTCTTCTTTACCTAATGCTTCTAGGGATGCCTGTTTGATGCATTTTTTATGTGGTCATACATCTGTTGGAGGTTGTCGTAGTTAAATTCATTTAATTTTTGATCTAATCGTCGTCTATATAGGTCTCTTATCGTTTCGTCTTGCAGTAAGTGTATTTTGATATACATATTCGTTATATTACATCTATCACTTTTGATCTACTTGGAATTTCGATGTTAAGAATACGATCTTGGAGTCTAATATTTGGCATTTTCCTCCCCATTGCTCTTACCTGGCGTTTATTTATTATACTTTTATTTAAAGCCCACGTTTCACTGCCATATGTTAATACAGGCAGTGTATATTCATTTGATGAATATACACTGCCTGTATTAACAATATTATTCATTATATATTATCACTTGACACATCTGTGTTTCCAGACATGTGGAAAACATCACGTATTACGCAGATATCACTGCAGCAACACGGTTTTGTGAAGGGACCGTTCGACGGTTTCAAACTTATTTTGTCTTACGCAAGACCTTGCGGAATCACTTGATAGGGGTGAGCAGACCGACGTGATTTACACTGATTGTTCTGAGGCCTTTGATCGGCTGGATCATGAGATTCTGTTGGACAAGTTGTTCGCAATTGGGTTCTCGGGTAAGTTATTATCTTTTTTTAAATCATACTTGATAAACCGCCCGCAGTTTGTACAGTGTCTTGGTCAGAATTCTTCTAGCTTTGTTGTCACATCGGGAGTGCCGCAGGGATCACATTTGAGGCCACTCCTTTTCAATATATTTATAAATCATCTTACTCAGAGAGCGGGTGTTGAATACCTACTTTACGCTGATGACGTAAGGCTATATTGCAGAATCAGATACCTGAACGACTGCATAAGACTACAGGATGGCTTTAATCTTATAAACGATTGGTGTAGTAACAACAAACTTCTTTTGAATATATCCAAGTGCAATGTGATCACCTTTACAAAAAAGTTGAGTCCCATACAATTCAATTAAAGTATGAACGGTCAGCTCCTACAACGATGTCAGTCGGTGCCTGATTTGAGTGTTTTGCTGGACACTGCATTGTCTTTTCGTGGCCATGTTGCAAGGATTACGGCGGAGAGTTTTAAACTATTGGGTTTCATCATACGTAATAGTGCCGACTTTGTTGAATATGATACTCTAAAATTGCTTTTTAATAGTTTCGTGAGATCACGGCTTGAATACTCAGTTGTTGTTTGGTGCCCCTTTTATCAAGCGCACATTCAAAATATTGAACAAATTCAAAAGCGTTTTTTAAAGTACGCTAGTTTTAAACTCGATGGAGTATATCCCGAAATACCTTATTTCTATGAGAGTTTCTTGGATAGATTTTTAATGGAAAGTTTAGAAGCACGCCGAAACAAAGCCCAAATTATATTTTTACATAAAATAATGTCAAATAAAATTGATGCATACAAAATCTTGCAGTGTTTGCCTTTTTATATATCTGGACCCGTCACGTAGTTTGCAAACTTTTAATTTAGCAACTCCAAGAACAAATGTCCTAAAATTTTCTACCCTTTTTCAAATTCGCGAGAAATTTAATCAAATGCAGAACCTGCTTGATATTATCAACTGCAGCGTGATCAAAATAAAAAAAAATGTTGTTTTAAAATATGTTGTTAATAAGCTATTTAATTTTAATTAGGTTTAGTACATTTCATCTTATTTTCCCATTCTGTAATTGGAATACTGTAATATGTGGTGAATAAATAAATAAATATATGTATATATATATATATATATATATATATATATATATATATATATATATATATATATATATATATATATAAACACATGGGCTGAAAAGTCCCGGGCCTAACAAAGAAAACACGGTTTTTTTGGTTCAAAATTAGCTTTATTCATCAACGTAATCTCCATCAAGAGCAACGCAATCATTCCAGCGCCGCTCTAACATTTCAATACCACTTTTGTAGAACGATTTATCTTTTGCCTCAAAATAGGCCTCAGTTTCAGCGATAACCTCTTCATTCGTGCGAAATTTCTTACCGGCGAGCATTTTTTTCAGGTCTGCGAACAGCCAGTAGTCGCTGGGAGCCAAATCTGGCGAATACGGTGGATGTGGGAGCAATTCGAAGTTCAATTCATGTAGTTTTGCCATTGTTTTGATTGACTTGTGACACGGTGCGTTGTCTTGATGAAACAAAATTTTTTTCTTTGCCATATGCGGTCGTTTCTTTGCAATTTCGGCCTTCAAACGCTCCAATAACGCTATATAATATTCACTGTTGATGGTATTTCCTTTCTCAAGATAGTCGATGAATATTACACCACGCACATCCCAAAATACCGAGGCCATAACCTTTCCAGCCGATTGTTGTGCTTTCGGGCGCTTTGGACGAGGTTCACCAGTTGCTGTCCACTCAGATGACGATCGTTTTGATTCCGGAGTGAAGTGATGGTTCCATGTTTCATCCATTGTCATATATCGACGCAAAAAATTCCGGTTTGTTACATTTAAACATGGCCAAACACTGCTCAGAATCATCAACACGTTCTTGTTTTTGATCAACAGTGAGCAAACGCGGCACCCACTTTGAACAGAGCTTTCTCATAGTCAAATGCTCATGCAATATAAAGCCAACACGTTCTTTTGATATCTTTACGATGTCAGCTAACTCACGCAACTTCACTTTTCGATCATTCAAAACGATTTTATGGATTTTTTTGATGTTTTCTGGTGTTACCGCCTCATTTGGACGTCCACTGCGTTCTGCATCATCGGTGTCTCTACGACCACGTTTGAAGTCAGCAAACCAACGTTTTTATTGTTGTTTCTGATGGAGCGGAGTCCTCGTAACACTTTTCAAGCCATTGCTTCGCTTGAACGGTATTTTTTCCCATCAAGAAGCAGTGTAAAATTAAAAACACGAAATTGTTTTTGATCCATTGTTTTGAAAATAACAAAAGTAGCGTCACTCTTAGCACAATAACTCACAAACTAATGAATAGAATATCATGAAATTTTAACAGCTGTCTTTTGAAGGTTAGTATTAACTGAAAAAAAGGTGACTGCAATAAAAACTAGCGCCATCTATGTGTTAGGCCCGGGACTTTTCAGCCCATGTGTTATATATATATATATATATATATATATATATATATATATATATATATATATATGTATATATATATATATATATATATATATATATATATATATATATACAGGACGTTATAGTTTAGGTCGTTTCTGACCGATTTGACTCTATGACATGATGTCCTAAACTTAACCGTTTTCGAGATATTGAACTTTAAAGATTTTCTAAAAAAAAACATGTTTTTTTTTGCTTTTATACCGATTTTTTTTTATTAGAGGTTCTCGAGTGCGATTTTTTGGTTATTTTTAGTTAGTCTGTATGTCAAGTATCAAAAATCATCAAAAAAATTTGAACTAGTTACTAACAGTTTCAAATGGCGGCTTGTTAATGTTTCTAAGTTACGAATTTTTACCAAGTGTTTCCTACTTTAAATCAAAAAAGAGAAAAAAAAAATGTATGGAAGTTATTCTGCAAATTATTTTAAAAACTTTTACGTCTTTTTAGCTATCTAAAACGGTATAATATCTACTGGATTTATTGAAAATTCTAAGAAAATGAGATTTCAATAGGCCCAAATGTAGAGTAACATAATAATAGAATTTAGATACTACCAATTACCGGTTTACTACCTGCACCTTCAAACAATAAAAAGGGTTGGGTAAGCATTTTTTTCCGGTCGGGGTACTCTCTGTGCGAGTGACATTTTCTGTTCATTAAACATTATTGAATGATTTTTAGTCTGCTCGTGCGATTCGTCCGTGGTAGATGTGCTATACCGTGCTTTTCAAAAATATCTGTGTTTCATCTTTTGACTGTGTGAATTGGCTCGTAACTGGATTTTGATCTCTGCTTGTGAATATGGCAACGTATACCAACGAGGAATATGCTGACATCCTAATGTGTTACGGATTTTGCGAAGGAGTGTCGTCGCGTGCACGTGATGAATACATATTGCGATATCCTACTCGTCGTGTACCTGATGTTAGCGTATTTGATGGAACTTATCGAAGACTACGAGAAACTGGTTCCGTACAAAGACGGCGGACTGACATGGGACGACCACGTATCTTTGACGAAGACGAAGAAAACGAAATACTATGTCTCTTTGAGGTGAACCCAACCACATCTACAAATGTTGTCGCACAACAGCTTGGTATTTCGCAGTGGAAGGTATGGTTTGTAATGCATACTGTTGGGCAATACCCTTACCACTATACGCCCGTGCAAGTCATTGAAGAAGGGGATCCGTTGCGACGATTAGAATTCTGCAGATTTATGCTCAATACCGATGTCGAAGGGCAACCCAAACAAAAAAAGAACGAAAGGATCACAAACAAGATTCAGCTTAAATGTGTGGATGGGTATAATTTCAAATTATTTGGTTGGGCCATTCTTCCTGCCAGATAATTTAAATGGCGAGGAATACGACAATTTTTTGCGGAACGATTTACCTAATTTGATGGAAGACCTACCTATTGGTTTGAGACAAAACATGTACTTCCAACACGATGGCTGCCCAGCTCACTACAGAGGAAGTGTTCGTGCATGGGTCAATGATAATTATCCCAACAAATGGATTGGAAGAGGCGGACCCATACCTTGGCCGGCGAGAAGCCCAGACCTAACACCGATGGATTTTTATGTGTGAGGTCACATGAAAAGTCTCGTATACGACCAGATGACTCCTATCGAAAATGTGGATGTCCTAAGACAAAAAATAATTGATGCTGCTGACGAAATGAGGCGGCACCTCACAACCAGCGTTGTGGCAAGTAATTTAAGAAAAAGAATGAGAATTTGTGTTAGAAATAGGGGCGACCATATAGAACATGAATTATAATTAATAAAAAATATTAAATTGCAAGATTTTTTGTTTTATTTGTGTATTTTTCGTATTTTCACCTAGAACTAAAAATTTACCTTTTGCTACCCGAGCCCGCTTTAGGTGTCATTCTGTGTACAGTTTTCCTATTAAACTTCTAGTATTATACCTTTTTTGATAGCTAAAAAGACGTAAAAGCTTTTAAAATAATTTGCAGAATAACTTCCATACATTTTTTTTTTCTCTTTATTGATTTAAAGTAGGAAATACTTGGTAAAAATTCGTAATTTAGAAACATTAACAAGCCGCCATTTGAAACTGTATAAGTAACTAGTTCAAATTTTTTTGATGATTTTTGATACTTCACATACAGACTAACTAAAAATAACCAAAAAATCGCACTCGAGAACCTCTAATAAAAAAAAATCGATATAAAGGCTAAAGGTTTTTTTTTAGAAAATCTTTAAATTTCAATATCTCGAAAACGGTTAAGTTTAGGACATCATGTCATAGAATCAAATCGGTCAGAAACGACCAAAACTATAACATCCTTAATTATCTAGGACGACTTTCCCTGTATACATATATATATATATATATATATATATATATATATATATATATATATATATATATATATATATAATATATATATATATGTATATATATATATGTATATATATATATATATATATATATATATATATATATATATATATATATATATATATATATATATATATATATATATATATATATATATATATATATATATATATATATATATATATATATATATATATACACCATCGCAGATAGTGCAGAATAATGATGGAACAGCCTCTTAAAGTCCGAAGACCACCTAACTACACTGAAAAATACAATATAGAATCATTGTCATCGGAAAGCACAAAAAGAAGGATAATAATACGGATGAATATGAAGTCGACAGATGCTGGTGTGAAATCAATGACTTTATCCAAAAAGCCTGCTGAAGAATTTGTTGGAAATAGAAAAACGAACACAAATGTAATAAGAAACTTGCGAAAATAAAGAGGAAAAGCCATTTGACATCTAAAAACTCCGGAATACAGGAACAACGTACTAATTACATAGAAACCAGAAATAGAGTTAACGCCAGAATAAAAGCAGTCAAAAGGGAGTATTGAATTAAGTTTGCAAGCGACATGGAACGTGATGTACAGAGTACAAAGGAAGGTATGGAGGATGCTGAAAAATGAAAAAAAAAAAACAGTTAATGAATACGTACACACAAGAGGAGAAGAATCTCGATACGGCAAACATACTTCAGAGAACTCTATAACACTAAAGAAACCAACGCCATGAAGGAATATAAAATAGAATATAAAGCGAGCTTTGAGGAAAGAGAAGTAATAACAATGATGAAGAAATTAAAGAACAGAAGGGCACGAGGGACAAAAAAACCTATCCAGAAAACTACAGGGCAATAACTCTTCTAAAATACAATAAGGAAATTGTTCACAGGCCTGTTGAAGGAGAAACTGGAATCACAGATAAAAAACAGAGAAGAACAACATACATATATATATATATATATATATATATATATATATATATATATATATATATATAAATATATATATATATATATATATATATATATATATATATATATATATATATATATAAATATATATATATATATATATATATATATATATATATATATATATATATATATATACATATATATTTATATATATATATATATATATATATATATATATATATATATATTCTATTTCCTTTGGAATATTTAACTTGTATCTTCAATAATGAAACTTATCTTTTTGTCGATGGTATCGTCGGCTTTCAGGTCTGACGAAAATAATTAGACATAGTTTATTTTAATTTAATGAGATGGTATTTGGTGCAACGTAGGCTATTAGTTTAGTATTACGATTATCATTGTTTTATGAATTCATGGGTTATGGATCTTAAAATAATGATTGGGAAACAAATGGAGGGATCCACTTTTGAAACGACGTTACAGAAATTAAAGGATGTAATTAAATAACGGTGTTTCCTAAAAATGAAAGCTTTGGAATTTCGGTTCTAAGAATTTTGTCTACTATTTGAACTTAACAAATAATAAGTAAAACAATTTATTTGAAATGCCATTTGTACCATTTAGAAACGATGGTTTCAAAAATATGAAAGTCATTCCAAAAGTTATCTTCCGAACACAGATACGGCGCCAAGACAGCTAAATTATTATAATATTTGTTAAGTGTTGTTTACCGTACTAGATGGCGTGCGGTGTGGTTTTGACACATGTGTGCACTTGTCTTTTCGTAGCGATCGTGTAAATAAATAAGTTTTAACATTTTCTAGAAAACTGCTAAAATTAAAATGAAAACTGTTATGAAATACTTCCCTTCATTTTTTAGAAATTTACCAGACCTATCAATCCACACTCGAATATATAAATATCTCACATTATTCAATAATCGTGAGAGCAGACCACAAACCAACAGACACAGACCTCGTCTCACGGACATTAAAAATTATGATTTTCATAAGTGAGATTCAACAATTTGCACCTCTGGCTATTGTAAGTAGTTTTGAAGGCAAACCTGCCCTCTTTCGGGGAGTGTTTACAGACACAGACAATAATTTTTGGATGGTTTTAGCTTCTACATGATGAAAATTCATTATAAATACATAATAAAAGACTGTTTTTAGTCAATTTCCACTGGTTTATTTAAATTGCGATGACGCGTTTCGCTGTCGGTGCACCTTCTTCAGATCTACATTTTACACCGTCAAGTTAGGTTTAATGTTCACAATTTTATATAATTTCTTACTTATAATATTACACCTAACTAAATTACATTGATAGTATTGGAAAACTCACACAGACTTGGAATTAGGAGAATAAATTCAATAATGGTGAATTGTTTAAATCTGCCTGGTCGTTGAGTAAAGTACCTGTAGTCCTTAATCGATTTATTTGCATTGTCTCTAAAAGATTTAGTTTTAAACCTTTTTGTTGGGTGTGTAAAATTTTGAAATTCTTGTTAAATGTGTGATTTTCTTTTAAAAGATGATTAGCATATGTTGAATGATGGATGAAACTTTTTGCGTGTTCTGTAATTCTTTGTATAAATGTACGGTATGTTTAGGACATGACCCACATGTTAATTGATAAACCCCTGATTTATTGTCTTTAATGATTTGTGGTTTGTAGTTTTTGAAATATTTTCCTATAGTATTGTTAGTCTTGTAAGCTATGTTGATATTTTTGATTTAAAAATTTTCCTAATTTTTCTTTTGGTTTACCGAAATAGGTTAAGCATTTAAATTTGGTTTCTCTGTCCTTAAAATGTGGATATATTTCTGAGATTGCCTTGTTTCTAAGTTTCTTTCTAACGATGTTATCGATTAAAGTAACCGAATAACCGTCGTTAACGGCTACTTGTTTTATGTAGTTTAATTCTTTAGTAATTAATTCTTTAGTAAAATTGTCCTCTGATAAGGGGATATTACTTAGTCTATGTATAAAGCTAGAATAAGCCGCTAGTTTATGATGGTTAGGGTGGTGAGAACTATTGGGAATTGTGGTATCTGTATGACAAGGTTTGTGATATATTGCAAATTCATGTTTTTTCATAGTTTTACTGATTGTTAAGTCTAGGAAGTTGATTTTCCCTTCGACTTCTTCTTCCATTGTAGAACTGATATTTCTATGTAAAGAATTAATGTACTGTAAAAAGTGAGTTAATTGTCTGTCCGTACCTGTAAAGCCTACAATTATATCGTCTATGTATCGATACCAGTATAGACAATTATTACTATTGTTATTATGGTTGTTAAATATTTATATAATTATTTAAATTATATAAATAATTAAAAGTGGAAATTGACTAAAAACAGTCATGGAATACTTTCGAACTTTCCCTTGGATGGACGTTTGTTTTCGATCCGATAACCCATCTGACTGCGCCAGGGAGGTCTCCGATGTTATTTTGGCTGGTATGGAAGCTTACATCCCTTTTTCGAAGAAATGCTCCTCCAACGGCAAGCCTTGGTTCGACCGAAAATGCAAAGAAGCTGTTGCTTCTAAACATATTGCCTACCGACAATGGCGTGAAAATCCTAACACCTTAAATCGAAACATCCTTGTTCATGCCCGGAACAGATGCAAGGGAATTATCGACGAAACCAAGGAGGCACACAATCAACGAATTAGAAACAAACTTCTCGCTTGTCCCAACAATTCCAGGTCCTTTTGGGCAGTCGCTAAGGCAGTTAGTCAAAACTTTACCAAATCCACGATACCACCACTCACACGGCCAGATAATTCCATTGCAACCACACCTGTTGAGAGAGCGAACTTGTTGGCTAAACTCTTTGCTTCACATTCTACTGTCGATTTCCAAGGAAAAACACCACCTACTATTCCCATATTGCAGTCAAGGATGCCCGATGTTGTCTTCAGACAGCGCATCATAAAGCGTATCTTAATGAAGCTAGACACCAAGAAGGCTTCTGGCGCTGACGGAATACCTGCCATAGTTCTCAAAAACTGTGCAAGGGAACTAACACCAGTTTTCTGTAGACTTTTTAACCTATCCTACAGAAAGGGAATATTTCCGTCCTGCTGGAAATGTGCCACGGTTCAGCCGATACCTAAAAAAGGTAAGAAGACCTTGCCAAATAACTACCGACCAGTTGCACTGCTTTCAATAATATCGAAAGTCATGGAAAAGGTTAGAAATGAGCATCTTCTAAAATATCTTGAACGATTCAATATTATTAGCGATCACCAATATGGTTTTCGTAAACATAGATCAACAGGAGATCTTCTGACTTATGTAACACATGTTTGGAACAACGCAATTGAACACTTTGGAGAATCTCGAGCGGTTGCTCTTGACATATCCAAGGCATTCGACCGTGTTTGGCACGATGGACTGTTGGCTAAGTTGCGCTCTTATGGTATGTCTGAAAGGTTCTGTTTGTGGCTCTCATGTTTCCTCAGAGAGCGTTCTTTACGAGTGGCGATCGACGGATTTCTTTCTAACACCCTCACTATCAACGCCGGTGTGCCCCAGGGCTCCATACTGTCTCCTACTCTCTTTCTCATTTACATTAACGATCTGCTGGAAAAGACCAGGAATCCAATCTACAGCTTTGCAGATGACAGTACGCTTGTCTCTTCATTCACCTTGAACGCTCGGACATCGGCTGCTCAGGCGAATATTCGCAGACAGCAGGAGGTCGTTCAACTTAACAAAGACCTGGAAGAAATTCTATCTTGGGGTGACAGTAACCAAGTGGACTTTAACGCTACAAAAACCCAAGCGGCGGTTTTTTCTAAAAAAGTTAACGTTGCTGAACCCGACATAGTTATGTCGGGGCACTCCATTCCCCTAGCATCGTCGCTCAATTTGTTGGGCGTTAGTTTGGGAGCAAATATGTCTTGGCATGAACATGTTGCAGGCATAGCAAGGAGAGCTTCTCAAAAATTGGGAATATTATTTAGAACCAGAAAGCTTTACACCCCACAGCAACTGTTAATTCTTTACAAAGCCCAAATTCGACCAACTATGGAATACTGCTCCCACGTTTGGGGCTCCGCTCCCAAACATACACTGCATTTGTTGGATTCTGTTCAGAGAAGAGCGGTCCGTCTGATTGGGGACCCGGAATTGACCGGCGGCCTTGATTCGCTGGAACATCGAAGAACGATTGGCGACTTGAGTCTGTTCTACAAGTATTTTCATGGAAAGTGTTCGAAGGATGTAGCCCGCTTAATTCCTCCCAAAGCGGTGCATGTTAGAAATACACGTCGCGCTGGTGCATCGCATCCGTATGAGGTTCAGCTTGTTACTCCCGCGTACGACGCTTTTCAAGCAATCTTTTATATGGAGAACGTCATCCCTTTGGAATAATTTGCCCAGCGCTGTGTTTCCCACCGAGTACAATTTACAGCGATTCAAGAACAACGTGAATCGCTTTTTCGGCACTCGTGCCGCTCCTGGAGCGCTTTAGGGACTTCCCTGCAGCACGTGTGCTAGACCAATAAAAAAAAAAAAAAATTATATATCTATAAAATAATTGTTTAGCGAGTTATTAACAATTATCGCTAGGCCCCACGTATAAATCAACTACGAAAATAAGGGCTGTAGTATGAACTTCAATTTTCGTAGTAGGTGTTTCGGTTAATAATATCCGTTTTGTTAAGACATGGCGTTACTAATACGCACGACATATTCAAAGCTATGCAGAACTATGTTTTTCGCACGATGACAATTAATAACAAGTAATGAAAGCACATCGATCTGACAAGATGCTTCGACTATTATCCATATTGCTTAGCAACATGATGGAGAAAAAGAAGACTCCTTCAAAGTGACCCTCGCAGTCTCCGAATAGACTGCCACATTTAAATAGTGAACAGTCTACTTGGGGATTTAATGTTAAAAAAAAATTGTAAAATCCTTATGCCCTATACTACAAAAAATACTGTATAAAAAATTGATGAAATTATATCCAACTAAACCGAGGAAAAATACGACTAAAAAAAGGTAAAGACATCAATAAACAAAAGAAGGAATCAAGAAAAAAAAGAAAACGGCAATTACAAAAGAATACCATTTTCACCACTTTTCACAAACGTAAACGACGAAGGGGGAACAGTCAGATGCCGCCCAAAAAAAAACCCTTTGAAGACGACATCGTCCAACCAAAGGAAATATTTCTTTTCAGCGTTCGACAATAAATGCTGATCAGAAGACACCGAGGCAATGGATAATGACTTTAAAAACCTACCTGAATTTATAAATTGTTAAAATAGGCAAAAAAATCAATGATTTAAATTGAACATGCAATCGTAAAACCTTAAAATTTTTCAGAAATATTTTAACTACATCTTATAAAACTGACTTTTTCGGGGTATGAAAAATTTTTTTTTTTTTTCACTCCACCCTAATTAATATACAGGGTCACAGGGAAAGTCGTCCTAGATAATTAAGGATGTTATAGTTTAGATCGTTTCTGACCGATTTGATTCTATGACATGATGTCCTAAACTTAACCGTTTTCGAGATATTGAAGTTTAAAGATTTTCTAAAAAAAACATGTTTTTTTTTGCATTTATATCGATTTTTTTTTTATTAGAGGTTCTCGAGTGCGATTTTTTGGTTATTTTTAGTTAGTCTGTATGTCAAGTATCAAAAATCATCAAAAAAATTTGAACTAGTTACTAACAGTTTCAAATGGCGGCTTGTTAATGTTTCTAAATTACGAATTTTCACCAAGTGTTTCCTACTTTAAATCAATAAAGAGAAAAAAAAAATGTATGGAAGTTATTCTGCAAATTATTTTAAAAACTTTTACGTCTTTTTAGCTATCTAAAACGGTATAATATCTACTGGATCTATTGAAAATTCTAAGAAAATGAGATTTCAATAAGCCCAAATGTAGAGTAACATAATAATAGAATTTAGATACTACCAATTACCGGTTTAGTACCTGCACCTTCAAACAATAAAAAGGGTTGGGTAAGCATTTTTTCCGGTCGGGGGTACTCTCTGTGCGAGTGACATTTTCTGTTCACTAAACATTATTGAATGATTTTTAGTCTGCTCATGCGATTCGTCCGTGGTAGATGTGCTATACCGTGCTTTTCAAAAATATCTGTGTTTCATCTTCTGACTGTGTGAATTGGCTCGTAACTGGATTTTGATCTCTGCTTGTGAATATGGCAACGTATACCAACGAGGAATATGCTGACATCCTAATGTGTTACGGATTTTGCGAAGGAGTGTCGTCGCGTGCACGTGATGAATACATACTGCGATATCCTACTCGTCGTTTACCTGATGTTAGCGTATTTGATGGAACTTATAGAAGACTACGAGAAACTGGTTCTGTACAAAGACGGCGGACTGACATGGGACGACCACGTATCTTTGACGAAGACGAAGGAAACGAAATACGACGTCTCTTTGAGGTGGACCCAACCACATCTACAAATGTTGTCGCACAACAGCTTGGTATTTCGCAGTGGTTTGTAATGCATACTATTGGGCAACACCCTTACCACTATACGCCCGTGCAAGTCATTGAAGAAGGGGATCCGTTGCGACGATTAGAATTCTGCAGATTTATGCTCAATACCAATGTCGAAGATGCATCTTTTTTTAAGAAAATACTATGGACTGACGAGTCGAAATTCGACAAAGACGGTCTTACAAACTACCACAATGCCCACTATTGGGCTTCTAAAGAGGAAGGCAACCCAAACAAAAAAAGAACGAAAGGATCACAAACAAGATTCAGCTTAAATATGTGGATGGGTATAATTTCAAATTATTTGGTTGGGCCATTCTTCCTGCCAGATAATTTGAATGGCGAGGAATACGACAATTTTTTGCGGAACGATTTACGTAATTTGATGGAAGACCTACCTATTGGTTTGAGACAAAATATGTACTTTCAACACGATGGCTGCCCAGCTCACTACAAAGGAAGTGTTCGTGCATGGCTCAATAACAATTATCCCAGCAAATGGATTGGAAGAGGCGGACCCATACCTTGGCCGGCGAGAAGCCCAGACCTAACACCGATGGATTTTTATGTGTGGGGTCACATGAAAAGTCTCGTATACGACCAGATGACTCCTATCGAAAACGTGGATGTACTAAGACAAAAAATAATTGATGCGTCTGACCAAATGAGGCGGCACCTCACAACCAGCGTTGTGAAAAGTAATTTAAGAAAAAGAATGAGAATTTGTGTTAGAAATAGGGGCGACCATATAGAACATGAATTATAATTAATAAAAAATATTAAATTGCAAGGTTTTTTGTTTTATTTGTGTATTTTTCGTATTTTCACCTAGAACTAAAAATTTACCTTTTGCTACCCGAGCCCGCTTTAGGTGTCATTCTGTGTACAGTTTTCCTATTAAACTCCTAGTATTATACCTTTTTTAATAGCTAAAAAGACGTAAAAGTTTTTAAAATAATTTGCAGAATAACTTCCATACATTTTTTTTTCTCTTTATTGATTTAAAGTAGGTAAAAATTCGTAATTTAGAAATATTAACAAGCCGCCATTTGAAACTGTTAGTAACTAGTTCAAATTTTTTTGATGATTTTTGATACTTGACATACAGACTAACTAAAAATAACCAAAAAAATCGCACTCGAGAACCTCTAATAAAAAAATCGATATAAAAGAAAAAAAACATGTTTTTTTTTTTTAGAAAATCTTTAAACTTCAATATCTCGAAAACGGTTAAGTTTGGGACATCATGTCATAGAGTCAAATCGGTCAGAAACGACCTAAACTATAACGTCCTTAATTATCTAGGACGACTTTCCCTGTAACCCTGTATATATATATATATATATATATATATATATATATATATATATATATATATATATATATATATATATATATATATACAGGGTTATATATATATATATATATATATATATATATATATATATATATATATATATATATTTATGTATATTACAATAGAGGTTTTTACGGATGGTGGAATGTAATACATTAAAATTCCGGGTTTCAATCCGTTCGTCTAACAATGAATTTGCACGACGTTTCGCCAAAATCTCATTTGGCATTTTTAAGTGCAGCTTGTGCTGCGAAGTGTACTTCTTTATATGTTTGATAATTTCTTCTCCATATTGATCTTTTAGTGTTTTATGGTTTAGCATATTTTTTTCATCCATGCTGTATATATTTTTTTGTTGAGTGTAAGGTTCTTTGATCTTGGTATATATATATTTTTTTATATTTTACGTGTTCTTGGAATTAGATCATTAAAACTGTTCTTGGTTCTGTTAAATATTTATTAACGTTTCGACCTTCGGAAGAGGTCTTCTTCAAAATTTGCTCTAAAAGATTACATTAGAAGAATTAAATATAGCTAGTTTTAATCCGTTTGTTGTATA
Source organism: Pachyrhynchus sulphureomaculatus (assembly GCA_019049505.1). Classification (NCBI taxonomy): domain Eukaryota; kingdom Metazoa; phylum Arthropoda; class Insecta; order Coleoptera; family Curculionidae; genus Pachyrhynchus; species Pachyrhynchus sulphureomaculatus. The sequence continues at coordinate 218,770,217 of CM032449.1, forward strand.
TTTCGGGGTTAAATATTTGTGTCTTTTCGTAGTTTTTAATTTAATAAAATTAACTGTATACATTAATGAGGGTCTTACCTTAGAAAGTAGTTCATTTTGTTGGGTGTTGAGTTTAAAATACTATTAATATCACATTTTTTCTTTCTACAAACAAACCACTTAACTTGAGGGACTTTATATGACTGGTAGGTAGATACGGTTTAGGTTATTTACATCTGTTTTTTCGTTTATTGCAGTGGGTGTCAACCGAATATGAACGGCTTCGAGAATTTCTCTTTTTTTTGTATTTATTTCGGTGTTGATAATTTTGATGTTTTTGAAATCAAAGGTATGGTTTTTATTTATTTCATGATTCGTGAGGGCTGTACTATTTTTTTTGTCGTATTTATGGCCTTTGATTCTATTTTCTAGATATTGGCTTGTTTGCCCGACATATATTCCTTCGCAGTTATTACATTTGATTTCGTAGACTATGTTACTTTTTTTATTTATTTGGGGTTTTGGTTTTAAGCCTGGAAAAATTGGATGAGAGCAGATTATATGATTTATGACATAACCGGATTTTGTAGTTTTCAAAAAGTTTTTTGAGTGGTTGGGATAGGCCATTTATAAACGGTAGTGCAATATATGATTTATGGTTGTTGTTGGATGGTTTTTTACTTATTGGGGTATTGTAAAAGTTATGTATTCGTTGTTTGAAGATTTTGTTTATAAGGTACATCGGATATTTGTTAAGTGTTAATGCTTCTTTAGCTTTGGTTATTGCACTCTCTTTGTATTCTGTGTCAGAAAGCTTGATTGCTCTATCTGCTAGACCTATGATTACAGATTTTTTTTGTGAATTCGGGTGGTGTGATTCATAATTAAGGTATCTAGAAGACCATGTATTTTTAGTGTACCATTCAGTTTTTATATTTTCATTATTGTGGTGTAAAGTTACATCTAAGAAATTTATCTTATTGTTGTCTTCTGTTTCGAATGTGAATTGAATGTTTTTGTGGTATCCATTGAATTTTTGTATGATATAATTAATTTGGTTTTTGGGTATAGCGGTCAAGCAATCATCAACGTATCTGTAAAAAAATGGAATGTTGACGTTTAATTTTGGTATGATATCAGTTTCTAAGTCTTCCATTACTAATTGTGCAATTACACTGGAAATAGATGCTCCCATTGCACACCCATCTATTTGTTCGTAAATTTTATTTTCGTATTGGAAATACATCGATTTTAGAATAAGTTCTGTTGCGTTTATAAATTCACTCATAGGGATGTCGGTGAATTGTTTAATTTTATCCCAGTTTTTCTTAATGGTTTTTTTACGGCTAATGCTATGGGTATACTGGTATATAGTGATATGACGTCAAGTGATATTAAGATATAATTATTTGGAAGTTTTATGTTTTTAAGTTTATCTTTAAATTGGAAAGAATCTTTAATGTAGTGGTCATTTTTATATAAGATTTTGTGTAAGATATCTTTGAAGTATTTGGAAAGTGAAGCATATGGGTATTGGATACGTGATACAATGGGTCGTAATGGAACGTTTTCTTTATGGAGTTTAGGAAGACCGTATATTTTTGGTGGAACTGCATTTCGAATTTTCAGTGATTTGGCGGTGTTGGGGGATATATATTGTTTTTGTTCCCATCGATCAATTGGTTTATTGTTATTTTTTTGGTATACATTTGTTGGGTCTAATTTAATTTGTTTATAGGTTTTTTTATCATTTAATAAATTTTCCATTTTGTTTTGATAATCATTTGATTTCATAATAACTGTTTTGTTGGTTTTATCTGCTCTTAATATTTTTATTTGAGGATTTTCTTTTAAAAATTTTTTTAGTTTTTCTTAAGTTTTTTTGATAGATAGAGGTTTTGTTTTGACTTTTTAGTTTGTTTTTGAAATTCGTTAAGATATTACAAGTTTTTGATCTAAGTTTGTCTTTTTGGCTATTTGTTAAGTGATTAATGCTTGTTTCTACATTTGCTATTATATTATGAACTGGCAGTTGTGATTCGTTTGTTATTTCCATAGCGAAGTTTGGTCCTAAGCTGAGGATTTTTGAAGCATAATCTGGGACTGCCATATCTGTGAGGTTTTCAATCCAACCGTCAGTTGTTTTTTTTGTCTTTATTGTGACCCTTATTTGAAAGCCCTTTTATTTTTTTAATGTTTTTGGTTTTTATTTTTTGAAATAGTTTTTTCGCATTTTTTTTGGTTATTGGATTTTAAAATATTAAATGTGTGTATTGGAATATTTGATTTAATAATGTTTTCAATATTAATTATTTCTTTTTGCAATTTGTCGATATAATAACAAGTGTCAGTGATTAGTAATTGTAGCGTTGCCGTGATGAACTTATTATAGAGTGTGTTTGTGAATCTACGTTCTAGGTTTACATTTTGAAATTTTATGTGAGTAATTTTAAGGTTCAGGAATATTGGTTTAAGTTTATCGGTTTTACATCTTAATAGAAATATTCTCCTATTTTTTTGGTTTACTAGTTTATTGGATAATGAAGTGTACTTCTTTATATGTTTGATAATTTCTTCTCCATATTGATCTTTTAGTGTTTTATGGTTTAGCATATTTTTTTCATCCATGCTGTATATATTTTTTTGTTGAGTGTAAGGTTCTTTGATCTTGGTATATATATTTTTTTATATTTTACGTGTTCTTGGAATTAGATCATTAAAACTGTTCTTGGTTCTGTTAAATATTTCGACCTTCGGAAGAGGTCTTCTTCAAAATTTGCTCTAAAAGATTACACTAGAAGAATTAAATATAGCTAGTTTTAATCCGTTTGTTGTATATTTCGGGGTTAAATATTTGTGTCTTTTCGTAGTTTTTAATTTAATAAAATTAACTGTATACATTAATGAGGGTCTTACCTTAGAAAGTAGTTCATTTTGTTGGGTGTTGAGTTTTAAACACTATTAATATCACATTTTTTCTTTCTACAAACAAACCACTTAACTTGAGGGACTTTATATGACTGGTAGGTAGATACGGTTTAGGTTATTTACATCTGTTTTTTTCGTTTATTGCAGTGGGTGTCAACCGAATATGAACGGATTCGAGAATTTCACTTTTTTTTTGTATTTATTTCGGTGTTGATAATTTTGAGAAATTCTCATATTCGGTTGACACCCACTGCAATAAACGAAAAAACAGATGTAAATAACCTAAACCGTATCTACCTACCAGTCAAATAAAGTCCCTCAAGTTAAGTGGTTTGTTTGTAGAAAGAAAAAATGTGATATTAATAGTGTTTTAAACTCAACACCCAACAAAATGAACTACTTTCTAAGGTAAGACCCTCATTAATGTATACAGTTAATTTTATTAAATTAAAAACTACGAAAAGACACAAATATTTAACCCCGAAATATACAACAAACGGATTAAAACTAGCTATATTTAATTCTTCTAATGTAATCTTTTAGAGCAAATTTTGAAGAAGACCTCTTCCGAAGGTCGAAACGTTAATAAATATATAACAGAACCAAGAACAGTTTTAATGATCTAATTCCAAGAACACGTAAAATATAAAAAAAAATATATATATACCAAGATCAAAGAACCTTACACTCAACAAAAAAAAAAAAAAAAAAAAAAAAAAAAATATATATATATATATATATATATATATATATATATATATATATATAAAAAATTATTAAAAAATACTGTATTACGTTTATACAAACTCAATATGCTTATTTTATATTAATATTACATTTCTCTTTCTTAGGAGAAGCCATTAATCTTGCCAGAGATTTTGGCTACGTCTGCGAAACCGAATTTCCATCTCGCCAAGTAGCCGAGTACCTGCTCGGCCAGCACGGAGAGACACCGCGACGAAAGGAACTCCTCCAGGCGACGAAACAAATCACAAACGAACTTATGGACTTGTTAAATCAAGACTGGTCCCCCCTGTGCAACACCCGACGTCAAGTTTTATTCGACCCATCGTGTGTCGTACCAGAAAAAGGCGTTTTTGCGGGGAAGTTTAATAACCTTTTTTCGTTTGAAGAAAACGGCTGCTGAAAGTTATCGATTGTTGGATGAAGCTTATGGTAAACATGCTCCAATCCAAAAAACTTGGATAGACCCAGGCTAGCCTTCAACATCACAACCAGTGCGCAATATATAGAGAAAGAAAGCTTTGCTGTGTATTTGGTGGGATAGTAAAGGAACTGCTGAAACCTGGTGAAACGAATTTTGGCGATAGATGCCGATAACAATTGACAAAGTTGAATCGAGCATTGAAGGGAAAACAACCAGAGTACACGATAAAGTCATTTTTAGTGTTCCGCACGAAACACTTATAAGATCACTTCGGTGTCTGTCCGTCTGTCTGTTTGTCCGTCTGTCTGTCTGTCACACCCCGATTTTCTCCGAAACTGTTTGTCGTAGAAAGTTGAAATTTGGTAATAATATGGGAATTGATGGCCTCATCAGAGACATGTAGTTTTGAAAGTTAAATTTTGACTTAAGGGGTTAGTTTTGGGAGGTGAAATCGGAAGTGAAAAAAAAAATTTTTTTACTAGGTAATCGAGTGTGGTGAAAGCTTGTGAAAACACGAGTAAAATATATATATATATATATATATATATATATATATATATATATATATATATATATATATATAATGTAATACTTGCGCGCGCACTTTTCTTTGTATTATTTTTAAAAAATCGAGAAAAATCGCTGTCCACCCGCCTTATCTCGAAAAATACTTATCAAAAAATTTTGAAAAAATGCTGGAATATTCTCCGTGGGGTGAAGATTGAACGAAAATTATCACGAGTGCATTACCTTTAATAATTTATCTGCTATATAAAAAAAAAACAAAAATTTCAAGGTCATCAGATTTCAGTAAAGATTGGAAACAAACTTTGTTGAAAACTCATTTGGAGTGTGTTTTGTGAAGTCACTGATCATTTTATACCTCTGTAACAATATTTTATATTTGAAAAGCAATCAACGTACGGAACACGAATTGCGCAAGTTCAACTTGCACTTGACCGGTTATTTATTCAACATGACAATGCTCAGCCCCATGTACCAAAATGTGTTAAAAACTATCTGGAAAACATCAGCCGTATTCGCCGGACTTAGCCCCTTCAAACTACCACTTATTTCGATCGATGCAGTACGGACTTTCAGAATAACATTTACATTCTTACGAAGTGAAAATTTGGCTTGATGAATGGTTGGCCTCAAAAGATGAAAAGTTCTTCGGGTGCGGAATCCATTCTTTGACGGAAAGATGGGAAAAAGTCATAGCTAACGATGGGCAATACTTTGATTATTAAGGTAAATCATTTTGTGATGGAAATAAACGCTTAAATGTGGCGAAAAAATCGACATTATTAACTGAAACACCTATTAGTTAATATTGTTTTTTATATACGTGGAGGTGGCAGATGAAAGAACGGTATATAACGGCTCAAATTTGGCCTCTGTTCAGTTTTATTAGTTAATATTGAGTATATGACTTTTCTAGTTCAGCGTTTCTAAAAAGTCAACAGATGCAAAATTCACTGAAGGTATACAAGAAGGGAAATACAAATCTCAAGTTAATGCTTAAATTCAGACCTTGATTAGTAAACACGCAATGAATCATAGCGTTCTGCAAAACTATGTAATATTGCAACAAAGTTTCAAAAACCTTTACCCTAATAACTATAAAATATAACGTAACTTCTTTGTTTCTACGAACTTGAATACATATCCATGCAAAATTAAGTAATTATTTTTATTTATGATTAGTATATGGTTATAAAGTAATTTTAAAACACAGCATTTCATTAGCCGCACGAAATATCTTTAAAATTTTATACTTACAGTACATTATTTTGTCTTTAACGTAAAAATTCATTAAGAAAGATATCATGATTTAAGAAGAACGTTAAAATTTAATATAAAAAAAACCGGTCAAGTGCAAGTTGAACTTGCACAATTAGTGTTCCGTACGTTGATTGTTTTCAAAATAAAAATTTTTGTTAGGGTGGTATAAAATGATCAGTGACTTCACAAAACACACCCCAAATGAGTTTTCAATAAAGTTTGTTTCCAATCTTTACTGAAAACTGGTGACCTTGAAATTCTGTTTTTTTTTATATACCAAATAAATTATTAAAGGTAATGCACTCGTGATAATTTTCGTTCAATCTATACCCCGTGGAGAATATTCCAGAATTTTTTCAAAATTTTTTGATTAGTACTTTTCGAGATAAGGTAGGGGACAGCGATTTTTTAAAAGTAATACGAGGAAAAGTGTGCGCAAGTATTACATTATATACGAGTATATATATATATATATATATATATATATATATATATATATATATATATATATATATATATATATATATATATATATATATATACATATTTTTACTCGTGTTTTCACAAGCTTTCATTTGACACCACAATCGATGACCTAGTAAAAAAAAATTTTTTTCACTTCCGATTTCACCCCTCAAAACGAACCCCTTAAGTCAAAATTTATGTTACGGTGGTATAAAATGATCAGTGACTTCACAAAACACACCCTAAATGAGTTTTCAACAAAGTTTGTTTCCAATCTTTACTGAAATCTGATGACCTTGAAATTTTTTTGTTTTTTTTATATACCATATAAATTATTAAAGGTAATCCACTCGTGATAATTTTCGTTCAATCTACACCCCGTGGAGAATATTCCAGAATTTTTTCGAAATTTTTTGATAAGTACTTTTCGAGATAAGGCCCGGGACAGCGATATTTCGCGAATTTTTAAAAATAACACAACGAAAAGTGCGCGCAAGTATAATATTATATATATATTTTTTACTCGTGTTTTCACAAGCTTTCATTTGACACCACACTCGATGACCTAGTAAAAAAATGTTTTTTTCGCTTCCGACTTCACCCCCCAAAACTAACCCCTTAAGTCAAAATTTAATTCTCAAAACTACATGGCTCTGATGAGGCCATCAATTCCTATATTATTACCAAATTTCACCTTTCTATGTCAAATAGTTTCGGAGAAAATCGGGTGTGACAGACAGACAGACAGACAGACAGACAGACAGACGGACGGACGGACGGACGGACGGACGGACGGACGGACGGACGGACGGACGACGGACGGACGGACGGACGGACGGACGGACGGACGGACGGACGGACGGACGGACGGACGGACGGACGGACGGACGGACGGACGGACGGACGGACGGACGGACGGACGGACGGACGGACGGACGGACGGACGGACGGACGGACGGACGGACGGACGGACGGACGGACGGACGGACGGACGGACGGACGGACGGACGGACGGACGGACGGACGGACGGACGGACGGACTGACGGACGGACGGACGGACGGACGGAAGGACGGACGGACGGACGGACGGACGGACGGACGGACGGACAGACGGACAGACGGACAGACGGACAGACGGACAGACAGACAGACAGACAGACAGACAGACAGACAGACAGACAGACAGACGGACAGACAGACAGACACCGAAGTGATCTTATAAGTGTTCCGTACGGAACACTAAAAAACAATCAAGTGCAAATTGGACTTGCGTAATTAGTGTTCCTTATAGCCAATTAATAAACATAGCTTCATCTCGAATCTATAAGTTTTTTTTTTATGGGTCTAGCACACGTGCTGCAGGGAAGTCCCTAAAGCGCTCTAGGAGTGGCATGTGCGCGGAAAAAGCGATTCACGTTGTTCTTGAATCGCTGTAAATTATACACGGTGGGAAACACAGCGCTGGGCAAATTATTCCAAAGGGATGATGTTCTCCATATAAAAGACTGCTTGAGAAGCGTTGTACGCGAAGTAACAAGCTGAACCTCATATGGATGTGAGGCGCCAGCGCGACATGTATTTCTAACATGCACCGCTTTGGAAGGAATTAAGCGAGCTACATCCTTCGAATACTTTCCATGAAAATACTTGTAAAAACAGACTCAAGTCGCCAACCGTTCATCGATGTTCCACCGAATCAATGCCGCCGGTCAGTTCCGAATCTCCAATCAGACGAACAGCTCTTCTCTGAACAGAATCCAACAAATGCAGTGTATGTTTGGAAGCGGGGCCCCAAACATGGGACCAGCATTCCATAGTTGGTCGAATTTGAGCTTTGAAAAGAATTAACAGTTGTTGTGGCGTGTAAATCTTTCGGGTTCGAAATAATATTCCCAATTTTTGAGAAGCTCTTCTTGCTATGCCTGCAACATGTTCATGCCAGGACATATTTGCTCCCAAACTAACGCCCAACAAATTGAGCGACGATGCTAGGAGAATGGAGTGCCCCGACATAATTATGTCGGGTTCAGCAACGTTAACTTTTTTAGCAAAAACCGCCGCCTGGGTTCTTGTAGCGTTAAATTCCACTTGGTTACTGTCACTCCAAGATAGAATTTCTTCCAGGTCTTTGTTAAGTTGAACGACCTCCTGCTGTCTGCGGATATTCGCCTGAGCAGCCGATGTCCAAGCGTTCAAAGTGAATGATGAAACAAGCGTACTGTCGTCTGCAAAGCTGTAGATTGGATTCCCGGTCTTTTCCAGCAGATCGTTAATGTAAATGAGAAAGAGAGTAGGAGACAGTACGGAGCCTTGGGGCACACCGGCGTTGATAGTGAAGGTGTTAGAAAGAAATCCGTCGACTGCCACTCGTAAAGAACGCTCTCTGAGGAAACATGAGAGCCACGAACAGAACTTTTCAGATATACCACAAGAGCGTAGCTTAGCTAACAGTCCATCGTGCCAAACACGGTCAAATGCCTTGAATATGTCAAGAGCAACCGCTCGAGATTCTCCAAAGTGTTCAATTGCGTTGTTCCAAACATGTGTTACATAAGTCAGAAGATCTCCTGTTGATCTATGAATCGTTCAAGATATTTTAGAAGATGCTGATTGATAACCTTTTTCATGACTTTCGATATTATTGAAAGCAGCGCGACAGATCGGTAGTTATTTGGCAAGGTCTTCTTGCCTTTTTTAGGTATCGACTGAACCGTGACACATTTTCAGCAGGACGGAAATATTCCCTTTCTGTGGGATAGGTTGAAAAGTCTACGGAAAACTGGTGTTAGTTTCTTTGCACAGTTTTTGAGAACTATGGCAATTATTCCGTCAGCGCCCGAAGCCTTTTTGGTGTCTAACTTCATTAAAATACGCTTTATGATACGCTGTCTGAAGATAACATCGGGCATCTTTAACTGCAATATGGGAATAGTAGGTGGTGTTTTTTCTTGGAAATCGACAGTAAAATGTCAAGCAAAGAATTCAGCCAACAAGTTCGCTCTCTCAACAGGTGTGGTTGCAATGGAATTATCCGTTTGAGTAGTGGTATGGTGGATTTGGTGAAATTTTGACTAAGGGCTTTAGCGACTGACCAAAAGGACCAGGAATTGTTGGGACAAGCGAGAAGTTTGTTTCTAATTCGTTGATTGTGTGCCTCCTTGGTTTCGGGCACAAACAAAGGTGTTACGATTTATGGTGTTACGATTTTTACCCCATTGTCGGTAGGCAATATGTTTAGAAGCAACAGCTTCTTTGCATTTTCGGTCAAACCAAGGCTTGCCATTGGAGGGGCATTTCTTCGAAAAAGGGATGTAAGCCTCCGTACCAGCCAAAATAACATGGAAGACCTCCCTGGCGCAGTCAGATGGGTTGTCGGATCGAAAACAAACGTCCATCCAAGTAATAGTTTTAAAACAAATATTTACTAAATAAAATAAAATTATTTTGTCTTCGGTACCTATCCGTTGATCACCAGTCATCATGATAATACTGGTGCACCGAATACGTATTGATATTTCATAGCTTTTAGTTCTGGTTGAATTGTCAACTTTCCAAACCTTTACCATCCTGTCATGCCACATAGTTTTTTTTTTTTAAGCAGAGAAATTATCAAATGTAATGCACTTGTAATAATTTTCATCTATCAGATATCGAGATAAAGAGGGACATCAATTTCTGACAATTTATACATAAAAAAGCATGCGCAAGTAATACATAATAAGCTTTTATGTGTCGCCCTACTCGATGACATGGTAAATTTTTTTTTCACTTTCGATTTCACCCCCTATACCATATACCAGATAAATTATCAAACGTAATGCATTTATTAAGTTGGGAATGTGGAATCTTTGGCACAATGATACTACTCAGTATATATCACCACTACACCAAACACTTTATTTTTGCACTCTACGCGCGTTTCGCTAACCATGTTAGCTTCATCACTGAGTCAATCATCGCTCCTGATGAAGCTAACATGGTTAGCGAAACGCGCGTCGAGTGCAAAAATAAAGTGTTTGGTGTAGTGGTGATATATACTGAGTAGTAATGCATTTATGATAATTTTTCCTCAATCTACACTTTATGAAGAATATTCTAGAATTTGTTCCAATTTTTTTCATCAGTATTTTTCGATATAGGGTGGGGAAAGAAAGTTTTTTGGCCATTTTTTTAAAATAATACAAAGAAAAGTGTGCGCAAGTATTATATACTGTGTGTATATATATATATATATATATATATATATATATATATATATATATACATATATATATATATATATATATATATATATATATATATATATATATATATATATATATATATATATATATATATATATATGAATTCCTGTTGACACACCACTCGAAAACCTGGTAAAAAAATTTTTTCACTTCCGATTTCATTCCTCATATCTATAATATATATAAAATGCAACCTCTCTCTCTCTCTGTCTGTCTGTCCGTTAGTGTGCTTTTCTTTCGAGAACTACTTATCCGATTTACGTGTGTTTTTAATTCTTAACTTAACATTTATCAAAAAAAAATCTATAATCTATATAAAACGCAACGTCTCTCTGTCTATCTATCCGTTAGTGCGCTTAGCACTCAAAAACCACTTATCCGATTTACGTGTTTTTCATAAAATACATATGTTCTCTGGGTTATAGGATATATTTTATTACTTTAAGTAACATAAGGAATAAGCAGTGACGATAATAGTGAATTAAATCGGAAAAAAGTTTGCCGCTAGCGCGTTCTCTTGCAATACACTGCCTAAACCATTAAATATGGAACAATATCATGTAGCAAGGAATATAATATATATAAAATGTAACGTCTCTCTGTCTCTATGTCCGTTAGTGAGCTTAGCACTCGACAACTACTTATCCCATTTACGTGTTTTTTTATAAAATACATATGTTCTCTGGCCAGGTTATAGGATATATTTTATTACGTTAGGTAACATAAGGAATAAGCAGTGACGATAATAGTGAATCAAATGGGAAAAAAAGTTTGCCGCTAGCGCGTTCTCTTGCAATACACTGCCTAAACCATTAAATATGGAACAATATCATGTAGAAAAGGAAGTAATATATATAAAGCGCAACGACTCTCTGTCTGTGTGTCCATTAGTGCGCTTAGCACTCAAGTACCACTTATCCGATTTACGCGTTTTTTTTATAAAATACATATGTTCTCTGACCATGTTATAGGATATATTTTATTATGTTGGATAACATAAGGAATAAGCAGTGACTTACTTTTATGAAGAATATTCTAGAATTTTTCCAAAATTTTTTGATAAGCACTTTTCCAGATAGGGTGGAGGACAGAGATTTTTGGCAATTTTTTTTCAATAATACGAAGTGTACGCTACTTGTAAGTATTACATAGCGCGTGTCTAGTGTCCCAAAAACTTCACTTTATATTCGGGGCAATGGTGGCATTTTACTTCGCCTATTTCCGTAAACATTTCTTTGGGTTTTTTCAATATCGTCCATGGTAATTTCTTCAAACGCTACACCATTATCGCGAAGTTCTCGATGAATTACTTTAGGTGGTTTTTCGTATAAATTGTTCAAAGCTTTCCTTTTAACTGAATTACTCAAAGCTCGTCTTTGAAGATGTTCTTCAGGACCATGGTTTAAATCAGAATTTAAAACAATATTGAAGTCGTTACAGGTGGTATAAATTTTTGCAGCACATTTGAATATTGGAGGCACCTCCATAATACCGTTGAATCTTTTAAAACATTTGCAAAGCAAAATTTGAAACTCTGGATTGCTAGGAGTTCTTTCCCTTTTTCGCTAACAATACACTTAACTTCCATGATAATTATTATTTGCGGTCTGACACATAAAACGATCAGAAAACAAACCCATTACTCTGATTTTGGAGAATATATACCTGATTCGTTCCCAAAAATGGTTTACTATCTGACACGTAGGCTGAAAAGTTTTTGGATGGATGTCGCCCCTTTCAAAAAATCCTATGATTTTTAGAAAGTACCAACCTTCAAACGATATGTGTCAAAATTTCAGTGATTAGTTTATAAGTTACAGTGGTTTTAATGATGCTACTTTTGATATTGTCAAAACAATGGAAAAAATCGAATTAAGGCGGATTTATATTTGACTGACGTGTCGTGTCGTGACGCATCAGAACGGAATCGGTATCATACATTTTGTCTGGCAACGTTTACACTAGTGTGTTGTGATGTGTTGTGATCGCTTCTGATGTGTCGCATCAGAAACGATCCCGGTTCGCGTCAGAGCGGCAGGTTGGAGGGGCGGGGAAACGGCGCCATCACGACACGTCAGATTAATGTTCACGCGGTAGTGCTGTGTTCTGACGCGTCAGCGTCGTTTGTTTATTTATTTCGTAAATAGGTTATTTTGGCTCTCAAAAATGGACGATTTAATTGAAATTGTACGACAATGTAATGTAATTTATAATACAAAACATAAACAATGTAAAGATCCTGCTATTAGAACAGCAGTTTGGGAGGAAATAGGAGAAAAATTGAAATAACCTGGTAAGTATCTTCACTGCTTTATTTAATTTTATTGAGTTCGTGTAATAGATTGCATTTGCCATGGAACTTGTCCTTCTGGACTTACAAAATAATTTTTTAATGCCTCGCGAACTTGAATAGCTTCTTGAGTCGGATTTCTGTTTAACGGTCCGATATCTATTAAGCCATCATGACTGCTACCAGTGACGCTTTCATCTATGAAATTTTCTTCTCTTTTTTTGTGTGTTTTCGGTTAGAAGGTTTTGAAGGCAGCAAGCAGCAAGTACGATCTTATCCACCATGTTTGGTTGCACTAGTAAAGCTCCTTGAAACACTCTAAATCTAGCTCGTAATATTCCAAATGCATTTTCTACAGTTCGGTAAGCACGTGATGTACGATAATTAAATATTTTGTTTGGAGTATTGTTAAGTAATTTAGCTTTACTGTACGGTTTTAATAAATACGTTTTTAATGGGAATGCTGCATCTGCCACAATAGTGTAGGGTAAAGGCTCTGTATTTTCATATAACGGTTTATTCGGTGGCACGTTTAATTGATTACTATGAAACATTTTTCCCATTAATGACTCTTGGTATCACTATCACTATTACGACCATACGCTCCTACATCTATCATAATAAATCTGTAATAAGCGTCAACAATTGCAAGCAGTACAATAGAATGTTCGTTTTTATAAGTATGAAAGGTTGAACCTGCAACGCTCCGATACAATTCGGAAAATTCCATATACTTTCGAATTCTTTCGCAATTTCTCTCCACATTTGTTCTGTAGGTTGGGGCATTACAATAGGGGCTAATTTCTTCCAAATTGCGTTACATCTTCTACTATTATCTTTACTGTAGTAAATCCCATCCGATAATTAAACCCCAATGACCGAAAAGAGTTGCCAGTTGCTAAAAATCTGTAAATATGAAAACGCAAAAATTATTTTTGTTTCAGCGAAAAAATGCATAGATGACTGGGAGAAAATAAAATACGAAATGCGTATACCAACGCCATAAAGCGCCGTAAAAATAAAAGAAGTGGGCAAGATGCTGTAAATAATACGCCGTGGAAATATGAAGAACAAATGAGTTTTTTTACAGCCATTTATAAAAACCAGACCATCAATAACAAATATTATGTCGCCTCTAGAGTTACCAGAAAATTTTTCACCATCAAACCTGCCTCCAGAGTCATCAGAACCTCAAAGCCATGAAAATTATCAATCAGAAGACTATCCAGAAACACCACATTCTGGTTCGTCTTCATACTCTCAAAGGTCTGTTAGAAACAAAACAAACTTAAAGGATCTTTATGATATAATGAAGTCTTCACACGAATTAAGAGTCCAAAAGCATCATTCCAAGCAGCAGGATATGGATGAAACAGACTTGTTTTTTTTTTTAGCATGAGTAAAGCTCTTAAAAGTCTTCCTAAGCTCGATCAGACCAAAATCAAGTTAGATTTGCATACTGCTATATCTCAAGTCGTTTAACCATCCACATCAACTATCACCCTGCTTACAGCGTCATCACCAACAACGGAACAAACGGTATCAACACTTTATAGTTTTGGCGAAGAAAACATCTCGTCATATTATAGCGATGCAGACTTTACGGATGATAATGATTGATTATTTTTGCTTTTATAATATTTTAATAAAACAAATAAATGCTTACCTTAAACATACTGCATGTCTTTCTCTTGTTCCTATAGGTTTACGAAATTTCGTATGCATTTTCTTTATATTCTCCTCAATCAAAGAATGTACTTTTCCAAACTGTGCTTACGACAATCTAAAAATATTGATTAAATTTTTCAGCATCGCACTCAAGCTCTTTATTAAGACAGTGAAACTCGCCATTAACCTCTCTTTGTCATTGATTGGATGAATCCAAAATCTTCTTCTCTTTCTTTCTTTTTTTTAAAAGAGTTGCCAGCATTAAAAATTGAATATCTTCTTCACAATCTGAATCAGAATCGGATAATTCATGGAAGAATACTGCAAACGTTTGACCTTTTCTAGAGCTGCGGCGGCTGTATTGATTCAAAATATTGTCCTGAGGCGTCAGAACACGACATATTAATGTAAACGCTAGCCATCACGTCATGACACGACACGCGTCGTCACGTCAGTAAACTATAAATCCGCCTTTACGTCTGTTGATTAAACACTGATTTTTGATGGGAAAAATACCGTTCAAACAATGCAATGGCAAGTGTTACGGCGACTCTGCTCCTGGAAAATCACTCATCATTTACTGGTATGCTGAATTTAAACGCGGTCGTACAGACACAAATGATGCTGAATGCTCTGGACGCCCAAATGAGGTGGTTACACTGCAAAACATAAAAAAATACACAAAATTGTTTTGGATGACCGTAAAGTGAAATTGCGTGAGAAAGCTGACACCTTAAAGATATCAAAAGAACGTGTTTTGCATGAATATTTGGGTGTCACAAAGCTCTCTTCGAAATGTGTGACAAAGCTCTGTTCGAAATGCGTTTGCTCACAGTGGACCAAAAACAACACCGTATTGATGATTCTGAGCACTGTTAGGACCTGTTTAAGCGCAATAAAAAGTGTTTTTTCATGCGATATGTAGCAATAGATGAAACATGGATCCACCATTACACACCAGAATCAAATCGGCAGCCAGCTGAATGGACAGCAGCCGGTGAAAGCCGTTCGAAGGACCAAAGACACAACAGTCGGCTGGGAAGGTTTTGGCCTCTGTATTTTGGGATGCGCATGGAATAATTTTCATCAACTATGCTGAGAAAGGAAAACCCATTAATAGCGAATATTATATAAAGTTTCTGGTGCGTTTGAAGGCAGAAATCGCAAAGAAATGGCCCCACATGAACAAGAAGAAAGTGCTCTTTCATCAAACAATGCACCATGTCACGAGTCAATGGTTACGATGGCAAAATTGCATAAATTGAAGCTCGAATTTCTTCCTCATCCATCGTATTCTCCAGATTTGGCCCCCAGCGATTATTATCTATTCGCAAACCTCAAAGAAATGCTCGCGAGAAAGAGATTTGATTTGGCTCCAATGAAGAAGTTATCGCCGAAACTGAGGCCTATTTTGAAGGCGAAGACGAATTCTTCTACAAGAAAGGTATAGAAAAGTTACTAAACCCGTTGGACTGATTGTATCGCTCTTGAAGGACACTATGTTGATAAATCAAGTCGAATTTTGCAAAAATGTGTTTTAAGTAGCTAGACCAAAAACTTTTCAGCCTATGTGTTACAATAGAAGTACCTAATAAGTAATAATTATTGTTATGACTTTATTAAAGTTTGACCTAACTACTCCATCGTATTAACGGACCAGTTTACAGTATAAAGGATTACGCAGGTACCTGCTGGCCCAATTTGCCGACCCCCCATTTTTTCACACACGCATCTCTTCTGTAGCGCTTTAAGGACTTCCCTCTAGCACAGAGGTGTCAAACTCAATTTTGCAGAGGGCCATATATTAAATTTAGAATGTGTAGGCGGGCCAGATTCAAATAAAAAAAATGTACTGAATTATTATAACATTTTATTTATTTAATTATATAGTATATAATATACGGTTGTTAAAAATTATGATTCTTCATTGCGATCGCGGGCCTTATTGATACGTCCCGGGGGCCGGATGCGGCCCGCGGGCCGTGTCTTTGACATCCCTGCTTTAGCACATGGGCCAGGCCTATAAAAAAATACCCGCAGTAACTCTAGCCCTAGGTTCCCCTTCCTATTTCATAAAAAACTGCATTTTAAATAACAGTACTATTATTAGTTCTTGAGAACATTAACTTAACCTAATTAAAATAGTAAGTCCTTTCAATATTTTAAGTTTCTTATGACACATCCTGTGTACCAGTAAATATTACAACAACCAATCATATAATACCTAGTTACCTAATAGTGATCAATAATAATACTCGTATATATTATTAATAGCTCGTACAAAAATAAATGACGTTAATAGTTGCTAAATGTATTTTTTAATTTATTTAAACATTTTTTTTTGTTGTATCTATTGTTTTTATTCTCAAAACAATAAATAGTAGGTTTGTGTGTCGAAATTTCGTACTGATTTATATAGTATTTCAAGCCCATTAAATAGTTTCGAAATGTACATTTGCTAAAGTAGGGTGAAATGTGATTATAGTTTTTTTAAAAAAACAACCTATTACAAATTGGAAATCATTTTTGCAATAACTTCGCCTCTTATAATGTTTCAAATCTATCTAATATTATACTAATGCCCTAGAAGTTATGTTAGAATAATGTATTTTACAATTGCTTGGTACTATGGCGAGAAAAATTTTTACCAAAAATTGATTTTATCCTTTAAAATAATTTCAATAACATAGATGACGGTTGGTTAAAAATAATAACAAATTTATTAGAAGCTGCCAGGTGTACAAGTAAGAAATGCGGATTTTTTTCTAAAAAAACAATGATAAAAAGTGCTTTATTCAAAGTATGCTCCATCGCTTATACATTTTTCCCATTTTTCGGGCAATTTGTGAATACCACGCCAGTAAAAATATTCCCCTTTTGCTGCGAACCATTCATAAAGCCATTTTTTCACATCTTCGTACGATCCAAAGCGCTGCTCAGTAAGTGCGTGACCCATCGATGCAAACAAGAGGTAATCGTAAGGAGCCAAGTCTGGTGAGTAAACCGCATGGGGCAGAACTTCCCAGCTGAGTACTTCCAACGCGAACTGGTTTTGCCGTATGTGATGGAGCATTGTCATGAAGAAAAATGACTTTGTGTTGCCTCTTTCGGTATTCTGGCCTTTTTTCGAGCAGCGAACGGTTCAAATCGGTCAATTGTTGTTGGTAACGTTTAGTATTAACCGTTTCCCCAGGTTTTAACAGCTCATAATAGACCACGCCTCTCAGGTTCCACCAAACACAGAGCATCGTCTTTCTGCCAAAGCGATTCGGACTTGCGGTCGATGTGGATGTTGCGCCTGGGTCTACCCATGATTTTTTGCGCTTCGGATTCTCAAAATAAATCCACTTTTCATCCCCTGTAACTATACGATGCAAAAACGACTTCCTTTTGTACCGAGCGAGCAAAATATCACACGTGTTTTTGCGCTTTTCCATTTGCCTGTCGTTCAACTAATGTGGTACCCATCTACCGGTCTTCTGAATCTTTCCCATCTCTTGTAGCCGATTGGAAACAGCTTGTTGACTAACGCCCAATTGCTCGGCGAGTTGTTTTTGTGTTTGTGAATCATCTTCGTCCAACAATGCTTGCAATTCCACATCTTCGTATTTTTTTGGCGGTTTTCCACATTCCTTGTCTGCAACATCGAAGTCACCACTTTTGAAACGCCGAAACGATCGTTCACACGTATCTTGCGATGGAGCATATTCACCACAAGCTTCTCGAAGTAATCGGTATGATTCAACAGCAGTTTTCTTCAAATGAAAATAAAAAATTAATGCTGTCCGCGAATGCTCTTTGTTCGGTATAAATTTCGACATATTAAACACAACACTATACATACACTTTTCCAATTTATCACTCGTGCGCGTCTGACACTTATTGATGATACGACGAAATGGCGCAGTGTCAAATCTTTATAGCACAAACTACATTGGTGCACCATCTGTTATCTGAAATCCGCATTTCATACTTGTACACCTGGTACATATGAGACATTAGAGACTAAAACCACCGATAAAAATAAAAAATGGAGAACACAAATACCATGGTTCAGTGAAGAAATCAAAGAGAAATGCCGTGAAAAGAAAGAAAGTTATCTAGAGTATAGGTCAATCAGGACAGATGAAGCGTACCAAAGATATAAAAGAATATGAACAGAAACCCACGAATTGGTAAGAAGATCAAAAATGGAATACTTGGAGGGATACACAAAAAAATTAGAATCAGACTTCTATGGTCAACAAAAACAAATATGGAGATTCATAAGACAGCAGAAAACTGAAATGAAAGAACTAATAGAGTATACACACATGAAGAAAGGAATATAGGTAACATATGTTACACGATTATATAAAAGGGAACAGAGGATCACACCACCATAAACACAAGATTTAACAATAAACGAAGAAACATATATAACGGAAGAAGAAGGAAGTCACGACCAAATAGAGAACGAGCTATTCAAATATGGAGGATATTCTCTAGTTAAGCAACTCCAAACACTTATACCGAGGATTATACGATCGAATAGAATTCCAGACGAATGGAGAATAGCCATAGTTATACTGATGCACAAGAAGGGAGAAAAAGAAGATCCAAATAACTATAGAGGTGTAAATCTACTAAACTGTACATTGAAATTAACAACAAAGATTACTACAATAAAAATACAACTGGAAGAACAACAGCAAGGATTCAGAAGTGGGCGCTCAAGCAGCGAGGTCGTATTCATTGTGAGACAGATAAAGGAAAATCCATTCAGCTTTTGACAATGTACAAATAGACGACGTTATTAATCTATATAACAGGAACATCCTAGACTTTATCAAAACTATCGAAAGTATCTATAAAGACAATAAAGTAGTCGTAGTAGTATATGGGCTTTGTTTTGGCATTAATTCCAGGTCTTTTTAGCCAGTCGCTAATGGCATTAGTCGAAAAATTCACTATACTATCACTTACCAAGCCAGACAGTACTAGTGCAACAGTACCTGTTGAGAAAGCCAACTCATTAGCTGAACTCTTTGCTTCACATTCCATTGTTCATTTTCGGAAAAAAAAATCACTTATTATTTCTAACGTGCAGTCAAAGATGCCCGCTAAAGATATTGTCTTTAGATAACGTGTCATAAAACGTATTTTAATGAACCTAGACACCAAAAATGCTTCTGGCTAACTATTACCAGTTGTTTTTAAACTTCTTAACCCATTTAACAGAAAAGGAATATTTCTATAATACCCAAAAAACCAAATAACTATTGACAAGCCACATTGCTCTCAATAATATCGAAAGTTATGTGCAAGACTACCCTTTTTTATGACCATAGCATACGTGCTGGACAGAAATCTCTAGAGATTCATTTTTTTTTTTTTTTTTTTTTATTGGTCTAGCACACGTGCTGCAGGGAAGTCCCTAAAGCGCTCCAGGAGCGGCACGAGTGCGGAAAAAGCGATTCACGTTGTTCTTGAATCGCTGTAAATTGTACTCGGTGGGAAACACAGCGCTGGGCAAATTATTCCAAAGGGATGACGTTCTTCATATAAAAGATTGCTTGAAAAGCGTCGTACGCGGAGTAACAAGCTGAACTTCATACGGATGCGAAGCACCAGCGCGACGTGTATTTCTAACATGCACCGCTTTGGGAGGAATTAAGCGGGCTACATCCTTCGAACACTTTCCATGAAAATACTTGTAGAACAGACTCAAGTCGCCAACCGTTCTTCGATGTTCCAGCGAATCAAGGCCGCCGGTCAATTCCGGGTCCCCAATCAGACGGACCGCTCTTCTCTGAACAGAATCCAACAAATGCAGTGTATATTTGGGAGCGGAGCCCCAAACGTGGGAGCAATATTCCATAGTTGGTCGAATTTGGGCTTTGTAAAGAATTAACAGTTGCTGTGGGGTGTAAAGCTTTCTGGTTCTAAATAATATTCCCAATTTTTGAGAAGCTCTCCTTGCTATGCCTGCAACATGTTCATGCCAAGACATATTTGCTCCCAAACTAACGCCCAACAAATTGAGCGACGATGCTAGGGGAATGGAGTGCCCCGACATAACTATGTCGGGTTCAGCAACGTTAACTTTTTTAGAAAAAACTGCCGCTTGGGTTTTTGTAGCGTTAAATTCCACTTGGTTACTGTCACCCCAAGATAGAATTTCTTCCAGGTCTTTGTTAAGTTGAACGACCTCCTGCTGTCTGCGGATATTCGCCTGAGCAGCCGATGTCCGAGCGTTCAAGGTGAATGAAGAGACAAGCGTACTGTCGTCTGCAAAGCTATAGATTGGATTCCCGGTCTTTTCCAGCAGATCGTTAATGTAAATGAGAAAGAGAGTAGGAGACAGTATGGAGCCCTGGGGCACACCGGCGTTGATAGTGAGGGTGTTAGAAAGAAATCCGTCGACCGCCACTCGTAAAGAACGCTCTCTGAGGAAACATGAGAGCCACAAACAGAACCTTTCAGACATACCATAAGAGCGCAACTTAGCCAACAGTCCATCGTGCCAAACACGGTCGAATGCCTTGGATATGTCAAGAGCAACCGCTCGAGATTCTCCAAAGTGTTCAATTGCGTTGTTCCAAACATGTGTTACATAAGTCAGAAGATCTCCTGTTGATCTATGTTTACGAAAACCATATTGGTGATCGTTAATAATATTGAATTCATCTTACTCTTGAATTGCTGTAAATTATAATCGGTGAGATACACAGTCCTGGACAAATAATTCCATAAAATAAGGTTCTCCATAAATAAAAGACTGCTAGAAAGGATTGTACAAGAAGTGACAAGCTAAACCTCATACAGATGTGAAGTATTAACCCGAAGTGTCTTCCTGGCATGCACCGCTCTGGAAGGAATTAACTCGGCTACATCCACCGAACACTTTCCATGAAAATACTTATAGACTAGACTCGAAACCCCAACCGTTTTTTGATGTTTCAAGGAATAAAGGTTTCCAATCAGCAGAACAGCTCTCTTCTGAATAGAATTCAATAAATGCAGTGTATATTTGGGAAAAAGCAAAATTACCACCTGTTGTGGCGCGTAAAGCTTTGTAGTTCGAAATAGTATAGCCAGCTTTTGAGAAGGTCTCTTTGCTATGCATGCAAAATGTTCATTCCAAGAATCAATATATCAATCAATTAATCAAAAATCAACAAAAAATGGCTCAGAATTAGTTGTTAGCTCAATAAAACCTCAATTATTGCGAAGGATTCAGCTGTATAGCTTTGTTCGTCACATTGTGGTCCAGAAATTTAATTTTTCGTTCAAATTTATCTACAGGTCTTAATGTCCAACCGATTTGGATAATTTTTTTTTTTTTAATTATTCGTAACTAACTTTCCAAAAAATCTCTTGAAACCGATTTTTGAATTATAGCCAATTTTTGGTTATTTTTCTACTATTTTTGGATAATTTTTAATAATTTTTTCGAAATTTGCAATATTCGAATTAACAAACCAAAGCAATTTATGTTTCTCGATCCACATAACCTGAAATTTGTTGTTTCAAGACCTAAAGGTGGCAAGGTGAATTAATATAGCCATTTTTTGGCCATTATTTGAATATATTTTGACCGTTTATTACCATTTTAGCCAGATTTACAATATTAATTATAACAAATCAAAGCGATTTATGTTTTTTAATTCATAAAATCTGATATTCAGTGTCTCAAGACAGGTAAATCAACAAAACCATTTTTTGATCATTTTTCGTAAATTTTGCCAGTTTTAAAATATTGGTTTGAAACAATTAAAGGGATTTATACTTTTCGTACTCAATAATCTGATATTCAATATTTCAAAACATAAAAGTCACAAGATGGTTCAACGTAAAATGTAACAACAGGCATTAAATGTATTTTTTACCAATATAGAAATAATTACATTAATTTTTAAATTTTTAGTTTAAGGATCCTAACTTTTATAAAACATATTTTGGATGTATCTAAATTTTATTTAAGTTAAATAAAATTTAATAAACTCGATCTAATAGTCCTTGTTTTGTTCGGTAAAAAGTTCTTATTTTTGAAAGTTCAAGTATAGAAAAATGATTTTCCGACTAATGTCCCTATTGATTAATTATATAAAGTTTAAAATTTTTGATTTGAAGACACTAGTTTAATATTGTTTATACATTATCCCTTTGGAATAATTTGCCCAGGGCTGTATTTCCCACCGAGTACAATTTACGTGAATCGCTTTTTCCGCACACATGCCTCTCCTGGAGCGCTTTAGGGACTTCCCTGCAGCACGTGTCCTAGACCCATAAAAAAAAAATAGGATATAGGTTAAGTAACCTTTCTGTCTTATTGGGCTCGATACTTTAGGTAGCCTTTCTGCGATTTTTAGGTCTTGAAACACTGAACATCATATTATGTGAATCAAAAATATAAATCGCTTTGGGTTGTGGTAATCAATATTGTAAATCTGGCTAAAATGAGGAAAAATGGTTAAAAATGATCAAAAAATGGCTCTGTTTATTCTTGCAACTTTTAGGCCCTGAGACATAATCGCTTTGGTTTGTTCTAATCAATGTTATAAATCTGGCTAAAATGATGATAAATGGTCGAAATATGTCCAAATAATGGCTGAAAATGGCTGTGTTGATTCACCTTGCGACCTTTACGTTTTGAAACAACAAATTTCAGATTGTATGGATCGATGAGCATACCAGGTGTACAAGTATGAAATGCCGATATTTTTTCTAGTAAAACATGTTAAATTCGGAAGAATGATAAAAAGTTCTTTATTCAAAGTATGCTCTATCGCTTGTTATACTTGTGAATACCACGCCAGTAAAAATCTTCCTCTTTTGCTGTGAGCCATTCATCGAGCCATTTTTTCACATCTTCGTACGAACTAAAGCGCTGCTCAGCAAGTGCGTGACCCATCAATGCAAACAAGTGGTAATCGGAAGGAGCCAAGTTTGGTGAGTAAGCCGCATGGGGTAGAACTTCCCAGGTGAGTGCTTCCAACGTGTCGAGAACTGGTTTTGCCGTATGTAATGGAGCATTGTCATGAAGAAAAATGACTTTGTGTTGCGTCTTTCCGTATTTTGGCCTTTTTTCAAGCAGCGAACGGTTCAAATCGGTCAATTGTTGTTGGTAACGTTTAGTATTAACCGTTTCCCCAGGTTTTAACAGCTCGTAATAGACCACGCCCCTCTGGTCCCACCAAACACAGAGCATCGTCTTTCTGCCAAAGCGATTCGATCTTGCGGTTGATGTGGATGGTGCGCCCATGATTTTTTGCGCTTGGGATTCTCAAAATAAATCCACTTTTCATCCCCTGTAACTATACGATGCAAAAACGACTTCCTTTTGTACCGAGCGAGCAAAATATCACACGTGTTTTTTGCGCTTTTCCATTTGCCTGTCGTTCAACTAATGTGGTACCCATCTACCGGTCTTCTGAATCTTTCCCATCTCTTGTAGCTGATTGGAAACAGGTTGTTGATTAACGCCCAATTGCTCGGCGAGTTGTTTTTGTGTTTGCGAATTATCTTCGTCCCACAATGCTCGCAATTCCACATCTTCGTATTTTTTTGGCGGTTTTCCACGTTCCTTGTCTGCAACATCGATGTCACCACTTTTGAAACGCCGAAACCATCGTTCACACGTGTCTTGCGATGGAGCATGTTCACCATAAGCTTCTCGAAGTAATCGGTATGATTCAACAGCAGTTTTCTTCAAATGAAAACAAAAAATTAATGCTCTTTGCTCGGTATAAATTTCGACATATTGAACACAACAATACAACACTATGCACACACACTTTTCTAATTTATCACTCGTGCGCGTCTGACACGTGTTGATGACACAACAATATGACGCAGTGTCAAATCTCTATAGTACAAACCGCATTGGTGCACCATCTGTTGTCTGAAACCCGCATTTCATACTTGTACACCTCGTAAATTGCTTTGGTTTGTTCATTTAAATATTGCAAACTTTGAAAAAATTACTAAAAAATTATCTAAAAATGGTAGAAAAATCACCAAAAATTACCCATAATTGAAAAATCGGCTTCGAGAGATTTTTTGGAAATTTAGTTACGAGTATTAAAAAAAATTATCTAGAATGGTTCCAAATTAAAACCTGAACAAAAAATTAAATTCCTAGACCACAGTGCGTCGGCAGCAATGGATTGTTCAGCCAGTTACTATTGTGGACCGAAAATTACAATTTAAGAAATTCAGTCATTAATTTGATGTTAATTAGTATCATTAAATAGTCGATTTACGGCAACAGATGACTGTCGGTTTATTTAGCCACATAACACCAAAATTTCTAGGTATCGTAAAAAATTATCTCGAACACGATAAATATAATTTTTGCGAATTTATAATTTCGTCTTATTATGTCGAGATGTAAAAGAATAATGAAGTAGTATCAGGTTAGAAGATTTGTGTTATTTTAGCATATTATGAAAGAAATTAGTGTGTTATTAACCTAATGCTAAATTACTAACTTTTGCATCAGTTACGTAAGTTCGTATTTCTTTTATTTTGTATCATTGAAACCTAAAACTAAGATACCTACGCGGTATTATTTCCATTTCCGCAACACGAAGTTTATGAGATTTACGTTGCATTCAAAACTACTAAAGGAACTCGTAATGTGAAAGTTTATATGAATATGAATTACAAACAATGGTTACGTCCCTTGCTAAGAAGAGCGTTATTCGGAATAAACACTCTTCGAGATTTACTTTACGTTTTGAAGTCGCTAGATAACGATGTGATAACTTTCGAACAAAATGAGATATCGATTCCAAATTCGGCAATATCATTTTAGGGGAAGGGAGTGAAAGGGGCTAGTGGGTAAATTTTGTTTCCAGAGTTTTTCGAGTTTATATATTTACCCCTATACATTTAATATTACCTTTTTTAATACCCAGTTATCTGCAAATTACGGAAACAGGAGTTTTAACTATATTACATGGGGTTTAAACAGGAACGAAATATCATGATTTTTAAAGAAAAAAACCATAAGAAATGGAAAACCTCGGAGGATGTGCATTCTTATAGAAGAGAGATTGTAACAATAGTTGATGACATCTTTGAAAACATCAAAAATAGTACAGAAAATGCCACTGATAAAACTTACCCAAACAACAAAAAGAACAGAAATTAAATCAAAGAGTAAAACAGCTAATGAAGCAAAGGAGAGAAATGATAGACTGTAGATGACTACAGAGCTATAAATAGAGAGAGTATTATGGCACATCTGGTCTGTCGAAAGCAACTATATGTTGATGATTTAGTGAATTTAAGTGCGGTTCTACCAGCAATTCTGTTCAGTTCTGAATGACGGCAAAGTGAAAGTGAGAGCGATAGTTTACATCGTGAAGATATCAACAATACATATG
Organism: Pachyrhynchus sulphureomaculatus; assembly: GCA_019049505.1. NCBI lineage: Eukaryota > Metazoa > Arthropoda > Insecta > Coleoptera > Curculionidae > Pachyrhynchus > Pachyrhynchus sulphureomaculatus. The sequence goes on from CM032449.1 coordinate 218,796,120, forward strand.
AGGAATATTTTGCCTGAATATTTGCATAAGAAAACAGTTATGTGTCCGATGGGTTCCGCGCTCTCTCACGATCGATCAAAAACAGCACATGTCGATGTTCCAGCGAATCAAGGCCGCCGGTCAGTTCCAGGTCTCCAATCAGACGAACAGCTCTTCTCTGTACATAATCCAACAAATGTAGTGTATGTTTGGGAGCGGAGCCCAAACATGGGCGCCGAATTCCATAGTTGGTCGAATTTGAGCTTTGTAAAGAATTAACAGTTGTTGTGGAGTGTAAAGCTTTCTGGTTCGAAATAATATTCCCAACTTTTGAGAAGCTCTCCTTGTTATGCTTGCAATATGTTTATGCCAGGACATATTTGCTCCCAAACAAATTGAGTGACGATGCTAGGGGAATGGAGTGCCCCGACATAACTATGTCGGGTTCAGTAACGTTAACTTTCTTAGAAAAAACTGCCGCCTGGGTTTTTGTAGCGTTAAATTCCACTTGGTTACTGTCACCCCAAGATAGACTTTCTTCCAGGTCTTTGTTAAGTTGAACGACCTCCTGCTGACTGCGGATATTCGCCTGAGTAACCGATGTCCGAGCGTTCAAAGTGATTGAAGAGATAAGCGTACTGTCATCTGCAAAGCTGTAGATTGGATTCCCGGTCTTTTCCAGCAGATCGTTAATGTAAATAAGAAAGAGAGTAGGAGGCAGTATTTAGCCTTGGGGCACACCGGCGTTGATAGTGAAGGTGTTAGAAAGAAATTCGTCGACCGTCACTCTGTTTGGTATTTTAAAGGAGTTTTTGCGTCGATTTGTTACAATATACGAAACATGGATCCACCACTGCACGCCTGAGTCCAACAGTCAGTCCGTAGGGTCATTGGACCCGAATGAAAGCGTCCAAAAAGACAAACCTCCACTGGAGAGATTTTGACAAGTATTTTTTGAGATGCGCGTGAAATAATACTGATCGATTATCTTAAGAATGGGTAGACAATCTCGGGAGATTATTACGTTAATTTATCGTGCCGTTTGAATGAATAAAAAAAAAAGGCCACATTTAGCGCAGAAAAACGTTGTTTCACCAAGGTAAAACACCAGCTTACAAGTTCATAAAATCGATGGTGAAATTGGACCAATTAGGGTATGAATTGCTTTTTCATCCGCCGTATTCACCGGATCTGGCCCCAGCGATTATTACCTGTTTTGAAAAGGTGGCTCCAGGTAAAGAGATTTGGCACAAATGAAAAAGTCAAATAGGACACTGAGGCTTATTTTAGAGAATTCGACAATTTGGAAGGTATCGATATACTGAAAGATCGCTGAAATAAGTGTATTGCTCTTGAAGGAAACTATGTTGAAGAATAAAATCTATTTTTGTCAAAAACATTGTTTGGTTCTTCAAAAGTCTAGGGATTTCTGACCCTATGTCGAAGAAATAATTGAACTGCATTTTATCTAGAAAGTATTATTTAAATACGCTAGTTAGTGTTTAATTAATTTCTTACTTATATTATGCATTTATATTCTAATAAAAACAAAATAGGCTAGATATAAAAAGAACGAAACTAACGTTAAAAATTACTCCGTGAATCTTGTACTCTATTATGGTATTAACAAGACTAAATAATAATCTGCTTCTTATAGTAGCAAAAATATATCAAACGGATATACCAAGCAATTATTATTAAATCAATTTCTGACGCATGACGTTCCGAGCCAGTGAAGAAATACTATATCAGATAAGGTTAGTGAATTTGCAAAAAATTAGGAAGAAAGTCTCTTTAGCTTAATGTACAGATACTGTACTAAATTTTACTTAATTAAATAATCTTAAGGCTCCCATGTACGTTAAGATCTGTTACGGTGTAGTGATAAGTTTAATATCTCTAAACTTAGAATTATTATGTGAAATGTGAAAAAATGATAAAACAATTACAGTGGAACCCCGGTTATCCGAGGTAACGTGGGGGGGCACCCTCCTCGGATAACTGAAAACTCTGATAATCCGGATTTGTTTTTTATTCATTCAAAAAATAAACACCAATACTTTAAACCGAGGTATTAACTTTTTTAACATATAAATAGGTACATACATTATAAAACAGTGAAATAGGTATCTATGCGCTTCTGTTTCATATTGCATCTTCTTTTTCTCGCTGCAATGTTTCTCCATCTATTAAGAAGAAGCAAATCCGCTGGGGTTGCCTCTGGTTGTTGTTCGATATACCTCAAAGCTTTTTCCAAAGAAGCTTTTTTTTTTTTTCTTCTATCTCGCTGTCAAAATTTGAACAGGACATTTCTCCATGGCTTCTCAATTTCAAAGCTAAGTCATTTAATGGAGTATCATCTTCACTGCCATTATAGTCCTCAAAATCAATAACTTTTGACAAAGATTTTTGAATAGAGGTAGTACGCACAGAATCCCAAGCTTGACTTACCCAGTAAATAACGTTTTTCAGTGTAACCTTTCTCATCCCATTGATAATATCCTCCTTTTCTGTGTATTCTAACAGATATAATTTTTTAAAATGTTTTCGAGGATGCCTTAATCCATTGATTGCATTATGCTGGTTACATTTGGAGGAAAAAATTTTACAACAATTTCGCCCACATGAAGTCCTTCTCCAGGGTGAAAGGAGGCATTATCCATTAACAAAATTGCTTTAATAGGAAGGCGGTTTCTGTTCAAAAATTTAGTCACAGATGGCATAAACTCTTCTTCAAACCAGTCAGTAAATAAGTTCGCATCCATCCAAGCGCTCTTCTGACTTTTGTAATAGACTGGTAGGGCTTTGGGTGAGATGTCTTTTAAAGCTCTTGAACGTGCAGACTTGCCAATCACCATCAGTGAGATTTTGTGCTTGCCGGATGAATTGGAACATACCATTATAGTTAATCTTTCCTTACTTTGTTTGTGCCCAGGAGCTGATTTTTCCTGTCGAGATGCCAATGTTTTTGATGGAAGCATTTTATAATTCAGACCAGTTTCGTCACAGTTGTAATCTTCGATTTGCTTTTTAAAGTTTTGCTTAAACTTCTCAATTGATGACACATTAGCAGAAAGTTTTTTACCACATACAGTCAGTTGTCGTACACCGTACCGTTTTTTCCAGCGGTCAAGCCATCCAGAACTGGCGGTAAACTGATAAATCTCTGGGAATTGCCTACTAATCATTATTGCTCACTGTTGTAAAATTGGACCTGACAGAGGCACACCTTTTGATCTCTGTTGGTTAAACCACATGAATAGAGCTTCGTTAACCTTTTCATAGTCGCCGGTTTTCATTGATTTTCTTCCTGAGGACGAGAAGGCGTGATTTATAAACCACTCTTCTATTTTTGTGCGGTTTATTTTCCAATCTCCAACTGTTACCTCACCTACTCCATAATCTCGTGCTACAACTTTAATTGTCTCTCCTGCTTCAATTCTTCTGATGGCTTTTAATTTTTCTTCAATAGGAACGACGATTCTTTTACACTTGTTTTGCTCCATTATAATACGACAAACAAAAATTCAAACAAAGCAGTTCGTATTAATTACACTTAGCTACCAGAACTCCAACCAAATAAATTATGTAGTATACTCGCACTTCTCCGTAGTTAACGCTATAACGCACTGCATTCACGCAAATAATAACATAAATAGGGAAACCCCTCACCCGGGCCAGGGGTATTCCCCGAAGGCTCCGACGATTTTAAATCGAAATATGCACATACATATTTTAGAAGCTCAGTTAATACGCAGCATAGACGCGCGTACCTCGGATAATCAGGTTCTTAGATAGGCTCGGTTAATCCGGAGCTCGGATAATCGCGACTCAGTTAATCGGGGTTCTACTGTATTTACACAAACTTTTCACTATATTTTTAATACACCGTAATATGTTTCGCCATCACAGTAGCTTCTTCAGACGTTACATTCTGAATTACTGAACATTAAAGAGTAAAGGTGTTAATATATAAGTAGAAGCAAGAAAAGAAAATTTATTTTTACCTTTAATTAATTAAATATTAATAGAAAATATTTAACAAAGGTGAATTATTAACAGGTTGACTGCCGATCTATATTTTTGAGTTTGTGGTTGACGCCGGTAAGATTTTTCCAAATATTTTTATTTTATTGTGGTAAATATGAATTAAAATGAGTCTTGGATGTTTTTTTTATGTGCCATTCAAAATATTAAAAAAAAATTTCACTCCGATCGGAGTAATCGGCATTGCAAGTGAAAATTTTTACTAGATGCCGAACACTCCGATCGGAGTGGCCAATTAAATAAGTAAAGAAATAATAAATCGAACTCATGAACTCAAAACATTTATTTCTAAATCATTTTTGTACATTTTTATGGTAATCCTCAAAGCAATTAAGGCAAAAACCTGGTTGTCCAGGGCACATTTTGCATTCATACACTGTTTGCTTTCTTATTTTATTTTTCCTGCATTCTTTGCATTCCTTTCTGCTTACCCGTTTTGTTTCTTTAGTTCCTTTTTTTTTCACTAACAATTTTTTCTACTTTGCTAATGCTGTGGACATTTATTTGGCCTGGAGGAATTTGCGGCAAATTAGTAATTGGTCGTCTGGCTAGTAAATTTCTTATGACATCCAATCGGAAGTCATATAATCGTAACTGGTCAGACCGCGAATATTTATTGTAGAAAAAATAGGCGTTTATCATGCTCATTTGCAGCACATGCATGAATAACTTTTTGTACCACCGAATGGTTTTACGGCTGCAAGGATAATATGCCATCATTTGATCCTGTCTATCTATACCGGACATAAAAGCATTATATCCAATGATTGCGGAAGGTTTTTCAGATTCTTGATTTCTTTTGTTTTTAAAAATGCCCATTTCGCTTCCAAATTCTGTTGAAATGTATTGAACATTGCGTTTATCGCGCCATTTTCCGACATGCACTCCATTGCAAAACATAGATTTATTCTCACCACGTTTTAAGTTTGCACTCATTACCTCTTTCGGATTATCTTTCCTCTCAGCTCTCAGCGTACCAGTGCAGTATGTATTTTGTTGAAGTAATTTCCTAGCTAAATTAACACTATTGTAAAAATTGTCTAGATAAACAGCATGTCCCACACCCAATTTTTCCTCCAATAAATGTAAAACAATCTTTTCAGTATGTCCGCTTCCACCATGAACATCTGTCGCACCTTCGTAGACACGAAATTTCAAAATAAGTCCATTAGGCTCTGTCAGCATGTATAACTTCTATAACTTCATACCATACTTATGACGCTTATTCTTGATATACTGTTTAAACTGGAGACGACTCCGATAAAGTACCATAGCTTCATCCAAAGACAACTCTCTTCCAGGATAGTAAATTTCTCCCATCTTGTTGTTAAAAAAATCTGCCACAAATCTAATCTTTCCTAGCCGATCTGCCGGATCCATATCTGGAGATGTAAAATGCAAACACCTCAAGATAAGCAAAAATCTATTCCTTGACATATATTTTCTAAAAACAGGTAGATTAAATAGCGGATCAGTTTTCCAATAATCGTTAAGACGGCTCAAGGATATTGTGCCAGTGTGAAGTAACAGGGCCAAAAAAATTTTTAGTTCGTCAAGAGTAAGATCTTTAAAATTAGTAATAAGTGATTTTGTACTTGTTTCTGGGGGCAGCAAAACCTCGACTGCGTAAGAGTTCGTTCGTTCTACAATAGTTTGTAAAAAATCATCATCAATGATCATTTCGAAAAAATCGATAGGTGCACCCTGTCCTGGAATTTGCACCAATAATTCCTGGGTTTTCTGGAACAAAATTTGTTTTAACGCATCTCTGTCGTTCCATTTTATCTCATCAAGGCTACGAAGTGTTTGATGCGGCCGAATAGGGTCTATAAAATTCTCTTCTTCGGACTCGGAGCTTGAATTTACATCGTCTGTGTCTGGTACGTAATGTTCGTCACTACTACCTCCGCTTTCTTCCAATAGCTGCAATAATTCAGTGTCAGTTAGCTTCTTTTTCTTATCATATACCTTTTTTTCATCACTACAATGTCTTTTTGTAATACCAGAAGGCCTAGGTTGATTGTCCATATTGTACGGCAGATTACAACCAAACCAAAAGCAAATCCGCACCTGTTAGAACTTGCGTTTTTAAGCAACGCCACCACTAGAAAACACGTTTTCATATACAACACCGATGGAATACTAAAACGTTTCATAAGAACGCATGTCGAACTCCGATCGGAGTAGACGGCGTTGGCGAAGAGACCCGACGCACTCCGATCGGAGTGGTCGGCAGTCAACCTGTTAAGGTCTACCTGATTGTTCAATAGACGGTTGGAATTTTTAAGTTTGTTTATCTCTAGAGACTCAATTAGGTTTAATCTCTGGCTTTTATTCTCATTGTGTGACCATTCTCGATTAGATATTTTGTATAATTGGATTCGGTTTTTCCTTTGATAAAAGATTTATAGTGTTCATCTAATCTTTTACCAAAATATCTACCAGTCTGGCCTATGTTTGTTTTGTCACAATCTCCGCAATTTAGTTGATAAATTCTTGATTTTTTATGGTTATCCGTTTTAGTTTTACTATTTTTATTAAATTTGCCTGAAGATTTGTTTGTTTTGTAAGCCACTTTAATTTCTACACTGTTGAGGATTTTACCTATTTCTGAAGTCGAGTGACCTAGTTATATATGGTATGACTTTGTAATTGTTTCTTTTTCTTTCCTTTTAGGATAAATCACATCGATGATTTCACAGGTGTGCAACAAAAATGCTGATTTCTATGTATTTGGGTGTTCTGAAAACTCAAAAAACCGGTCAAGTGCAAGTTGAAATTGCACAATTAGTGTTCCGTACGTTGATTGTTTTTAAAATAAAAAATTTTTGTTAGGGTGGTATAAAATGATCAGTGACTTCACAAAACACACCCCAAAATGAGTTTTCAACAAAGTTTGTTTCCAATCTTTACTGAAAACTGGTGACCTTAAAATTTTTTTTTTTTTTTATATACCAAATAAATTATTAAAGGTAATGCACTCGTGATAATTTTCGTTCAATCTATACCCCGTGGAGAATATTCCAGAATTTTTTCAAAATTTTTTGATAAGTACTTTTCGAGAAAAGATAGGGGACGGCGATTTTTTAAAAGTAATACGAAGAAAAGTGTGCGCAAGTATTACATTATATGTATATTTTTACTCGTGTTTTCACAAGCTTTCATTTGACACCACACTCGATGACCCAGTAAAAAAAATTTTTTTTTTCACTTCCGATTTCACCCCTCAAAACGAACCTTTAAGTCAAAATTTATGTTACGGTGGTATAAAATGATTAGTGACTTCACAAAACACACCCCAAATGAGTTTTCAACAAAGTTTGTTTCCAATCTTTACTGAAATCTGATGACCTTGAAATTTTTGTTTTTTTTATATACCATATAAATTATTAAAGGTAATCCACTCGTGATAATTTTCGTTCAATCTACACCCCATGGAGAATATTCCAGGATTTTTTCGAAATTTTTTGATAAGTACTTTTTGAGATAAGGCCCGGGACAGCGATTTTTCGCGAATTTTTAAAAATAATACAAAGAAAAGTACGCGCAAGTATAATATTATATATATATTTTTTACTCGCGTTTTCACAAGCTTTCATTTGACACCACACTCGATGACCTAGTAAAAAAATTTTTTTTTTACTTCCGACTTCACCCCTCAAAACTAACCCCCTAAGTCAAAATTTAATTCTCAAAACTACATGGCTCTGATGAGGCCATCAATTCCTATATTATTACCAAATTTCACCTTTCTATGTCAAATAGTTTCGGAGAAAATCGGGTGTGACAGACAGACAGACAGACAGACAGACAGACAGACAGACAGACACCGAAGTGATCTTATAAGTGTTCCGTACGGAACACTAAAAAATACTCAAAAAATTCCAGAACGTCAGGTTATTTTGCAAAACGCAAAATTTTATTATAATAACCGGTCAAGTGCAAGTTGAACTTGCGCAATTAGTGTTCCGTACGTTGATTGCTTTTAAAATAAAAAAAATTTGTTACAGAGGTATAAAATGATCAGTGACTTCACAAAATACACCCCAAATAAGTTTTCAACAAAGTTTGTTTCCAATCTCTACTGAAATCTGATGACCTTGAAATTTTTGTTTTTTTTTATATACCATATAAGTTATTAAAGGTAATGCACTCGTGATAATTTTAGTTCAATCTACACCTCGTGGAGAATATTCCAGAATTTTTTCGAAATTTTTTGATAAGTACTTTTCGAGATAAGGCCCGGGACAGCGATTTTTCGCGAATTTTTAAAAAATAATACAAAGAAAATTGCGCGCAAGTATAATATTATATATATATTTTTTACTCGTGTTTTCACAAGCTTTCATTTGACACCACACTCGATGATCTAGTAAAAAATTTTTTTTTTTTTCACTTCCGACTTCACCCCCCAAAACTAACCCCTTAAGTCAAAATTTAATTCTCAAAACTACATTTCACCTTTCTATGTCAAATAGTTTCGGAGAAAATCCGGTGTGACAGACAGACAGACAGACAGACAGACAGACATACAGACAGACAGACAGATAGACAGACAGACAGACAGACAGACACCGAAGTGATCTTATAAGTGTTCCGTACGGAACACTAAAAAGGGTTTTTTTTTGGACTAACTTGAAGTCATAAATAAATAGGTACAATTTTATTTTGATTACTGTTTTTAAATGTATACAGGCCATAACTATAATTACTTTCTAAGTAAAGAACGCCCTGTGTGAGCTAAATTAACAAACATAAACGTTGTAAGTAGAACGTGCGCGCTCCGATAGTGTAGAAAGTGGTGCGGTACAATTACGTGTTAACTCGTCATTGTTTTATAGATCTTGGTTCAATATAGTGCAATGTCATCTGTGCGGAAGTGTGTGAATTCGTCTGACAGTTTCTGTTATATTTGTGGCGAATATATGGTATTAAAGCAACAACTTAATATTACGGACTTTGTAAAAAAAGTATACTTCACGTATTTTGGCTTAAAACTTGGAGATCAGGATAAAGTTTGGGCACCTTGTAAAGTCTGCAAACGATGTGTTGAAGACCTTCGAAATTAGTTTAAGGGCAAGAAAAAAGCTTTCCGATATGCGATTCCTATGGTATGGCGCGAGCAAAAGAATCATAGTGATGATTGTTACTTTTGTTCGTGGAATGTGAAAGGGTATAATTCAAAATGGAAGCAGTCCATTTCATACCCCAATCTGCAATCAGCTATTCGTCCCATCCCTCATGGGACCGAAATACCAGTGCCCAAGGCCCCTGCTACCTTGGAAGAGATTCCAAGTTCTGACGAAGATGGTGCTGTACCTGAACCCGATGACAAGTCAAGTTTTCAATTTGAAGATGACAGCAGTCCGAAATTGTTTTCCCAGGGCGAGCTAAATGATTTGGTAAGAGACTTGAATCTTCCCAAAAACGCTGCTGAGTTGCTTGGATCAAGGCTCAAAAGCAGGAACTTACTTTTGCCGGGAGTGTCTTCCTCCTGGTTTAGATATCGTGAGAAGCAGTTCACTTCCTACTTTGCCCAAGAGGACGAGTTGGTTTATTGTACCAATATTGAAGGTTTGATGGATACATTTAAGATCTCATACGACCCAGCACAGTGGCGTAGTTTCATAGATTCTTCAAAAAGAAGCCTTAAAGCAGTTCTGCTTCACAATGGCGGTTTCTATGCTTCCATTCCTGTCGGTCATTCCGTACACCTCAAGGAAACCTACAAGAACTTGGAATTGGTTCTTTGCAAATTAAAATATAAAGACCACGGTTGGCAAGTGTGCGGTGATTTAAAAATCTTGGGCATGTTGCTCGGACAACAATCTGGGTTTACCAAATTCCCTTGCTTTTTGTGTCTATGGGATAGTAGAGACCGAGCAAATCACTGGACCAAAAAGTGTTGACCTCCGAGGGAGCTTAAAGTTGACGAAAAAAACGTCCTGCATGAAACTTTGGTGCCTCCTCATAAAGTTCTTCTACCACCGCTTCACATAAAGCTGGGATTGATGAAGCAATTTGTAAAGTCAACTCCAAGAGATGGAAATTGCTTCAAATACTTAATATCAAAGTATCCAGGCCTCTCGGAGGCAAAGTTGAAGGAAGGTGTTTTCGTTGGACCAGATATTAGACGGCTTATGGCTGATCCAAAATTCATCACAATCATGACGGATCCTCAAAGAGAAGGGTGGATTGCCTTTAAAGAGGTCATAGAGAAATTTTTAGGCAATAACAAAGACCCTAACTACAAACAAATCGTCAAAAGAATGTTAAAAGCATTTCAAGCTTTAGGTTGCCTAATGAGTTTAAATGTATATTTTCTTCATTCCCACCTCGACTACTTTCCAGAAAATTTAGGAGATCTGAGTGAAGAGCAAGGTGAACGATTTCACCAAGATATTAAGGAGATGGGAAAAAGATACCGGGGAAGATGGAGCGTCTCAATGATGGCAGACTACTGTTGGACGCTTCAGAGAGACCTTCCAGATGCTTCCTACAAGCGAAAATGTACCAAAAGGAGTCTCACTGGGAAAAAGAAATGTGTTTAGTGCTTACTAATGAATGTATTTTAGATAAAAAAATAAGTTTTGTTACGCAATTATAAATTAAAAAAAAAATTTTTAGTCTTTTATCTTTTATTTTAAGATGATAACTTGTTTAACATAAATACCTACATTGTCAGAAAACGTGACGTTCTATGACAAAATGAAAGTCATTTTCGGATTCAGTACACCCACAAACATAAGAATTACGCAAAAAACCAAAACGGCTCTCAATTTTTTTTTTGCAGACTTGTGTTTTTTATATAACTTTTTTTGTAGGATTTTATCGACTAAATTTAATGAATAACCATTATTAAGTGCGATTTGTTTGATGATCGGTGCCAATATACGAAACGTTTAAAAAAGGGATGTTTATTAATTTGACTTTCGAACGCATCTAGAAATATTTCAGCGAGTAAGGGGCTTAAAGGGTTTCCCATAATTAAGCCTTCCGTGCTAATGTAAGGAATGTTTTTTTTTATGGGTCTAGCACACGCGCTGCAGGGAAGTCCCTAAAGTGCTACGGGAGCGATACGTGTGAGGAAAAAGCGATTCGCGTTGTTCTTGAATCGATGTAAATTGTACTCGGTGGGAAACACAGTACTAGGTAAGCCATTCTAAAGGGATGATGTTCTCCATATAAAAAACTGCTTGAAAAGCGTTGTACGAGAAGTAACAAGCTGAACCTCATACGGTTGTGAAGTATCAGCGCGACGTGTACTTCTAACATGCACCGCTCTGAGAGGAATTAAGCGGGCTACATCCTTCGAACACTCTCCATGACAATACTTGTAGAATAGACTCAAGTCGTCAACCGTTCTTCGATGTTCCAGCGAATCAAGGCCGTCAGTCACTTCTGGGTCTCCAATCAGACGAACAGCCCTTCTCTGAACAGAATCCAACAAATGCAGTGTATGTTTGGGAGCGGAGTCCCAAACAGGGGCGCAGTATTTCATAGTTGGTCGAATTTGAGCTTTGTAAAGAATTAACAGTTATTGTGGAGTGTAAAGCTTTCTGGTTTGAAATAATATTCCCAACTTTTGAGAAGCTCTCCTTGCTATGCCGGCAACATGTTCATGCCAGGACATATTTGCTCCCAAATTAACGCCCAACAAATTGAGTGACGATGCTAGGAGAATGGAGTGCCCCGACATAACTATGTCGGGTCCAGCAATGTTAACTTTTTTAGATAAAACTGCCGACTGGGTTTCTGTAGAGTTAAATTCCACTTGGTTACTGTCACCGCAAGATAGAATTTCTTTCACGTCTTTGTTAAGTTGAATGACTTTCTGCTGTCTGCGGATATTCGCCTAAGCAGCCGGTGTCCGAGCGTTCAAAGTGAATGAAGAGATAAGCGTGCTGTCATCTGCAAAGCTGTATATTGGATTCCCGGTCTTTTCCAGCAGATCCTTAATATAGATGAGAAAGAGAGGAGGAGACAGTATGGAGCCTTGGGGCACACCGGCGCACCATGGGACGAATGCGTTATTTTTCGGTCATTTGCTTATAACTCCCACATTTGTTATGGGAATGACTTCAAACTTAATACACATAATGTACGATTAATATATGTTCAGTATATGAAATAAAAATCATACTATATACTGTTATCGCATGCGCGATAAAGCGTAAAGATGATTATTTCAAAATACTAGACAACAAATTGAAAAATTTTTCGATTACATGAGTGCGAATAGTCATTTTCAATGTATTTTTGCCTGCTGAACACGAATCTGTTGTCCAAATTTGGCTACCGCGTCATAATTTTGAGAAAAATGACGAAAATTTGCAAAAAACGACGGTTTCAAGGATTTTCATGACATAACACAGGCACAAATATTTTTCTCATAAATTTCGTTAATACTACGCGTAAGTATCAACATTTAGCTTTAAAATGCATTTTGCCGATGCATCGTTTATAATCTGCTGAATAGTTTTGATTCTGTGAATAATTATCTTTACATGAATTACACAGGGGAACAGCTGTTTTGGTGTCGAGGTTTTTTGAGCTGATTCTATATCAAGTTGATGTCCTGAATTCAAATAACGTATTCATTTGTACCTAGGAGCTCAAATTTTTAAGATATACAATTTTAGAGAAATATAAGTTACATTATTGTAACTCAGATCCGTAAGTGTAGTAAACAAAAGTAGATACGAAACTTTTATTTTAGTTATACAAAATACAATATTATGTCGTACTTACAAACAAAAAAAAACATTGAAGAAATGAAATAGTCACTCAACACTTGGAAAGCTTCTTTTCCGCGACATTCTTGAATGTTTTTTTAAACAGTCCCTTTTTAAACTCCAGCAGTAATCTGCCATCATGTGCATGTCCCATCTTCCTTGGTAGCGGTCCTCCATAACTTTAATATCTTGGTGAAATCTTTCACCTTGTTCCTCACTCATGTCTCCTAAATTTTCTGGAAAACGGTCTAAGTGGCTGTGTAAATAGTGTATTTTAATACTCATATTGCACCCTAAGGATTTGAAACTATTAAGCATCTTGTTAACCATTTCAACATAGTTTTGAGCTTTATGTTTGCCTAGAAAATTTTCTACAACTGCAACAAATGATGTCCAAGCTTCTCGTTCAACTTGATTCATTGAATTTATGAAGGCAGGATCCTTAATTAATTGTCTTATTTGTGGGCAGTCAAATATCCCTGCTTTGAGTTTTTCTGTGCTCAACTGATGCATTTTTACCCCTATATATGCAAAACAAGACCCATTCTTATCAAGAGCCTTTACAAATTGCTTCATTAAGCCCAACTTTATATGTAACGGAGGAAGTATGATTTTTTCTCTTTTAACCAAAGCGTCGTTAATGACATTCTTTTCCCCAACGTCCATGTTTTCTCTCTGAGGCCAATCTTTTCTAACCCAGTGGTGTGTTTTGTCCCTACTATCCCAGAGGCACAAGAAACACGGATATTTCGTGTAACCACTTTGTTGCCCAAGAAGAAAGTTTACCATTTTTAAGTCTACACAAATCATCCATTGATGTTCGTAATACTTTATCTTCTGCAAGACCAAAGCTATGGTATTATATTCTTCTTTCAGTTTCGTTGAGTGAGCTAGTGGTATTGAACCATATTTATTCCCATTATGTAGAAGGACACATTTTAAACTGCGCTTTGAACTGTCAATAAATAGGCGCCAATCATCTGGAATATATTCAGAAAGTCCCATTTCTTTCATGAGTCCCCTAATTTCGTGACAAAATACAAGATTGTCTTCTTGAGAAAAGAATGGTAGCTTGTACGGTAAAAGGTAATTTTGGTTCCTTGTTCCAGTAAATTTTTGTCGTTCAACCTAGAAGCCAGTACTTCAGAAACTTTTTTCGATAAATTGAGATCCCTGGTGAGATCATTTAATTCATTTTGATTGAAGCGTTGAGGAACTGATGACGTCCCCTCATAGTCACTGTTAGTTTCATTAGCATCAGAACTTTTATTAGCATCAGAAGAGCGATCAGAGGGAAAATATTCGTCATCAGAGATATGTGGTAGCTGATGAAATGTTGGAATCGGTATTTCATCTGAGTGCGGGATAGGGCGTATTGCCGAGTCTAAATTGGGATAAGTCTACTTACTGCGGTTATTTCGATTGATTCCATTAGTATTTACTAAACAGAAATAACAATCATTGAAGTGGTTTTTTGGTTCTCTCCAAACCATTGGTACGCCGAATTTTAGACATTTTCTTTTCCCGGTAGTCCACTGCCGTAAATGCTCTGTACAAGTTTTACATACGAGATGCGGGGCCCACGTTTTGTCCTGATCACCAAGCTTAACTCCAAAGTATCCAAGATACGCTCGCTTTACAAAGTCAGTAATAGTTTGTCTGTTTTGTTGAAACATGTATTCTCCGCATATATAGCAAAACACATCAGGTTGATTTACACAACTTCTTCTTGAACTGGAACCTGAACTCATTTTAATTCTGTTCAATAACACAAAAACACTCTTTTCTTAACATAAAATAACACGCCGAATTCGATCTACTCTCATTAGTAAGAACCCACAAACTGACGAGACTTACCCGAGTTAGGTGATTAAAAGGGTCAGTTCAGGTACCTGATAGGCAATGGTTCCACTATTTATAGATTTACCTGGAATTTACTCAATTACAGACTGACAATAAAACCATTGTACCTACATTAATGAATATATAATAATTTTAGAACTCTCATAAATGAATATACTGAATAAAAACCACATTGGTAGATAAGTTGATGTATCTAAAAAAGTAGAGCTGATAGAGAAAAACGGATTGCATGTATAGATTTAGCGTCCCAAATATAGTTAAAATCAGCTCTAAAGTCCCAGGCACCAAAACAAAAATATTTTTTGGTTGCCCTGTGTTATCTTTACGCTTTATCGTGCTCGTGATAATAAATTGTATGATTTTGATTTCATATTTCTGAAAATATATAAATCGTACATTATGTGTATTAAATTGAAGTCATTCCATTGACAAATGTCGAAGTTATGAGCAAATGACCGAAAAATGTCGCATTTGTCTCACTATGGCCCGCGATGTAAGCAAACACTCGCATTGAGATCGAAATTTCAAAGTAGTCAAGCCGCCTTGCCGAAAAGAGGCAACAAGAGTTTAATTGTCCTTTTTTTAGAAGTGTATACTTCATAAGAAATGAGGAGTATATCGTCATTTTTTCATTTCATTGGAATGTTGCCCGAGAGAATGGCTGAGTGGAGAACGTTAGATCAAGTCGGGGGAACTTTAATGTCCATTTTTTTACCAAAGGGGGACGAAGGGGGATAAAAATAGGATATCTCCGGAAACTAGAGACTTTGCCCTATCAGATGGTGACAGCGCCATCTCATTCCACCTCATTCCGAAAACTTTATACATCTTTGAATATTGAAGTAAGAATAATTTCTTGTGTCGAATATGTCAAATGTTTATTAATATATTGTAGCACTCTAATGACGTTACACTAAGATTAATTTGTTGTTTGAAACCTAATAAACAAGTTCTAGTAAGCGTTTAACTCATATTCGTAGTTATGTTGTCCACAGAGAATTTAGAATGTAATTTCTCGAATTACAGAAATTCCAACATTGACGAAAATGTCACACTTCAATGGATAATTTTCAGGAAAGCAGAAGGAATAAATTAGTTATGAACATATTTATGTATGGTTTATGATATATATTAAAGGAAAAAATCGTCAATATTCGAAAAATACATCTTTAATTCTTTCATCCAATATCCGATTTTTTACGTCGTCGCCCCAATGTGCGGCGTTAACAGTAAAGGTGTTATAAAGAAATTCGTCGACTGCGACTCGTAAAGAACGCTCCCAGAGGAAACATGAGAGCCACAAATAGAACTGTTCAGACATACCATAAGGGCGTAACTTAGCCAACAGTCCATCGTGCCAAACACGGTCGAATGCCTTGTGTTACGTAAGTTAGAAGATCTCCTGTTGATCAATGTTTACGAAAGCCATATTGGTGATCGCTAATAACGTTGAATCTTTCAAGGTATTTTAGAAGATGCTGATTGGCAGCCTTTTCCATGACTTTCGATATTATTGAAAGCAGTGCGACTAGTCTGTAGTTGTTTAGCAAGGTCTTTTTGCCTTTTTTCGGTGTGGCACATTTCCAGCAGGAAAGATATATTCCCTTTCTGTAGGATAGGTTGAAAATTCTACAGAAAACTAGTGTTAGTTCCCTTGCACAGTTTTTGATAACTATGGCAGGTATTCCGTCAGCGCCAGAAGCTTTTTTGGTGTCTAGCTTAAATTCGAAGTAATTTTGATCTAAACATTCGGCAAGTAAGTTTAATATTTCATGTTTTTTGATACCATTAACTAATTTGTTGTTTAACAGTTTTTATACTAGTGTAATTGTATCTTTAGCTGGGATACTGGGGAAGAGATTAGTGTCATTAAATGAAATTAGTTTCGCGTTATTTGGCAAATGAATATTTTTAATTTTGTTTATTAAGTCGAATGAGTTTTTAATTTGATATTTCCCTGAAAACTGTGTATATGTTTGGATGATCTCTATTAGTTTTTTAGATATTTTGTAGGATGGTGTTGAAAAGAATAAGACTACTGGCCTAATAGAATATCCTGATTTATGAAGTTTAACTAATGAATAAAAATTTGGAGGCTGTGGGTTCATTATTATGAACCTAGTGACGTCTCTATCATTAAACAAACTTTTACAATTTTTAATTTTTTGTTGAAATTGGTCTGTATAATTATGATTTAAAATATGGTATTTATCTGGGTTAAGAGAATATAGTGTTTTCTTAATATAATCAGACCTATTGATCGCAACTACCGTGTTGCCATTGTCAGCTTTAGTAAATATTATATCTTTACATTTATGTTTAATTTACCTAATACATTGAATTTCAGGATTTAGTTTCGAATCTTTAAGCATTTTTTTTTATAATAATATTAGAAGTTTCAAATTTTAAACTTAAGTTAGAAGGTATGTTTTTAAGGGCTAGTAAATTATTATTATTACGTCTTCTTCCGTTATATACGTTTCTTCGTTTATCGTTATATCTGGTGTTTGTGGCAGTTTGATACTCTATTCTCATTTATATATGTTACCCACGTTCCTTTCTCTATGTGTGTATACGCTATTAGTTCTTTCATCTCAGTTCTCTGCTGTTTTATGAATCTCCAAACTTGTTTTTGTTGACCATAGAAGTCTAATTTTATTTTTTTTTGTGTATCTCTCCCAATATTTCATTTTTGTTCTTCTTACTAATTTGTGGGTTTCAGGCTAGGCTTCATCTGTCCTGATTGATTTGTACTCTAGATAGCTTTCTTTCTCTTCACGGTATTTCTCTTTGATTTCTGCACTGAACCATGGTGTTTTTGTTCTCAATTTTTTTTACTTAGGTCGACAGTTTTAGTTCTTAATGCGACATATGCAGCTTCTAATACATTTGTTTTTATTTTTAACCAATTGTCATTTATTTGATTTATTCTGATTTTTTCTTTCAGTCTTGTCTGGTACAGGTTTCTCGTTGAATTTGAACTTTAATAAGTTATGTATAACCACACGTAACTTGTTCTTAAAATTAATAAATTTTAGTGCCAATACCAGTACGCATTTCCAAGTAGTTTTACTGCCAGACAATGATAATTTTGTTATTATTATACGGTAATATTTTTGCATAAGACAGCGTTGAAATTTTGTCCAGTGTTTTCTCTCACTTGTCCTTATCACACTAATTGTTTCTAACGGATCGTTGATTCAACTGATTTCTTTGGAATCTAGTACGAAACCGAGTTAATTCCGGTTGCACACGCCATCCCTCGTAGCTTTACGCCCATGTTTTGTAACCAATCCTTAAGATAAAAGTCAAAGAATAATATAAACAGTTTACTAAACCCTAGCTGAGGCAATTTATGAAACAAAACAGTGATGGTCTCTGTCGAAAGGAATCCCTCTACGATATAAAATTTCTCCAAAACAATATTTAAGATTACTAATTCTCATTAAGATTCCATCGCATTTTATGGGTGTGTAAACATGATTGACACAAGTTCTTTTACCTCGTCAGGCGCCTGATTGATTTGGTTTGGTCGAGGAGTTTTTGGTCGACGATTTCTTAGAATTCAGTGGCTCCATTACCGTAATATTTGGTTTCCTTTGGACTTGAATCGCCATAAATTGTAATCGGTGGGAAATACATTTATTTCAAAGGCATAGAAAAAAAAATTCTTGAAAAGGATGGTACAACAAGTGATAAGCTAAATCTCATATGAATATGATGAGCATCCATGAAGCCCCACTTTAGAAATAATTAAGCGGATTACCAGGTGTACAAGTATGAAATGCAGATTTTTTTTCTAGAAAAACATGTTAATTCGGGAGAATGATAAAAAGTACTTCATTCAAAATATGCTCCATAGATTTGTATACATTTTTCCCATCTTTCGGGCAATTTGTGAATACCACGACAGTAAAAATCTTCCCCTTTTGCTGCGAACCATTTATCGAGCCATTTTTTCACATCTTCGTACGAACCAAAGCGCTGCTCAGCAAGTACGTGACCCATCCATGCAAACAAGTGGTAATCGGAAGGGGCCAAGTCTGGTGAGTAGAACTTCCCAGTGAGTGCTTTCAACGTGAACTGGTTTTGCCGTATGCGATGGAGCATTGTCATGAAGAAAAATGACTTTGTGTTGCCCCTTTCGGTATTCTGGCCTTTTTTTAATCAGTGAACGGTTCAAATCGGTCAATTGTTGTTGGTAATGTTTAGTATTAACCGTTTCCCTAGATTTTAACAGCTCATAATAGACCACGCCCCTCTGGTCCCACCAAACACAGAGCATCGTCTTTCTGCCAAAGCGATTCGGTCTTGCGGTCGATGTGGATGGTGCGCCTGGGTCTACCCATGATTTTTTTGCGCTTGGTATTCTCAAAATAAATCCACTTTTCATCTCCTGTGACTATGCAATGCAAAAACGACTTCCTTTTGTACCGAGTGAGCAAAATGTCATAGGTGTTTTTGCGCTGTTCCATTTGCCCATCGTTCAACTCATGTGGTACCCATCTACCGGCTTCTGAATCTTTCCCA
Source organism: Pachyrhynchus sulphureomaculatus (assembly GCA_019049505.1). Lineage (NCBI taxonomy): Eukaryota > Metazoa > Arthropoda > Insecta > Coleoptera > Curculionidae > Pachyrhynchus > Pachyrhynchus sulphureomaculatus. The sequence continues at coordinate 218,815,274 of CM032449.1, forward strand.
TCTCTCGCAGCCGATTGGGAACAGTTTGTTGACTAACGTCCAATTGCTCGGCGAGTTGTTTTTGTGTTTGCGATTCATCTTCGTCCAACAATGCTTGCAATTCCACGTCTTCGTATTTTTTTTGGCGGTTTTCCCACGTTCCTTGTCTGCAACATCGAAGTCATCACTTTTGCTTCTCGAAATAATCGGTATGATTCAACAGCAGTTTTCTTCAAATGAAAATAAAAAATTAGTGCTGTCCGCGAATGGTCTTTGTTCGGTATAAATTTCGACATATTGAACACAACAACACAACACTATGCACACACTTTTCCACTTTATCACTAGCGCGCGTCTGACACCTGTAGATGACACAACAAAATGACGCAGTGTCAAATCTTTATAGCACAAACTGCATTGGTGTACCATCTATTGTCTGAAATCCGCATTTCATACTTGTACACCTGGTATATCCATCGAACTTTCCATGAAAAGTTCTCAAGTCGCTACTTGTCCTTCAATATTTTGTGTTATACTGTAAGTGGAAGGCAAAAATTCGCTATTAAGTAGTGATATTTATTCAACATCAATCCGATGGTTTCAGTATATATATATATATATATATATATATATATATATATATATATATATATATATATATAAGAGAGAGAATTATATATGTGAGAATTTTATACAAAACTTTCGTTATTAACTAAACCAGACTAAAAAGAATATGAAAGTTTCTTCTTAACTGTATATTAAGATACAGTTTTTTTACGACTATTATATTTTTGTTAATGGCAAAAAGTACATACTAAATGCTGTGCAGTAATGGTCCAGTTTTCACGGTTAATTTGTTTTTGCGTTAATCTAATACGGTTAAAATTAAATCCGAATCACGACGTACCGTTTTAAATTTCCATTTTAATAGGTTAATACGGTTTTTGCCCCTATCTATTTTCTTTTTTTATTTGAAAAAATCTTTGATATATTGTTAATTAATTTCTACTGGAAACTGGGAAATAGTACAGGACGAATAAATAGTAAGGGGTTCTTTGGGGATAGTAGCACTTGAAAAAATGTGAAAATTCATCTTAAACAGTACAAAGATATTTAGTTGCTCAACATGGTTTACGTAGAAAGCACACAAAACTATTTGCCACAACGAACGTTATTCAGGAAGTTTATATATATATATATATATATATATATATATATATATATATATATATATATATATATGTATATATATATATATATATTTCAATCTGATACGTGCTTTTGACATGGTAAATATAAATTATATGGTTGATGAGATTTAAATTCTAGGAATAAGGGGCTCTTTGATTATTTTGATAGTCTCATTTTCCCAGTATAATGTTTATTACGAAACCATCTGGCCGAGAATCTAAAAATCATTTATATTTATTGGCATACTTAACGGAATTGTTTCTGCTAGACAACAATATCATGCCAGATTCTATCACAGGAAATATAGCTTTCTTTACAGAAAGACAAAGACATGAAAATAAATGTCGCCGTAAAACGAAGCCGGCTGGTTACCGCCGGCATGTTAAAATGTACCTCGTCGAGTTCCTTAGAGATGCCGCGTAAGTAGAAGTTATATGTAACAATAACAAGAAACAAATAATTGCACGGCATGTCTAAACAACTCAACGAAATAATGTTTTGTTCCACGTGGTGGTTTTTTCTGTAGTGATAGCTTTATTTTCTGTGACTCAGTTTAGAACTTACTTACGGTTCACCGGCTTTCGCAATATTATTGAAACTCTAATCTAATAAAGTAAAATTAATATGCATCGTTGCAGCTAATAGAGAAGAAAGGAATGGAGTAAAAAATCCCAAGACTTGGGATAAAAAAAAAAATGTTTTTGCCTAAAATCTATTTTATTATTTAATATACGAGGGTCATTTAAGAACGGTTTATTAGATTGCTACAAAATATGGTCTACTTTTCGACATAATCTTCCCCAGCGTTAAAACACTTATCCCACCTTTCTGCTAGCTTCTTAACTTCTGTGGCAAAGAATTCTTTCGGTTGACGTCGAAGTCACTCTAGCACTTTTTTCTTCACTTCTTCATTGTTGGTGAACCTCTTTCCACGTAGGGCATCAAAGAGAGGTCTAAAGAGGTAAAAATTACACGGAGTCAGGTCTGGGCTGTATGCAAGATCTCCCAATCCAGTTCTTGAAGCTTTTATTGGATAAGCCGGGCACTGTAAATGGTTCTGAATAATATTGTGAACAGTTCCAACGCTTACCCCAACCTCCTGAGCTATCATTTCAACAGTAATGCTTCTGTTACCACGGATAAGTCCACCAATCCTCGATTATAACGAGGAATCGGAAACTTCGACTGGACGTCCACTTCGCTGCTCGTCACACACTCCTTTTGAACAAATCTATCCACTTGCAAACGTTCGCACGGTTCATGCTAGTTAGTCCATACTGTAATAACATTCTAGAATATATTTTACTTGGCTTAACACCGTCTGTCTTCTCATCACAAAGTTACCAACTTGCACTCCTAGTATGGAGCGGTTTCGTTGAATTGGTTTAAGCTAAAACTAATTGCCTCTTTACTTATTGAATGACCCTCGTAGTTTCCTTCAGTAGCAATACACTTATTTCAGCAATCTTCCAACATTTGGATACCTTTCTTATGGTACGTATAGTAATAAATATGAGTTTTCTATCAAAATATTCATTTGAACGAAGTATCTTTTTCCGAAGCTATCTTTTCCAATTTGGAAAGAGGTAATAAGAAATAGTTAAATATTTCCTAAATTTGTACTTAAATAAAATATTAAATAATTTTTACTACCAGACCTCGCGTAATTATTTAGGTTTTTAGCAGCACACAGTGGGACGAAGTCCCATGTGCCACTCAAATTACCCCACAGGTCTTAATTTTGAAGTAATCGGAAAGATTTTTTTTTTAATCATTCGTTTTTTCATGACCAATCGATTTGTCGAGCTAGATTTTAGATTTTTTTCCACACTTTTCCGGAATTTTCAGTAGAAGTAATAATTTTTATAAAAAAAACGACGTTTTTCTCGGGAAAATTACTCTATAGATCGTAATTTTCACTTAATTATGTCACTTTTTTTTTCAAAAATATGTTTTTTTTTATTGCCAATTGATCAGTCGGGCTGGATTTTTGATTTTCCCCTCGTATTTCCATGGACGTGCGGTTTTTTCCACAAATAGCTATTCATAGATGGCTTTCCTTCCATATTCAGGACAGATTTTTCTCAAAAATCAATTTTTTTGATGAACAGTGAATCTACCGACCTCGGATTATCATTTTTGCCCCAGGTTTTTCAAAAATTGCAATCATCTTTGGCGTTACCCAGGATACACCCCATGGAGGTAGTGTTTCCTGGTATCCCTTTGTATGTGTGTGTGGTGTGTGGCGTGTGGCGTGTGTGTGGCGTGTGTCTGGCATGTGTGTGGCGTGTGTGTGGCGTGTGTGTGGCGTGTGTGGAGTGTGTGTGGCGTGTGTGTGCGCGCGTGTATGCGCTAGAGCGCGCATGTGCGCGTGTGAGCGGGTGTGAGCGTGTGTGTGCGTGTGCGTGTGCGTGTGCGTGTGCGTGTGCGTGTGCGTGTGCGTGTGCGTGTGTATGTGTGTGTGTGTGTGTGTGTGTATTGCCTACGTTAACTCACGTACTTACAAAAAATACTGCTGTTTTTAGTTTTAATTTTTCAAATTTTACTACAATGTTCATTGTTAGGATGTCGAAGAATAATTATGAATGAATTTAGAAATATCCTAGGTATTAGATCAGCGAAAATTACCCCCAATTTATTGCAAGGCAGTTATGACGAAGAAGAATTCCGTTAAATCTAAATAATTTCATTATTATTGAGTCGAAGAAATAATTTACAATTTAAAGAAATCGCTAGCTTATTAAAAAAATTTTCTTAAATTTATCAGAAAAATTTATTGCGCAAAAGATGTCTGCAATTTTTGAAAAATCTAGAGCAAAAATAATAATCCAAGGTCGGTAGATTGAATGTCCATCAAAAGTTGATTTTTGAGAAAAATCTGTCCTGAATATGGAAGAAAATCCATCTATGAATAGTTATTTGCTGAAAAACCGTACTTCCATGGAAATACAAATTTTTTCTCAAAGGGGAAAATTAAAAATCCAGTTCGATCAATCGGTTGGCAATAAAAAAAACGAATATTTCAAAAAAAAAGTTTGTTATGATTAAGTGAAAATTACGATCTATAGAGTGATTTTCCAGTGAAAAATGCCGTTTTTTCATAAGAATTAATACTTTTCTGAAAATTCCGGACAAAAAAACCTAAAATCTAGCTCGACAGATCGATTGGTCATGAAAAAACGAATGATTAAAAAAAAATCTTTCCGATTACTTCAAAATTAAAACCTGTAGGGTAATATAAGAGGAACAGTGGGGTTTCGTCCCACTGTGCGGCCCTGCAGGGACGAGGAATGCGCTGTTATGAATTACATACTCGTGTCTATTCTTAGTTTTCTGTACGGAAAACTTATAAGATTACTTCGGTGTCTGTCTGTCTGTCTGTATATCGGTCAGACTCGATTTTCTCCGTAACTATTTATCATAGAAAGTTGAAATTTGGCACTAATATGGGAATTGATGGCTTCATCAAAGCCGTGTAATTTTGAAAGTTAAATTCTGATTTAAGGGGTTAATTTTGGGGGGTGAAATCGGAACTGATTTTTTTTTTTACCGGGTCATCGAGTGGGGAATCAAATCAAAGCTTGTAAAAACATGAATTCAAAAATATATGTAATGTATACTTGCGCACATTTTTCTTTATATTATTTTAAAAAATTGCGAAAAATCGCTGTCACTCCTTTATGTCGAAAAGTGATCAAACAATTTTGAAAAAATAAAAAAAAAATACCTTCGTTTCCAAAATGCGTAATAATTAACCTACGTTCTCTTACCAGATGGCGGTTTATCAGCAGTAGAGAGAACTTCATTTTTAGTGTTCCGTACGGAACACTTATAAGATCACTTCGGTGTCTGTCTGTCTGTCTGTCACACCCGATTTTCTCCGAAACTATTTGACATAGAAAGATGAAATTTGGTAATAATATAGGAATTGATGGCCTCATCAGAGCCATGTAGTTTTGAGAATTAAATTTTGACTCAAGGGGTTAGTTTTGGGGGGTGAAGTCGGAAGTGAAAAAAAATTTTTTTTACTAGGTCATCGAGTGTGGTGTCAAATGAAAGCTTGTGAAAACACGAGTAAAAAATATATATATAATATTATACTTGCGCGCACTTTTCTTTGTATTATTTTTAAAAATTCGCGAAAAAATCGCTGTCCCGGGCCTTATCTCGAAAAGTACTTAGCAAAAAATTTCGAAAAAATTCTGGAATATTCTCTACGGGGTGTAGATTGAACGAAAATTATCACGAGTGCATTACCTTTAATAATTTATATGGTATATAAAAAAAAATAAAAATTTCAAGGTCATCAGATTTCAGTAAAGATTGGAAACCAACTTTGTTGAAAACTCATTTGGGATGTGTTTTGTGAAGTCTGATCATTTTATACCACCGTTACATAAATTTTGACTTAAGGGTTTCGTTTTGAGGGGTGAAATCGGAAGTGAAAAAAAATTTTTTTTACTAGGTCATCGAGTGTGGTGTCAAATGAAAGCTTGTGAAATCACGAGTAAAAAATATATACATAATGTAATACTTTCGCACACTTTTCTTCGTATTACTTTTAAAAAATTTCTGTCCCCTACCTTATCTCGAAAAGTACTGATCAAAAAATTCTAGAATATTCTCCACGGGGTATAGATTGAAAGGAAATTATCACGAGTGCATTACCTTTAATAATTTATTTGGTATATATAAAAAAAAACAATTTTCAAGGTCACCAGTTTTCAGTAAAGATTGGAAACAAACTTTGTTAAAAACTCTTTTGGGGTGTGTTTTGTGAAGTCACTGGTCATTTTATACCACCCTAACAAAAATTTTTATTTTAAAAACAATCAACGTACGGAACACTAATTGTGCAAGTTCAACTTGCACTTGACCGGTTTTTTTCATATTTCCATCTTACCAAAATTTCTCGAGTGTGTACCCTTCATTTATCCACATCTCATCTAAGTAATATATCCTTTTTCCTACAGAGCGAACTTTTCTAACCTTCCTTAAATAGTCTCTTCTCCAGCGCACAATTTCTCCAGTTTTTGCTAATAAAGATTTTCTTTCACACTTTTTCCAATAAAAATTCATATATTTTAAAACACTCCCTAGTTTTACTCTACTCTTTTTCGGTATTTCTGGGTAGCTTGTCGCAGTCTGCAAGATCATATCCAAAGTTTCTTTTTCCATAAAAAAGTAATGAACAATACGCCTTATTGCTTATATTGTGTTGTCCGTCAGCTGAAGTTCTTTTCTGCCTAGTCTCTTTTTTAGAGAGTCTATACCCCCCTCCTTTTCTTCTCTTAAAATTCTGTAAACTGTGGCTTTACCAACTCCGGTCATTAAGGAATATTTTGTCACATAATCGTCCACACTTAAATCACAATTTTGAGCGTTAAATACAGTTTAGTTATACGCTTTTCATTATGGGTTAGCTGCCTAAACTTTTGGTGTTTCCCAGGAGAAGACATTTTATTAACACACTAACTGACTTGTCGCTAACTGACTTGACACTTGGGCATGCTACTCTAAATATGTATTAAATGATTTGATCGGCAATAAAACTTCGTTACAAAAGAGCATTGTTACCTGAGATATACCTGGAAATAGATAGTACACCTCTGTTATAGGACCACCCTTCAGTCCACTGACATTTTTATTACTATCAGTTTTAAATAAATAGAGTATAGTTAATAATAATAACTTAAAAAATATCCTTGTATATTTAATACTGACAATATAATAAAAACCAAAGGGTTCTATGATTAAAAAGTATTTTAATGTATTCAAACTAACCTTAGCTAAAATAATTATACCTAACACTCTCTAACAAACGTAAAACAACTTTCAATCAAATTTCTGACCTATATATTATAAACATGTAAGTATTCATTAAAATTACAAGAAACGCTACGAAATTATGCCACAGAACACTTTTTAACAGTTAAGATCAAGTACAAATCGAATTATATAGGTATTATAATTTGAGGTATAATTTCAGCTTGTAGGCTCCAATTTGCAATAAAATTCAATAGATCAACTAGATAATTACCGGCTTATCCATGTAAATCGTTACAGACTGTTTTTTTCCCTTTTAAAAATTGCTGCGAGCGTTAGGCAATACGCCTTTGAAAATCTAACTGTGTTTTTTCTTATCTTTAGTTAATTGCTTTTTAATAATTGTACAAAAAAAGTAATTTTTAACTTTATCCTGGCGTGTATACTTTTTTTTGCAATACTAACACGGAGGTCATCAAAAAAATGTATTATGTTATATTAATAAGATTCTAAATTAATTTTGACATTAAATGCATTTCTTTCCGCATCAGTGTATATAATTTCAGGTTGCCACGGTATTAAAAAAAAAAACCGGTCAAGTGCAAGTTGAACTTGCACAATTAGTGTTCCGTACGTTGATTGTTTTTAAAATAAAAAATTTTGTTAGGGTGGTATAAAATGATCAGTGACTTCACAAAACACACCCCAAATGAGTTTTCAACAAAGTTTGTTTCCAATCTTTAATGAAAACTGGTGACCTGGAAATTTTGTTTTTTTTTCTATAACCGATAAATTAATTATTAAAGGTAATGATAATTTTCGTTCAATCTATACCCCGTGGAGAATATTCCAGGATTTTTTCAAAATTTTTTGGTCAGTACTTTTCGAGATAAGATAGGAGACAGCGATTTTTCACGATTTTTTAAAAGTAATACGAAGAAAAGTGTGCGCAAGTATTACATTATATATATATATATATATTTTTACTCGTGTTTTCACAAGCTTTCATTTGACACCACACTCGATGAATTAGTATAAAAAAATTTTTTTCACTTCCGATTTCACCCCTCAAAACGAATCCCTTAAGTCAAAATTTATGTTACGGTAATATAAAATGATCAGTGACTTCACAAAACACACCCCAAATAAGTTTTCAACAAAGTTTATTTCCAATCTTTACTGAAAACTGGTGACTTTGAAATTTTGTTTTTTTTCTGTACCAGATAAATTATTGAAGGTAATGATAATTTTCGTTCAATCTATACCCCGTGGAGAATATTCCAGGGTTTTTTCAAAATTTTTTGGTCAGTACTTTTCGAGATAAGATAGGAGACAGCGATTTTTCACGATTTTTTAAAAGTAATACGAAGAAAAAGTGTGCGCAAGTATTACATTATATATATATATTTTTACTCGTGTTTTCACAAGCTTTCATTTGACACCACACTCGATGAATTAGTATAAAAAAATTTTTTTCACTTCCGATTTCACCCCTCAAAACGAATCCCTTAAGTCAAAATTTATGTTACGGTAATATAAAATGATCAGTGACTTCACAAAACACACCCCAAATAAGTTTTCAACAAAATTTATTTCCAATCTTTACTGAAAACTAGTGACTTTGAAATTTTGTTTTTTTTCTGTACCAGATAAATTATTGAAGGTAATGATAATTTTCGTTCAATCTATACCCCGTGGAGAATATTCCAGGATTTTTTCAAAATTTTTTGGTCAGTACTTTTCGAGATAAGATAGGAGACAGCGATTTTTCACGATTTTTTAAAAGTAATACGAAGAAAAGTGTGCGCAAGTATTACATTATATATATATATTTTTACTCGTGTTTTCACAAGCTTTCATTTGACACCACACTCGATGAATTAGTATAAAAAAATTTTTTTCACTTCCGATTTCACCCCTCAAAACGAATCCCTTAAGTCAAAATTTATGTTACGGTAATATAAAATGATCAGTGACTTCACAAAACACACCCCAAATAAGTTTTCAACAAAGTTTATTTCCAATCTTTACTGAAAACTGGTGACTTTGAAATTTTGTTTTTTTTTCTGTACCAGATAAATTATTGAAGGTAATGATAATTTTCGTTCAATCTATACTCCGTGGAGAATATTCCAGGATTTTTTCAAAATTTTTTGGTCAGTACTTTTCGAGATAAGATAGGAGACAGCGATTTTTCACGATTTTTTAAAAGTAATACGAAGAAAAGTGTGCGCAAGTATTACATTATATATATATATTTTTACTCGTGTTTTCACAAGCTTTCATTTGACACCACACTCGATGAATTAGTATAAAAAAATTTTTTTCACTTCCGATTTCACCCCTCAAAACGAATCCCTTAAGTCAAAATTTATGTTACGGTAATATAAAATGATCAGTGACTTCACAAAACACACCCCAAATAAGTTTTCAACAAAGTTTATTTCCAATCTTTACTGAAAACTGGTGACTTTGAAATTTTGTTTTTTTTCTGTACCAGATAAATTATTGAAGGTAATGATAATTTTCGTTCAATCTATACCCCGTGGAGAATATTCCAGGATTTTTTCAAAATTTTTTGGTCAGTACTTTTCGAGATAAGATAGGAGACAGCGATTTTTCACGATTTTTTAAAAGTAATACGAAGAAAAGTGTGCGCAAGTATTACATTATATATATATATTTTTACTCGTGTTTTCACAAGCTTTCATTTGACACCACACTCGATGAATTAGTATAAAAAAATTTTTTTCACTTCCGATTTCACCCCTCAAAACGAATCCCTTAAGTCAAAATTTATGTTACGGTAATATAAAATGATCAGTGACTTCACAAAACACACCCCAAATAAGTTTTCAACAAAGTTTATTTCCAATCTTTACTGAAAACTGGTGACTTTGAAATTTTGTTTTTTTTCTGTACCAGATAAATTATTGAAGGTAATGATAATTTTCGTTCAATCTATACCCCGTGGAGAATATTCCAGGATTTTTTCAAAATTTTTTGGTCAGTACTTTTCGAGATAAGATAGGAGACAGCGATTTTTCACGATTTTTTAAAGGTAATACGAAGAAAAGTGTGCGCAAGTATTACATTATATATATATATATATTTTTACTCGTGTTTTCACAAGCTTTCATTTGACACCACACTCGATGAATTAGTATAAAAAAATTTTTTTCACTTCCGATTTCACTCCTCAAAACGAATCCCTTAAGTCAAAATTTATGTTACGGTAATATAAAATGATCAGTGACTTCACAAAACACACCCCAAATAAGTTTTCAACAAAGTTTATTTCCAATCTTTACTGAAAACTGGTGACTTTGAAATTTTGTTTTTTTTTCTGTACCAGATAAATTATTGAAGGTAATGATAATTTTCGTTCAATCTATACCCCGTGGAGAATATTCCAGGATTTTTTTCAAAATTTTTTGATCAGTACTTCTCGAGATAAGGTAGGGGCCAGCGATTTTTCACGATTTTTTAAAAGTAATACGAAGAAAAGTGTGCGCAAGTATTACATTATATATATATTTTTTACTCGTGTTTTCACAAGCTTTCATTTGACACCACACTCGATGATCTAGTAAAAAATTTTTTTTTTCACTTCCAATTTCACCCCTCAAAACGAATCCTTTAAGTCAAAATTTATGTTACGGTGACATAAAATGATCAGTGACTTCACAAAATACACCCCAAATAAGTTTCAGCAAAGTTTATTTGCAATCTTTACTGAAAATTGATGACCTTGAAATTTCTGTTTTTTTTATATACCAGATAAATTATTACAGGTAATGCACTCGTGATAATTTTCGTTCAATCTACACCCCGTGGAGAATATTCCAGAATTTTTTCAAAATTTTTTGATAAGTACTTTCCGAGATAAGGCGGGTGGACAGCGATTTTTCGCGATTTTTTAAAAATAATACAAAGAAAAGTGCGCGCAAGTATTACATTATATATATATTTTTTTACTCGTGTTTTCACAAGCTTTCATTTGACACCACACTCGATTACCTAGTAAAAAAAAATTTTTTTCACTTCCGATTTCACCCCCCAAAACTAACCCCTTAAGTCAAAATTTAACTTTCAAAACTACATGGCTCTGATGAGGCCATCAATTCCTATATTACTACCAAATTTCAACTTTCTATGACAAATAGTTTCGGAGAAAAAATCGGGTGTGACAGACGGACAGACGGACAGACGGACAGACGGACAGACAGACGGACAGACACCGAAGTGATCTTATAAGTGTTCCGTACGGAACACTAAAAATTAGTAAAACAGGATGAACGTACAGTGGGTCAAGTAACGTAGGCTGTAAAGTCTCCTTTAAGAGCGATGCAATGAGTCCAAAGATTTTCTAATATTTCTATACCTTTCTTGTAGAAGGATTTCTCTTTGCCTTCAAAATAGGCCTCAGTTTCGGCGATAACTTCTTTATTGTAGCCAAATCTTTTTCCCACGAGCATCTTTTTGAGGTCTGTGAATAGATAATAGTCGCTGGGGGCAAAATCTGGAAAATGCGATGGATGAGGAAGCAATTCAAACTTTAATTCATGCAATTTTGTCATCGTAACCATTGACTTGTGACCCGGTGCATTGTCTTTTGTTCATTTGGGGTCGTCTTTTGCGCTTTCTGCCTTCAAATGCACCAATAACTTTATATAATATTCGCTATTTATGGTTTTTCCCTACTCAGCATAGTCGACGGAAATTATTCCATGCGCATCCCAAAATACAGAGGGCAAAACCTTCCCAGTCGACTGTTGTATCTTTGGTCGCTTCGGGCGGCTTTCACCGGCTGCTATCCACTAAACTGACTGCCGATTTGATTCCGGTGTGTAGTGGTGGTTCTATGTTTCATCCATTGTCACATATCGTTTCTGGCCCTCAAATAATCTGATTAATCTTTTAAATTCATACCTACTGGATCGCAGGTTTTTTGTAGAAATCAATGGGTTTAAATCGCCTCTCCATATTCCCACTTCAGGTGTTCCCCAGGGTTCCAATCTGGGACCTCTTCTTTTCAATGTTTGTTGACGACTTGCTGAGTGAGATAGGTTGCCGGAAGCTTGCTTATGCCGATGACCTTAAGATTTTTAAATGCATAGACTCGGTTTCTGATTGCCACGAATTACAGAGCAGCATTAATGCTCTCACCAACTGGTGCTCTACTAACAGGCTCACCTTAAACGTTTCCAAATGCAATATCGTCCGATATTCCTATCGTAACATCCCTATATTTTTCAATTATTCCGTAGGTGATACTGTTCTGCAGAATCTTCGTTCAGTTAGAGATTTGGGTATAATCTTTGACGATAAATTCTCTTTTGCTGATCATATTGAACAAATGGTTGCTGGTGCATCAAGGATGCTGGGTTTCCTAATTAGAAATTATAGAGACTTTACTAACATATCTGCAATCAAGCTTCTCTATTATTCCTTCGTTAAATCCAAGTTTGACTATGCTTCTATTGTTTGGTATCCAATATACAATTGCCATAACAACTCATTCGAATCGATACAGAGGCGCTTCATTAAATATCTTATTTTCAAGAGGGATGGTGTCTACCCGGACCGCGTTGTTGATCACGGACTAATCTTGTCAAGGTTTTAATGAGTTGCCTCTTGCAAAGAAAAGGGACATTCACTCCCTCAAATTCTTATATAAGCTGTTAAATCATCATATTGATTGTCCTTTCCTCTTGAGCAATGTATCTTTCCATGTACTACGTCTTGGGGCAAGGCGCTCACCTATTTTTATCCTCGGCTGGGCTAGGTCAAATATATTATTCCACAGTCCTATTTATATAATGTGTAAGAACGGCAATGTCATTGAAAACTCCGGTAATTTCCATTGTAGTAGGCTGTCGGTACTTATTGGTTCTCTGCTCAATGTTTACAGGTTGTTTAAATTTGTAGTTTTTTATTATTATTACTATTTTCATTTTTTTTTAATTTGGAGATTGTTCAAACTGTATACTCTGGTTATTATTTTAATTGTATCATGCTCTTCTTTTATATGTAGCTCATTAGTATAAACGTTATTCCTGTAATTGGGCCCTGGCCTGTTGGAATTGAATGTATAAATAAATAAATAAATAAATAAATAAATAAATATCGCATGAAAAAGTTCTTTTTATTGCGCTTAAACAGGTCTAAACAGCGCTCAGAATCATCAACATGTTGTTGTTTTTGGTCCACTGTAAGCAAACCCGGTACCCATTCCCAACAGAGCTTTCTCATGCCCAAATGTTCATGCAAAATATGCCAACACGTTCTTTTGATATCTCTAGGCTGTTAGCTATCTCACGCAATTTCACTTTACGGTCATCCAAAACAATTTTGTGGGTTATTTTGATGTTTTTCGGTGTAATTATCTCATTTCAGCGTCTAGAGCGTTCAGCATCTTTTGTGTCTATACAACTGCGTTTAAATTCAGAATACCAGTAAATGATGAGCGATTTTCCAGGGGCAGAGTCCCCGTAACATTTATCAAGTCATTGCTTTGCTTGAACGGTATTTTTTGTGCATCAAAAAACATTGTTTAATCAACACACGAAATTCGATTTTTTCCATTGTTTTGAAAATATCAAAAGTAGCCTCACTAAAACCACAGTAATTTGTAAACTAATCATCGAAATGTCATGAAATTTTGATACTTATCGTTTGAAGGTGAGAACTTCCTAAAAATCATATGAATTTTTTGAAAAGGGCGACATCTATGTGTCAGATCAAAAACTTTTCAGCTCCGTAACACTTATCAAGCCATTGTTTTGCTTGAACTTCTGCGTGAGGGAGTGATGCGGCGACGTTGGTATTATTCTGGATACTCCAGAAGAATGGGCTCTATAAAGCGCTTTGACGTGTTTGGCACATCGACCCATGATGGATCTTTTCCCTTATAGTTGATTTCTTGCATTTGGTTCAGTGGTACTCTTTCCACCACATTAAACGTATTTAGGGTATACCTCGTATAATTGTGTGATTCGCCTGTCCTATTATATCATCTAATAACCTTAGAGGGCCTGAATCATTGATACTCAAGTACCTTTTTAGTTTGTAATTCGTTAATGGTTTCCAAGAGTCGGTAATTATCACTTGGAGTGGAAAATATTTTGAACCCTTCGGAAACTGTCCCATTTCTGTTCATGAAGGGTGTCGTATTATTTTACCTTGACTTGTTTTAGTTAGTTAGAAATCTTCTGGCTGGTACAGGCCTGACTGTAGCAAGTCGCCGGTTCATGCCACTTGCTTGTTTTCGGAGGCTACTTCTTCATCCTTTTTAGATTGTTTTTGGTCCCTTTACGTTTTTTTTTTTTTATTTTAGGGATTTCGAAAAAGTTCTAAAATGACTATATAAAGCAATAAAAAAATATATATATATATATATATATATATATATATATATATATATATATATATATATATATATATAACAAATAGAGAGAAAGCAAAAGTTGCCATATCTAACAAAATCCTAAAATATGAAAATAGTTGGGGAACTCGGCAAAAGGGGGACAACAGAACATTGTGTGAACATCTGTTGTGCCCCTTTTGCCGAGTTCCCCAACTATCTTCATATTTTAGTATACATATATATATATATATATATATATATATATATATATATATATATATATATATACTTTTTCATCAAAAAAACATTGTTTAATCAACTCGATTCGATTTTTCCCATTGTTTTGAAAATAACAAAAGTCGCCTCACTTAAACCACAGTAACATATCTTGTAAACTAATCATCGAAATGTCATGAAATTTTGACAATTATCGTTTGAAGGTGGGTACTTCCTAAAAATCATAAGAATTTTTTGAAAAGGGCGACGTCTATGTGTCAGACCAAAAACTTTTCAGCCTACGTGATTAATCAGATTCTAAACAAATTTTTATACTAAATATATTTTTTTACGCACCAAAATAAATTTTTCAATATAATTTCAGCTTTCCATGGTATTAAAAAAGTTATTAAAACAGGATGAACGTACAGGGTGATCATTTTTTAGACGCCCGGTCCCGATTTATGGAAAATTATTGGATATTTTGTTTTTTTAAATGTAGAATGGTATAATGTTGGTAGTGAAAACGACACTGGGCGCCGCGAAGCCAAACAACTTTTTTTTTCCATCGACATACCGTTTGTAAACTGACATTGGAAAACCCTAATTTTTTTCAACATTCCTTCCTTAAACTGTTTTTTTCTAATTTACTATGCAAAAAAGTTATGCAGCAAAAACCCTCTAAAATTTTATTTTTGGTCATCGAAGTTTCCATGGATCGTATGCCACGTTTGACTGTTTTCAAACAATTTTTTTAGAAAGCTGCTGTCATACTTCAATCTGACGGCAATTATAATAATATTAGTTACTATGCTGTTGAGGATTTTCCTTTAATAAACTGGCATCTTCGGGGAATACTCTCAGCAAGATTTTCCGCGTATTCTTGAAGCAAAGATTTCCAAATTGCCCGAATCTGCCGTAACAGCTGCTTCACTGTATACACCTTTTTACTTCGAAGCATCTACTTGATGTATGACCACACGTTCGCGATTGGGTTTACATCGAGCGACTGACTACTGTGACGATGAGCTTTTCAGCGTCTGCACGTTTCTCTCCGATGTTTGGGTCGTTATCCTCTTGAAGAAGCCATTTCTCATTTTTATCAACAAGATACCGTTTGGCAGTCGCTAGTAATACTTTCCTGGAAATCTAGAGCATTTTTTCAGCGTTCAAATTGTAGGTAAGGATAAAGAATCACCTTTATTTGAAAGACATCCCAAATATGGATCTTCACAGACTGTTTTACGGTGCGCTGAACCATTCGGTTAGTAGAAATTGACCAGGCTCTTGGAGTGATGACATACCTCCAAAATGAAGCTTCGCTATCTCAAGCATAAGCAGTATTAACGCAAAGGAAATGCAAGGTTAAGTTAGTATTTATTTTCTATAATTTTTTTATTCATTTCATGGTTAAACACACCGTTTATTAGGAATTAATGTGTCAACACAATTTTCTAAATTAAAGTTGAGTCTAGCATGTTTCCATCATTTCCTCCAATATTTCCAAGGTAATACGAATGTCCGATAAATAAAATTTCATTTGAAATTAGTATTACGAACATTGTAATGCCATTGTGCCAAAGATTGCAAAATCTCAACATAATCGGAACACTAAATAATTGTTGTCAGTGTTATTTGCAATAAAAAAAATCATTCCAATTTTACTGTATTTTCTTAGTGGGTTGTTTATCTATATTATATATATATATATATATATATATATATATATATATATATATATATATATATATATATATATATATCAAGGATTTTCTACAGCTGACGCTGTCTTCCTTCTCTCAGCCTTTGATTCCATCCGTTTCTATCTTCCCAGTCTCCATCTGTTAGATCCCTGTCCTCTATAGCCTCGTCCACATCGTCTCTCCACGATCGTCTGGGTCTTCCTCTTTTTCTTCTCTATAGGGCTCCACTCCGTTATTTTCTTTATCCACTTATTATCTTCGCTCCGTCTTATGTGTCCATACCATTTTAATCGTTTTTCTTCAAAGGTGTTTATTGCGTTCTCTTTGATGTTCATTCTGCTTCTTATTTCTTCATTAGTTATTCTCTCCATACGTGTCATTCTACAACATCTTCTCCAATACTCCATCTCTACCGGGTTAATTTTAGATTTATTCTTCTATTGATCGTCCATGTTTCTGATCCGTATGTCATTATGCTTTGTATTATTGATTTGTATATGCGTGTTTTGTTTCTCTTTGTAATGTGCTTGTCCCACAGGATCAAATTTAATTGTCTTATGCATGTCCGCGTTTGTCCTATTCTAGCCTTAATCTCTTCTTCTGATGTTGCGTTTTTTGAAATGATGGTTCCTAAATATTTAAACCTATCGATTCCTTTGATTATTGTTTCGTAATTGACTTCTAAATTCTCCACGTTTCCCTTCTTTGTTGTTAGATATTCCGTTTCATCAAAGTTTATTGCTAATCCTGCTTTAGTGTATTCTTCTTTCAGTTTTCTTACCATATAACTGAGGTCTTCCTCATCTTGCGCTATGATTACTTGGTCGTCTGCGAAACTTAGAGTATATAAGTAATCTTCTCGTATTGGGACTCCCATTCCACTACATTTTTGCTTCCATTTTTTTAATGTTTTTTCGAGGTATATTTTGAATAGTGTGGTGAATGTAGAGTATCCTTGTAATAGGCCTTTTGATGTTTGGAGTCTCTTCCCTATTTTATGTCCTATTTTTATGTACACTGTGTTGTTTTCGTAGAGAGCTTTTACTGCGTATATTAGTTCTTTGTCAATGCCTATTTCTTTCATTGCGTTCCATAATCTTTGTCTTGGTACTGAGTCATAGGCCTTTCTTATGTCTATGAAGGCTAAATGAACTTCTCTATTCTTTGCCAGTTTTTTTTTTCCATTGTTTGTTTTATAGTGTATATGTGGTCTATACATGATTTTTCGGCCGTAAAGCCTGCTTGGTCTTCTCCAATTTTTCCTTTTATATTTTCTTCTATGATATTTTTAATAACTTTTCCATACAAACGTGCCATACTCGATATTATGCTTAGGCCTCTATAGTTTGTGCATTTTCTGCGGTCTCCCTTTTTAAATATAGATACTATATGGGCTTTTAACCATTCCTCTGGTATTTTTTCTCCATTTATCGCTCTGTGGAACATGTTTCTCAGCATTCGATGTAATTTATTAGACCCGTACTTAATCATTTCATTTACCACACCCCGAGGCTCTGCAGATTTATTATTTTTGAGTGTTTTTATTGTCTTCTTTACTTCTTCATAGCTCAGTTCTATCTCTTTTTTTTCCTTATTCTGTTCTTCTTCAGGGTTCTCCTCCTGGAATTATTGTCTGTCTTCTGTTAGCAGCTTCTTATAACATTCTTCCCACTCGCTTTCTGGGATATACTCTATATACATCTTCTCTCTATTGTTGGTCCTTAATGCTTTAATTATTCTCCATGACTCTGTGCTTCTAGTTCCTCCTATATACTGTTCTACATGTTCGCACGATTTTTCCTATCTCTCGTTCTTTTCTTTGTTTATCATCCTCCTCGTTTCTGCATTTTTCTCTTTAAATTTCTGTAGATCTTCTTCTGACTTTGTATTCAGCCATTTTTCGTATAGTCTTTTTTTCTCCTTTATAGATTCTTTGGTTTTTTCACAGATTCTAATTTTATGTTTCTTATTCTCGTTTGTTTTGTTTATTTAAGTAGGAAAAAAATAGGCTATACCATAATAGCCATAAGAAAAACGAACATCAAATAAGTTTCTAAATAAAGGAAATCGTTATCCCTAGTAAAGGTTTCTCTTATCTTGTTTCAATACTGCGCAAGCTTCAAACGGTGCTTCAAATAAAAATAAAGACTTGGCCTATAAAAATAAGCGTTGCAAAATATCTATATTCATTCAATTTAAGGTGGTTCTTCGATCTGTTTGTTTTTATGTCTAAAAAGTTTATCTCGACGTTTTCTTCTATTTCCATCGTAAGCTGGATATTTTTGTCTATTGAACTTAAATATGATAAAGATTTCATTTCTGAAAGGGGGCATGTTAAAAAATACCACATGTGAATCACATGTCCTCTTTCAATACTGAACTAAACTTCTCATAACAAAATATTCCCATTACTGTCTTCAATACATGCCCCGGTTCAACTCTTAGTGCTGCCTTTACGTCAGTTATGTGTAGTAGAGCAAAAAAAAAAAATCACCGCATCGACACATATCCCCTTTCAATAACAAACATAATTTTTTAATTGACTTGCATTGTTGAATAATACGGATTCAAAATTTCCCATGAAGACTTCTGCTAATAAAGAGAAATAGCAGATCCCATAGATCCATAATATTTATTATTAATAGGTATCTTCTTTCCCTAAGAGTGGAAATGTACCAATGTCGATGGTTTCTTTTCACTCTGAAATGTTGGAATTTTACCTCATCAGCTCTATTATTTTTGCACTCGACGCGCGTTTCGCTAACCATGTTAGCTTCATCAGGAGCGATGATTGACTAAAGGTAAACTACATATCTACCCTATTTATACTTAGCCTAACCCTAGAATTACTCAAGCGGAACTAATGACATAGGCAAGGCCATCAGTTCCGGTCTAGTAACCAGTAGAGGGGACTATAAGGAATAGGCCCTCTGTCTTTATTTAAACTACTTTTACATTTTATGATTTCCATACTTTCGTATGTGTTCAACAATCTCCTATCAGATACATTTTTTATTAATCTTAGATTATCTAATGTTACAGTATGATCAGCTTCAAGGGCATGTTCGGCAATGCTAGACTTTTCTGTTCTATTGTATCTTAAGTGTGCTAAATGTTCTTTAAATCGTGTTTTAATTGACCTTTTAGTTTGCCCAACATACTTTTTGTCACAATCATTACAACTAATTTCATAAATTCCACTTTTCTCACAATTGGGAATCTTATCTTTGGGATTTCCTAAGATATTCCTCAGATTGTCTGATGACTTATAGACTAAGGTGAGGCCTACCTTATTAAATACCTTATTGAGTCCCTTGCTATATTTCGGATTATATGGTATGGAGACATACTTGGTGTTATTTTCTTCGCGTGTAAAAAAGGTGGAATTCTGAATATTAGACCTAAATTTATGTCTATTTATTAGCTTATTTACTAAGTCATCGTCATAACCATTAACTCTAGTTATATTTCTAATACGATTCCTTTCTTTATTAAAGTTTACTCTATTCAGAGGGAAAGTGACCAAACGATGAACTAAAAAATGTATTGAGGCTAATTTATGTTGTTTGCAATGAAATGAATCATTAGGAATATATCTATCTGTTATTGTGTCCTTCCTATAGATATCAAATTCTAATCTATTATTATTTTTAATAATTAAAATATCTAGAAAAGGCAATTGTCCTTTGTTCTCAATTTCGTACGTGAATTTAATTGAATCATACCGGCTATTTAATTTAGAAACAAAATCATCAATATTTGCTTTCTTTGTATCAAAAATCGCGAAAATATCATCCACATACCTATACCATACCCTTGGGAAATATTCGAATTCTTGACTGGCTTCGATTTTAAACTTACTCATGAATAAATTGGCTATGAAAGGTGACAAGCAATTACCCATAGCTGTTCCTTCTTTCTGAACATAAAATTGATTGTTATATTGGAAATAATTTTGTTCCATGCAAAGTTTAGATAATGTTAAGTATTCACGAATAATATCGTCTTCAAAGTCATTCATTCTAAGTAATTCTTCGAGATATTGTAAAGTTTGTGGAATTGGCACACTTGGAAGAATTTTTAACCTCTGATATCATTTTCGGTAATGGATTTCTTATTACCTTTTCATAAGGCCCAGATTCGATAAGATTATCTACGCGTTCAAAATAATCTTTCTTATCCAATATAACAACCTTATTTCCTTTATCCGCTTTTAAGTAGAAGACATCTTTCTTTTTCAATCCTTTAACTACTTTTATATTTTTTCGTGAATTAGAATTTGTGTTGTTAACTATGTTTTTCGAAATTTGATTGCGACATGCTTCCCTAACAAAGGTTTTACTATTTTCTGGAAGTGTGCTAATGGAACTTTCAATGTGAGCAACTATTTCTGATAAATTATCTCTAGGAGGGGGTACTGCAAAGTTAAGACCTTTGTTTAAGATGCGAATTTCATTTCGTGTAAAGGATTGAGACGAATGATTCTCTACAATATTTACGAGTTCCTGAGGACTATTCTTCTTCGGTAAGAGCTTTTTTAATTTTTTACTTAGAATAGAGAATTTCTTTTTATATTGAATATCAATAACTAAAAACATTTTCCTCTGGAACTCGCTCCATACTTCATATTCAATATTGTTTAATCCTGAAGTAAGTTTTTTGAATATGCTGTATGATTCTACTTCTAACATACTACGTTTTGTGTACAAATTCTTGATTTCTAAGTCAAGCCATTTTTGTTTTGCAAAAAATGAAACTTTTTCTGAAATGTTTGATTTTGGTAAATTAACCTTAATAAAATTAGGAAAAACTTTAAATTTCTTGCAAGACTTTAAAAACCAAATATCTGCACCTACTAATCTAATCTTACTACTGTACTTACGATAAAGGTTTAATTCCGTTGACCGTGAAGCCATCTCAACTAAGTTGGGAATGTGGAATCTTTGGCACAATGACACTACTCAGTATATATCACCACTACACCAAACACTTTATTTTTGCACTCGACGCGCGTTTCGCTAACCATGTTAGCTTCATCAGGAGCGATGATTGACTAAAGGTAAACTACATATCTACCCTATTTATACTTAGCCTAACCCTAGAATTACTCAAGCGGAACTAATGACATAGGCAAGGCCATCAGTTCCGGTCTAGTAACCAGTAGAGGGGACTATAAGGAATAGGCCCTCTGTCTTTATTTAAACTACTTTTACATTTTATGATTTCCATACTTTCGTATGCGTTCAACAATCTCCTATCAGATACATTTTTTATTAATCTTAGATTATCTAATGTTACAGTATGATCAGCTTCAAGGGCACGTTCGGCAATGCTAGACTTTTCTGTTCTATTGTATCTTAAGTGTGCTAAATGTTCTTTAAGTCGTGTTTTAATTGACCTTTTAGTTTGCCCAACATACTTTTTGTCACAATCATTACAACTAATTTCATAAATTCCACTTTTCTCACAATTGGGAATCTTATCTTTGGGATTTCCTAAGATATTCCTCAGATTGTCTGATGACTTATAGACTAAGGTGAGGCCTACCTCATTAAATACCTTATTGAGTCCCTTGCTATATTTCGGATTATATGGTATGGAGACATACTTGGTGTTATTTTCTTCGCGTGTAAAAAGAAAGATGTCTTCTACTTAAAAGCGGATAAAGGAAATAAGGTTGTTATATTGGATAAGAAAGATTATTTTGAACGCGTAGATAATCTTATCGAATCTGGGCCTTATGAAAAGGTAATAAGAAATCCATTACCGAAAATGATATCAAAGGTTAAAAATTCTTTTAAAAAATGTAAGAACCTTGTCTCCGATTCGCTAAAAATTAAATTAAATGCGAGTAATCCGACCATACCAAAATTGTATTGCTTACCCAAAATTCACAAACCTGGAAAAGCAATGCGACCCATTGTTTCATCGGTCGGATCACCCACATATTTAATATCCAAATGGTTATCAAAAGAACTTGAGAAGTTACCATTAAATACTTTCGCAGTGAAGAATTCGTTAGAATTCATTAATAAAACAAAAAATCTAGTTCTTAATGAAGGTGAAGTCTTAATTTCTTTTGATGTTAGTTCTTTATTCCCAAGTGTGCCAATTCCACAAACTTTACAATATCTCGAAGAATTACTTAGAATGAATAACTTTGAAGACGATATTATTCGTGAATACTTAACATTATCTAAACTTTGCATGGAACAAAATTATTTCCAATATAACAATCAATTTTATGTTCAGAAAGAAGGAACAGCTATGGGTAATTGCTTGTCACCTTTCATAGCCAATTTATTCATGAGTAAGTTTGAAATCGAAGCCAGTCAAGAATTCGAATATTTCCCAAGGGTATGGTATAGGTATGTGGATGATATTTTCGCGATTTTTGATACAAAAAAAGCAAATATTGATGATTTTGTTTCTAAATTAAATAGCCGGTATGATTCAATTAAATTCACGTACGAAATTGAGAACAAAGGACAATTGCCTTTTCTAGATATTTTAATTATTAAAAATAATAATAGATTAGAATTTGATATCTATAGGAAGGACACAATAACAGATAGATATATTCCTAATGATTCATTTCATTGCAAACAACATAAATTAGCCTCAATACATTTTTTAGTTCATCGTTTGGTCACTTTCCCTCTGAATAGAGTAAACTTTAATAAAGAAAGGAATCGTATTAGAAATATAACTAGAGTTAATGGTTATGACGATGACTTAGTAAATAAGCTAATAAATAGACATAAATTTAGGTCTAATATTCAGAATTCCACCTTTTTTACACGCGAAGAAAATAACACCAAGTATGTCTCCATACCATATAATCCGAAATATAGCAAGGGACTCAATAAGGTATTTAATAAGGTAGGCCTCACCTTAGTCTATAAGTCATCAGACAATCTGAGGAATATCTTAGGAAATCCCAAAGATAAGATTCCCAATTGTGAGAAAAGTGGAATTTATGAAATTAGTTGTAATGATTGTGACAAAAAGTATGTTGGGCAAACTAAAAGGTCAATTAAAACACGATTTAAAGAACATTTAGCACACTTAAGATACAATAGAACAGAAAAGTCTAGCATTGCCGAACATGCCCTTGAAGCTGATCATACTGTAACATTAGATAATCTAAGATTAATAAAAAATGTATCTGATAGGAGATTGTTGAACGCATACGAAAGTATGGAAATCATAAAATGTAAAAGTAGTTTAAATAAAGACAGAGGGCCTATTCCTTATAGTCCCCTCTACTGGTTACTAGACCGGAACTGATGGCCTTGCCTATGTCATTAGTTCCGCTTGAGTAATTCTAGGGTTAGGCTAAGTATAAATAGGGTAGATATGTAGTTTACCTTTAGTCAATCATCGCTCCTGATGAAGCTAACATGGTTAGCGAAACGCGCGTTGAGTGCAAAAATAAAGTGTTTGGTGTAGTGGTGATATATACTGAGTAGTGTCATTGTGCCAAAGATTCCACATTCCCAACTTAGCTCTATTATGTTTAAAAGTGATTAATTATTATAAATGAATTTTTTTACTGGATTAAAACAAGAACAATTTGGCCGCGCATTTGTGATGTTTAACACCAACGTTATTTTTTACTGTTATAGAAGTTTTAATTCTAGAAAACTCGAAGTATATTTTTATGGTGTTAACGTGCACAATAAGGTAGAAAAGAAAACCTAACTGTGCATTTAGGACAGTAACGCAATTTGGTAATGGTTTTTTAGTGTTCCGTACGGAACACTTATAAGATCACTTCGGTGTCTGTCTGTCCGTCTGTCACATCCGATTTTCTCCGAAACTATTTGACGTAGAAAGATGAAATTTGGTACTAATATAGAAATTGATGGCCTCATCAGAGCCATGTAGTTTTGAAAGTTAAATTTTGACTTAAGGGGTTAATTTTGGGAGGTGAAATCGGAAGTGAAAAAAAAAAATTTACTAGGTCATCGAGTGCGGTATCAAATGAAAGCTTGTAAAAACACGAATTCAAAAATATATATAATGTCTTACATGCGCAACCTTTTCTTTGTATTATCGCTGTCCCTCCCTTTATCTCGAAAAGTCCTGATCCAAAAATTTTGAAAAAACTCTGGAATATTCTGCAGAGAGTGTAGATTGAACGAAAACTATCACGAGTATCATTTGGTATATAAAAAAAAAAACAAAAATTTCAAGGTCATCAGTTTTCAGTAAAGTTCGGAAGCAAACTTTGTTCAAAACTCATATGGGGTGTGTTTTGTGACGTCACTGATCATTTTATACCTCCGTAACAAAATTTTTATTTTAGAAGCAATCAACGTACAGAACACTAATTGCGCAAGTTCAACTTGCACCTGACCAGTTATTTTTATGTTAAGAATTTCGATAGTTGACGTCGCCGATGTCAAAATACACGATTGACTCTGCAGTTAAAAATATATAACTTTAAATAATATTATGCCACTGATTTAATGTAGTCCTTCATAAACATTGCTGTACTTCAGATGAGCGATTATGTAGTTGTAGCCTGTGATAATAAAAATACGACATCCTCCAATTCAGTAATCTAATCTTGACTAATAAAGATCCCTGAAGATATTTCGTGTAATCCTAGGCGATACGTCTGAAAGTTACTCAAAGTTGACACAATCTAATCTCAAAAATTACGATTTCTAAGCCAATTTTTATGAAATTAATATATTTTTGCATGGAAGAGAATGCGGTAAGATGGTCTAAACGTTGCCTCGATGGTTTAAAAAAACCGGTCAAGTGCAAGTTGAACTTGCACAATTAGTGTTCCGTACGTTGATTGTTTTTGAAATAAAAAGTTTTGTTAGGGTGGTATAAAATGATTAGTGACTTCACAAAACACACCCCAAATGAGTTTTCAACAAAGTTTGTTTCCAATCTTTACTGAAAACTTTTGTTTTTTTTTTTTTTTCTATACCAGATAAATTATTAAAGGTAATGATAATTTTCGTTCAATCTATACCCCGTGGAGAATATTCCAGAATTTTTTCAAATTTTTTTGATCAGTACTTTTCGAGATAAGGTAGGGGACAGCGATTTTTCACGATTTTTTAAAAGTAATACGAAGAAAAGTGTGCGCAAGTATTACATTATATATATATTTTTTTACTCGTGTTTTCACAAGCTTTCATTTGACACCACACTCGATGACCTAGTAAAAAAAATTTTTTTTCACTTCCGATTTCACCCCCCTCAAAACGAATCCCTTAAGTCAAAATTTATGTTACGGTGATATAAAATGATCAGTGACTTCACAAAACACACCCCAAATAAGTTTTCAACAAAGTTTATTCCAATCTTTACTGAAAATTGATGACCTTGAAATTTCTGTTTTTTTTATATAACAGATAAATTATTACAGGTAATGCACTCGTGATAATTTTCGTTCAATCTACACTCCGTGGAGAATATTCCAGAATTTTTTCAAATTTTTTTGATAAGTACTTTTCGAGATAAGGCGGGTGGACAGCGATTTTTTCGCGATTTTTTAAAAATAATACAAAGAAAAGTGAGCGCAAGTATTACATTATATATATATTTTTTACTCGTGTTTTCACAAGCTTTCATTTGACACCACACTCGATTACCTAGTAAAAAATTTTTTTTTTCATTTCCGATTTCACCCCCCAAAACTAACCCCTTAAGTCAAAATTTAATTTTCAAAACTACATGGCTCTGATGAGGCCATCAATTCCTATATTGCTACCAAATTTCAACTTTCTATGACAAGTAGTTTCGGAGAAAATCGGGTGTGACAGACGGACAGACGGACAGACGGACAGACGGACAGACAGACGGACAGACACCGAAGTGATCTTATAAGTGTTCCGTACGGAACACTAAAAAGGAGTTAAATTGGAAACGGTTGTTTTGATTTTGTTTATTTTTATTATTTACTGCCGAATTCAACAAATACTTTTGTCTCGTGTCTGATAAATATGACGACGATATGCAAGTGTACTGTTCTTTTTCAACAGAAAATATAACTAGAAAAATTAATAAAGGCATCAAGGCTCTTTTAGAATTTTCCTGGTATAATGGACTGTTGTTTAACCACAACAAGTCTAAATTTCTTCTGGTTAGACTTCGCTGCATGAAACGACCACATACAGTCCCTGGCCAAATTATTAGACGCACTGTATTTTTAGTGTTCCGTACGGAACACTTATAAGATCATTTCGGTGTCTGTCTGTCTGTCTGTCTGTCTGTCTGTCTGTCTGTCTGTCTGTCACACCCGATTTTCTCCGAAACTATTTGACATAGAAAGGTGAAATTTGGTAATAATATAGGAATTGATGGCCTCATCAGAGCCATGTAGTTTTGAGAATTAAATTTTGACTTAAGGGGTTAGTTTTAGGGGGTGAAGTCGGAAGTGAAAAAAAAATTTTTTTCTAGGTCATCGAGTGTGGTGTCAAATGAAAGCTTGTGAAAACACGAGTAAAAAATATATATATATATAATATTATACTTGCGCGCACTTTTCTTTGTATTATTTTTAAAAATTCGCGAAAAATCGCTGTCCCGGGCCTTATCTCGAAAACTACTTATCAAAAAATTTCGAAAAAAAATTCTGGAATATTCTCCACGGGGTGTAGATTGAACGAAAATTATCACGAGTGCATTACCTTTAATAATTTATATGGTATAAAAAAAAAAACAAAATTTCAAGGTCATCAGATTTCAGTAAAGATTGGAAACAAACTTTGTTGAAAACTCATTTGGGGTGTGTTTTGTGAAGTTACTGATCATTTTATACCACCGTAACATAAATTTTGACTTAAGGGGTTCGTTTTGAGGGGTGAAATCGGAAGTGAAAAAAAAATTTTTTTAACTAGGTCCTCGAGTGTGGTGTCAATTG
Organism: Pachyrhynchus sulphureomaculatus; assembly: GCA_019049505.1. Classification (NCBI taxonomy): domain Eukaryota; kingdom Metazoa; phylum Arthropoda; class Insecta; order Coleoptera; family Curculionidae; genus Pachyrhynchus; species Pachyrhynchus sulphureomaculatus. The sequence goes on from CM032449.1 coordinate 218,842,389, forward strand.
AAAGCTTGTGAAAACACGAGTAAAATATATATATATATATATATATATATATATATATATATATATGTATGTATATATATATATATATATATATATATATATATATATATATAATGTAATACTTGCGCACACTTTTCTTCGTATTACTTTTGAAAAATCGCTGTCCCCTACCTTATCTCGAAAAGAACTGATCAAAAAATTTTGAAAAAATTCTGGAATATTCTCCACGGGGTATAGATTGAACGAAAATTATCACGAGTGCATTACCTTTAATAATTTATTTGGTATATAAAAAAAAAATAAAATTTCAAGGTCACCAGTTTTCGGTAAAGATTGGAAACAAACTTTGTTGAAAACTCATTTGGGGTGTGTTTTGTGAAGTCACTGATCATTTTATACCACCCTAACAAAAATTTTTATTTTAAAAACAATCAACGTACGGAACACTAATTGTGCAAGTTCAACTTGCACTTGACCGGTTTTTTTTTTTTTAGTAATTTTATGTTTCTTAGGAGTTTTTATGCAATAATGGTATATTTAAACTACAATATTATTGATTTTTATTTAAAAGAATTGTTGTAGACTACATATTTGTATTTATTTTTAACATATGACAACACTGTGTTGACAAAGTGATACATGAACGTAAACAAGTACAAATCTGTATCAGTCGCGATCGGAATCGAGTCAGGTACGGACGTGTTTCTGTGGCTTTATGGACTGTGATTGTTTGTTTAACAGTTTTATACTACTCAGTTATTAGTTTATTTTGTATGCAGTGTTTTAAAAAAGTAATTGGACTATTTTCATTATGGGTAGAAAAGGCGATCTTTCACCACGTAAAAAAGCTGAAGTGAAGGCCCTTGTGATTGCGAAAACATTTACAAACCGAGAAATATCACGAAGATTGGAGGTTTCTGAAGCTAGTGTACGACGCATAAAAAAGAAAATTGAGTCAGGGAAGGAATTAAGCCCGAAAAGAAAGAAAAGATGCGGTAAAAAACCAATTTTCACTCCACGGTCAGAGAGAAAATTTGTGTAGAAAACAGATTTGCTACCACAAAGGTAATAAAATCACAACTCCAGGATGCTAGCGTAAATGCTTCTGAGCGCACTGTTCGATGAAAATTGAAAGAATTAGATTTTAAGGCCTGTCGCCCCCGCCAGGAAGCCCAAGTTAACAGCTGCAATGAAAGCAAAGCGCCTGAAGTGGGCCAAACAATGGCAAGACAAAGATGTGGACTTCTGGAGATCGGTAAGATACAGCAATTTAATCAATAATTGATACATTATTATCATTTTCAGTTAAATAAAGCAAATAAACATGGAAGTTTATATATTTTTCCTATTTTTGACAGGTCTGCTTCAGTGACGAAAGCACATTCGAAATTTTGCAGAATAAAGCTCAGTATGTGCGTCGTCGTCATGGAGAAAAGTTTCATCCTGATTGTGTCGTCCCGACGGTTAAACATTCCACCAAAGTGATGATTTGGTCAGTCATCAGCGGCAAGGGCACTGGACGTCTGTACGTCGTCAAAGGAATAATGAGGCAAGATCAGTACAAAGAAGTATTACAAAATCGGTTGATTCCGCAGCTCAGAGAATGGTTTCCAAATGGGGAACCATTCACTTTCATGCAAGATGGAGCTCCCTGCCACACTGCTCGGTCTGTTCAAGCTTTTTTGGCAGAAAAAAATATCCCTCTGTGGCTAAAGATGTGATTACCAACAAAATCCAGCTCCTAGAAAAGATTATTCATGTGTGGAATCATCATCCTCAAATGCAGGAGACAGTACAATCTTGCATTGATAGCATGCCGCGCAGAATTAAAGCTTTGATAGCGGCTAAAGTTGGTTCAACTAAATATTGACTTTTACTAACATTAATTTCACTTTTCTTGAAAACTTAATAAACTTATCCTTTTCTAAATTAATGCTGTTTTATTTATATCAAATAAATAGGTAATTGATTGGATAATATAAAAATAAAAAACAAATCAATTTAAAATAATAAAACGGTACAATATCACTTGGTAATTAATATTTTACATGAAATCTTGCAGTGCGTCTAATAATTTGGCTAGGGACTGTATTTGACGACTTTATTAGGGCTCAATAAAAATTTAATTATGCCGATGTCCATAGACAAACGATAATTATTTGTCTCTGGGCATTGATTACAAAAAGTGTATAACTGTAGATCGAATTCTAATAAATATATATGGACTAGTTTCTGTTAAAAAGAAGCTCGTTGTGTATTAATTTAAATTTTTTATTCGAAAAATCGACATAACTAAATATTTTTATTACTGCTACGAACTGCCATACTTTTTAAATAAAACATTCTTTAGCATAATTGTATATCTTAATCTCTATAAATATTATAGGTTACATTTTAATGCATATTTTGCAATGCCAAGTTTTTACCGGGTTCTGCATAATGTGAAAACTACAAATATGGCAGTAGACCTTTGCTTATTTAAAATATATGAGAACCGCTTTAAATGTTATACCATGACTTACTTTACGGTAACACCTAGTTTGCTTGTAGATATATTTAATATATTTATATATTAAATATATATATATATATATATATATATATATATATATATATATATATATATATATATATATATATATATAACTAAATTATGAAAAACTAGTTGAGGAACTCGGCAAAAATGGGCATCAACAGATGTTCATACTATATTCATTTAGCCAATATTTCGGTCCTAGGTTGGGACCTTCATCAGGGCACAAACTGAAAAAGAGATAACGAAGCAACCAATAAAGAAAATTAGGCATACAGATTTGGTGTTATGAAGTCAAGTTTTTTAATTATCAATTCTAATTATTAATTTCTAATTTGATTTCAATCTTACAATTATTCATATGTAACTATTTCAATTCAACAGTATTATTATTTTAAACAACCACAAATTATTATTATTATTATTAAAAAAAGTCAACAAAACTCACTTGTAGTATGAAATTTAATCTAACAAGAATGACCATCAAAAACAATCGCCATAGTAAAAAACCAACACTGAATTAAAACAACCACTATTCACTAACAATTTAACATAAAAACATGGCATTTACAGCGGGGATGCCATTGATAACGTTGAATGCTGAAATTCAAAACTAATTAACCACCTGCTATCTTAAAGAAAAATGAAAAGTGACAACTTTGACAGGGCGCTGACAAAGGACGACCACCTGACAGATGTAAGGGATCACTCACAAAGAAATAAAAGGAAAGGTCAAACGACCAGGAAAGGACCGGTCCTTTCCTGGTCGTTTGACCATTTTTCTTTAAGATGGCAGGTGGTTAATTAGTTTTGAATTTCAGCATCCAACGTTATCAATGGCATCCCTGCTGTAAATGCCATGTTTTTATGTTAAATTGTTAGTGAATAGTGGTTGTTTTAATTCAGTGTTGGTTTTTTACTATGGCGATTGTTTTTGATGGTCATTCTTGTTAGATTAAATTTCATACTACAAGTGAGTTTTGTTGACATTTTTTAATAATAATAATAATAATTTGTGATTGTTTAAAATAATAATACTGTTGAATTGAAATAGTTACATATGAATAATTGTAAGATTGAAATCAAATTAGAAATTAATAATTAGAATTGATAATTAAAAAACTTGACTTCATAACACCAAATCTGTATGCCTAATTTTCTTTATTGGTTGCTTCGTTATCTCTTTTTCAGTTTGTGCCCTGATGAAGGTCCCAACCTAGGACCGAAATATTGGCTAAATGAATATAGTGTGAACATCTGTTGATGCCCATTTTTGCCGAGTTCCTCAACTAGTTTTCATAATTTAGGATTTTGTTAGATACGGCAACTTTTGCTTTCTCTCTATTTGTTATATATATATATATATATATATATATATATATATATATATATATATAACATATATATATATATATATATATATATATATATATATATATATATATATATATATATATATATATATTATAAGAATTACAAAATGATGCAACGTGTAATGGAACGTGAAATGTTCGGAGGGAGCTTGAGAGATGGGATAAAAACGAAGACCAAAATTGCAGATATCGCCAGAGCAATTTTAAGCGAAAAATGGAGATGAGCGGGGCATGGAGGAAGACAAGAACACAACAGATGGATAAATAACATACCTTATTGGCGGCCCCGTACAAAAAAAAGAAGTGGGGAAAGTCCCCAAAAAAGATGACCTAAAATGACGGCTGGCAGGAAGTGGTACCAAATAGCCTAGGACAGAAGTGGATGGAGGACTATGGACTATATATATACTAGGTGTACAAGTATGAAATGCGGATTTCAGACAAAAGATGGTGCAACAATGTAGTTTGTGCTATAACGATTTGACACTGCGCCATTTTGGTGTGACCAGAGGGGCGTGGTCTATTATGAGCTGTTAAAACCTAGGGAAACGGTTAGTACTAAACGTTACCAACAACAACTGACCGATTTGAACCGTTCGCTGCTTGAAAAAAGGGCAAAATGCCGAAAGAGGCAACACAAAGTCATTTTTCTTCATGACAATGCTCCTTCACATACGGCAAAACCAGTTCGCGACACGTTGGAAGCACTCAGCTGGGAAGTTCTACCCCATGCGGTTTACTCACCAGACTTCGCTCCTTCCGATTACCACTTGTTTGCATCGATGGGTCATGCACTCGCTGAGCAGCGCTTTGGTTCGTTCGAAGATGTGAAAAATGGCTCGATGAATGGTTCGCAGAAAAAGGGGAAGATTTTTACTGGCGTGGTATTCACAAATTGTCCGAAAGATGGGAAGAATGTATAACAAGCGATGGAGCATACTTTGAATAAAGCACTTTTTATCATTCTTCCGAATTTAACATGTTTTTTTAGAAAAAAATTCGCATTTCATCCTTGTACACGTGGTATATATAAATATATATATATATATATATATATATATATATATATATATATATATATATATATATATATATATATATATATATATATATATACTCGTATAAATAGTAGATTTCTCGATCATACTCCATAAGGAATGTGGAATATATATCAGGGTAGTTCAACTGCTGTTGACTCAATATTTCGTTGCTATAATGCAACTTCATCAGAAGTTTTGGATTGTTGTAGCTTCTACTTGATGGAAATTCATTATAAATATATAATAAAAGACTGTTTTTAGTCAATTTCCACTGGTTTATTTAAATTGCGATGACGCGTTTCGCTGTCGATGCAGCTTCTTCAGATCTACATTTTACACTGTCAAGTTAGGTTTAATGTTCGCAATTTTATATAATTTCTTAATTATAATATTACACCTAATTAAATTACATTGATAGTATTGGAAAATCCACACAGATTTGGAGTTAAGAGAATAAATTCAATAATGGTGAATTGCTTAAATCTACCTGGTCGTTGAGTAAAGTACCTGTAGTCCTTAATCGATTTATTTGCATTGTCTCTAAAAGGTTTAGTTTTAAACCTTTTTGTTGGGTGTGTAAAATTTTGAAATTCTTGTTAAATGTGTGATTCTCTGTTAAAAGATGATTAGCATATGTTGAATTAGATTTTCTATGGCTGAAACTTTTTTCGTGTTCTGTAATTCTTTGTCTAAATGTACGTCCAGTTTGTCCGATGTATGTTTTAGGACATGACCCACATGTTAATTGATAAACCCCTTATTTATTGTCTTTATTGATTTGTGGTTTATAGTTTTTGAGATATTTCCCTATAGTATTGTTAGTCTTGTAAGCTATGTTGATATTTTTTTGATTTAAAAATTTCCCCAGTTTTTCCGTTGGCTTGCCGAAATAGGTTAAGCATTTAAAAGTGGTATTTCTGTCCTTAAAACGTGGGTATATTTCTGAGATTGCCTTGTTTCTAAGTTTTTTCTTAACGATACTATTGATTAAAGTAACCGAATAACCGTTGTTAACGGCTACTTGTTTTATGTAGTTTAATTCTTTGGTAACATTTTCTTCTGATAAGGGGGATATTAGTTAGTCTATGTATAAAACTATGATAAGCGGCAAGTTTATGATGGTTAGGGTGGTGAGAACTATTGTGAATTGTGGTAGCTGTATGACAAGGTTTGTGATATATTGCAAATTCATGTTTTTTCATGGCTTTACTGATGATAATTAGTAAGGAAGGGTTAATTATGGGGAGTCCATTAAGTCCATTACTTGCCGAAATTTTCATGGACAGTATTGAAACAATGATATTTAACAACCATAAGAACAACAGTAATAATTGTCTATACTGGTATCGATACGTAGACGATATAATTGTATGCTTTACAGGTACGGACAGACAATTAATTCACTTTTTACAGTATATTAATTCTTTACATAGAAATATCAGTTTTACAATGGAAGAAGAAGTCGAAGGGAAAATCAATTTCCTAGACTTAACAATCAGTAAAGCCATGAAAAAACATGAATTTGCAATATATCACAAACCTTGTCATACAGATACCACAATTCACAATAGTTCTCACCACCCTAACCATCATAAACTTGCCGCTTATCATAGTTTTATACATAGACTAACTAATATCCCCTTATGAGAAGAAAATTTTACTAAAGAATTAAACTACATAAAACAAGTAGCCGTTAACAACGGTTATTCGGTTACTTTAATCAATAGTATCGTTAAGAAAAAACTTAGAAACAAGGCAATCTCAGAAATATACCCACGTTTTAAGGACAGAAATACCACTTTTAAATGCTTAACCTATTTCGGCAAGCCAACGGAAAAAAACTGGGGAAATTTTTAAATCAAAAAAATATCAACATAGCTTACAAGACTAACAATACTATAGGGAAATATCTTAAAAACTACAAACCACAAATCAATAAAGACAATAAATCAGGGGTTTATCAATTAACATGTTGGTCATGTCCTAAAACATACATCGGACAAACTGGACGTACATTTAGACAAAGAATTATAGAACACGAAAAAAGTTTCACCCATAGAAAATCTAATTCAACATATGCTAATCATCTTTTAACAGAGAATCACACATTTAACAAGAATTTCAAAATTTTACACACCCAACAAAAAGGTTTAAAACTAAACCTTTTAGAGACAATGCAAATAAATCGATTAAGGACTACAGGTACTTTACTCAACGACCAGGTAGATTTAAGCAATTCACCATTATTGAATTTATTCTCTTAACTCCAAATCTGTGTGGATTTTCCAATACTATCAAAGTAATTTAATTAGGTGTAATATTATAATTAAGAAATTATATAAAACTGTGAATATTAAACCTAACTTGACAGTGTAAAATGTAGATCTGAAGAAGCTGCATCGACAGCGAAACGCGTCATCGCAATTTAAATAAACCAGTGGAAATTGACTAAAAACAGTCTTTTATTATATATTCATCAGAAGTATTATAAATTACAAAACAATATGTCAGTAAATACAAAATATGTATAAGGCTGCAGAGTTTTTTATTTTTTAACTTAACTTTAAAAAATTCAAAATTTTCTCCAAACAACGAATGACAACCGTCACAGCAAATTCATTTTTTGGGTTTCAAGTGATGCAGAATCTACCTATATGTATATATATATATATATATATATATATATATATATATATATATATATATATATATATATAATTTTTATTTTGATCTTGGGCAAAAGGATCCTTTAATTAATTAAACACTTGAGTTTTTGTTTTGTAAATTTATTTATTTTTTTAATTGATGTATGGTAATGGGCATTCCTAGAAAATTTTTCTTTGGTGTAATTTTCATTTCTAAAAGTAAAATTAAAAATATAATCACAGGCAACTTACGGACACAATAATAATTCAGGTCACAAAACATAAAAACATGTACACTTCAAATTTTGTCGTTTATATACGAACAATTGCATAAAAATTTTTTAAAATTAAAAACCAGACCAATATATTTTGATCTAAGGTCAACGATGAAACTGGCGAAAACACTTTTGTAGGTTGCGGAATGCACCATTTTTTGTATGCTTTTATTTTTAATTTGGTTTTTATGCTAATTCATTCTTGAAATTTATGTTCTTAATTTTATTATTATTATTTTTTGTTAATTTAAATTATTAGTTTTAAGTACTTGATAGCTAATTAAGTAAGATGTTGTTATAAATTGAACTTAGGTCCTTAATTTCTGTTCTGCCATTCACAACGCTTATATAGTTTTGTTAGGGTGGTATAAAATGATCAGTAACTTCACAAAACACACCCCAAATGAGTTTTCAACAAAGTTTGTTTCCAATCTTTATTGAAAACTGGTGACCTTGAAATATTGTTTTTTTTCTATACCAGATAAATTATTAAAGGTAATGATAATTTTCGTTCAATCTATACCCCGTGGAGAATATTCCAGGATTTTTTCAAAATTTTTTGATCAGTACTTTTCGAGATAAGGTAGGGGACAGCGATTTTTTCACGATTTTTTAAAAGTAATACGAAGAAAAGTGTGCGCAAGTATTACATTATATATATATTTTTTACTCGTGTTTTCACAAGTTTTCATTTGACACCACACTCGATGACCTAGTAAAAAAATTTTTTTTCACTTCCGATTTCACCCCTCAAAACGAATCCCTTAAGTCAAAATTTATGTTACGGTGATATAAAATGATCAGTGACTTCACAAAATACACCCCAAATAAGTTTTCAACAAAGTTTATTCCAATCTTTACTGAAAATTGATGACCTTGAAATTTCTGTTTTTTTTATATAACAGATAAATTATTACAGGTAATGCACTCGTGATAATTTTCGTTCAATCTACACCCCGTGGAGAATATTCCAGAATTTTTTCAAAATTTTTTGATAAGTACTTTCCGAGATAAGGCGGGTGGACAGCGATTTTTCGCGATTTTTTAAAAATAATACATAGAAAAGTGAGCACAAGTATTACGTTATATATATATTTTTTACTCGTGTTTTCAGAAGCTTTCATTTGACACCACACTCGATTACCTAGTAAAAATTTTTTTTTTCATTTCCGATTTCACCCCCAAAAACTAACCCCTTAAGTCAAAATTTAATTTTCAAAACTACATGGCTCTGATGAGGCCATCAATTCCTATATTGCTACCAAATTTCAACTTTCTATGACAAGTAGTTTCGGAGAAAATCGGGTGTGACAGACGGACAGACGGACAGACACCGAAGTGATCTTATAAGTGTTCCGTACGGAACACTAAAAATATGAATAATCGAGGGGAATATATTTTATCGCTTTTCGAACAATGTACCTTTTCGCGGGGGCAACCTCCGGGGTACTCTTAAAGGACCGGAAGTGGAGTGGGAGGTGGGACACCCCTTCGATTATTATTATTAGCATTATTGATGCTTTCTGAAAGTTTAGGAGTTTACGTTTTACTTATATGTTTTTCGGATCGGAAGTTGTAGTACTGGTTGGTCGGTTTTATCCTCTCTGAGCTGAAGGGGGATAACCTCGGCGTTGTTCAGTAGGCTGTTAGTTACTGGTGTCTAATCGAAATGATACAATTAAAAGTATATTTGCGAAAAAATAATTTTCGTATAGCCAGATTTCTCCTCAAAATAAAACAATAAAACACAGCATCCATAAAACTTTTATTTTAGAAATTTATTTGTTAAATTGTATAATTGAGGTGTCCGTTACTTTGTGACAGTACATTTTAAAGTTCTAAATGAAATGAAACGAATTATTTTATTATGTGCCACTTATTTTTTATTTTTTCTGCTACTGCAGTTTCATGGGTTTTCAACCTTGTCAAGCGTAATACTACAAAATAAGGTGATCGGTACAAATTGGAATTACCCATCATTAAATTTTGGTGAACTTAAATTAAAATTATTTTATTACAAAGACCTGTAAATCCATAATTATAAAAAAACAATAAGAAAATTGTTACTGTTAACAAAAAATATCTGATTTGCAAACAATCCATATGTCATTTAAGCCTTTGTAATAAAACAAATTTAATTTAACTTCGCCGAAATTTAATGATTCTACCGATAAATTTGTTATAAATCGTAAATAAATCATCTTAGTTTGTAGTATTACGCTTGACAACGTAGAAAACCTACGAAAAAAAAAAAAATTAAGTGATAAATAACAAAATGATTCGTTTCATTTCACTTAGAAATTTATCTCTTAAATAGCACAAAGAAAAGTTAGTTCGATTACGTGTAATCAGTTCATCGTGGTTTATTTTAGAATGATCGTACCATGAATATAAGTTCGTCCGTGACTAGTTTGGCTCGGCAAATTTTGACTTAATATAACCTGAACTTACTGAACTAATCTGAACTAACCTAAACTAACCTCTTTCTGTAACTAGCCAACATTTACTTAACCATATTGAAAGTTCAGATTAAAATTAGGGTTAGTTTAGTTAAATCTAAATTTAACTACAATTTAGCTAATTAGTTAGGTGATTAATTAATCGGCTCCTCAGTTAATCACTTACCTGAACTATCTTAAACGACCCTTAAGCAAATTTAAATTGCAGTTTAATATAAACTGCAACTGAAATACTAAATTAAATTTCAACTGGACTTCAACTCACCTCCATCGATAACACAGGGCAACAAAAAAATATTTTTGTTTTGGTGCCTGGGATTTTAGAGCTGATTTTAACTATATTTGGGACGCTAAATCTATACATGCAATCCGTTTTTCTCTATCAGCTCTACTTTTTTAGATACATCAACTTACCTACCAATGTGGTTTTTATTCAGTATATTCATTTATGAGAGTTCTAAAATTATTATATATTCATTAATGTAGGTACAATGGTTTTATTGTCAGTCTGTAATTGAGTAAATTCCAGGTAAATCTATAAATAGTGGAACCATTGCCTATCAGGTACCTGAACTGACCCTTTTAATCACCTAACTCGGGTAAGTCTCGTCAGTTTGTGCGTTCTTACTAATGAGAGTAGATCGAATTCGGCGTGTTATTTTATGTTAAGAAAAGAGTGTTTGTGTGTTATTGAACAGAATTAAAATGAGTTCAGGTTCCAGTTCAAGAAGAAGTTGTGTAAATCAACCTGATGTGTTTTGCTATATATGCGGAGAATACATGTTTCAACAAAACAGACAAACTATTACTGACTTTGTAAAGCGAGCGTATCTTGGATACTTTGGAGTTAAGCTTGGTGATCAGGACAAAACGTGGGCCCCGCATCTCGTATGTAAAACTCGTACAGAGCATTTACGGCAGTGGACTATCGGGAAAAGAAAATGTCTAAAATTCGGCGTACCGATGGTTTGGAGAGAACCAAAAAACCACTTCAATGATTGTTATTTCTGTTTAGTAAATACTGATGGAATCAATCGAAATAACCGCAGTAAGTGGACTTATCCCAATTTAGACTCGGCAATACGCCCTATCCCGCACTCAGATGAAATACCGATTCCAACATTTCATCAGCTACCACATATCTCTGATGACGAATATTTTCCCTCTGATCGCTCTTCTGATGCTAATAAAAGTTCTGATGCTAATGAAACTAACAGTGACTATGAGGGGACGTCATCAGTTCCTCAACGCTTCAATCAAAATGAATTAAATGATCTCACCAGGGATCTCAATTTATCGAAAAAAGCTTCTGAAGTACTGGCTTCTAGGTTGAACGACAAAAATTTACTGGAACAAGGAACCAAAATTACCTTTTACCGTACAAGAGAAAAAGATCTGCTACCATTCTTTTCTCAAGAAGACAATCTTGTATTTTGTCATGAAATTAGGGGACTCATGAAAGAAATGGGACTTTCTGAATATATTCCAGATGATTGGCGCCTATTTATTGACAGTTCAAAGCGAAGTTTAAAATGTGTCCTTCTACATAATGGGAATAAATATGGTTCAATACCACTAGCTCACTCAACGAAACTGAAAGAAGAATATAATACCATAGCTTTGGTCTTGCAGAAGATAAAGTATTACGAACATCAATGGATGATTTGTGTAGACTTAAAAATGGTAAACTTTCTTCTTGGGCAGCAAAGTGGTTACACGAAATATCCGTGTTTCTTGTGCCTCTGGGATAGTAGGGACAAAACACACCACTGGGTTAGAAAAGATTGGCCTCAGAGAGAAAACATGGACGTTGGGGAAAAGAATGTCATTAACGACGCTTTGGTTGAAAGAGAAAAAATCATACTTTCTCGGTTACATATAAAGTTGGGTTTAATAAAGCAATTTGTAAAGGCTCTTGATAAGAATGGGTCTTGTTTTGCATATATAGGGGTAAAAATGCATCAGTTGACCACAGAAACACTCAAAGCAGGGATATTTGACAGCCCACAAATAAGACAATTAATTAAGGATCCTGCCTTCATAAATTCAATGAATCAAGTTGAACGAGAAGCTTGGACATCATTTGTTGCAGTTGTAGAAAATTTTCTAGGCAAACATAAAGCTCAAAACTATGTTGAAATGGTTAACAAGATGCTTAATAGTTTCAAATCCTTAGGGTGCAATATGAGTATTAAAATACACTATTTACACAGCCACTTAGACCGTTTTCCAGAAAATTTAGGAGACATGAGTGAGGAACAAGGTGAAAGATTTCACCAAGATATTAAAGTTATGGAGGACCGCTACCAAGGAAGATGGGACATGCACATGATGGCAGGATACTGCTGGAGTTTAAAAAGGGAGTTTAAAAAAACATTCATGAATGTCGCGGAAAATAAGCTTTCCAAGTGTTGAGTGACTATTTCATTTCTTCAATGTTTTTTTTTTGTTTGTAAGTACGACATAATATTGTATTTTGTATAACTAAAATAAAAATTTCGTATCTACTTTTGTTTACGACACTTACGGATTTGAGTTACAATAATGTAACTTATATTTCTCTAAAATTGTATATCTTAAAAATTTGAGCTCCTAGGTACAAATGAATACGTTATTTGAATTCAGGACATCAAATTGATATAGAATCAGCCCAAAAAACCTCGACACCAAAACAGCTGTTCCCCTGTGTAATTAGACAAGAACCACGTAGCCATACTACAAAATCAGTAAAGTGATTTAGCTAAGATTTTCCTTGTAAACACGTAGTTTTAAAATAAGTACTGGCTTTGCCTTCCTCAGACTAAACAAAAACCTAATCCAAGCCCTATAAGTCGATATTGTAAATGATAGAGAGTATGGTAAGATATGAATCACAAGTTGAGCAGAGGAAGGGCCTCGGAGATATTTACAACTGAAAACCCGACATTATTAAAAAATTGAATTGAAATTAATGAAAATATAACTCAATTTTCAAATTATTCGGCTGCAAGGAACCTTAAAAAGAACATCTAATATAATATATACGAAGCAATCCTTCTAACATTTTCTTTCACCTCTTTAAACTCACATTTATTTAAATATACATAATTATGCTTAAACTTAGAACTTAGAAAAAAACTAAGAAATATTCTCATAATTATAATTAGCTCAGTCGTCAGAGGCAAATTTTGACGAAAAGGTCTCAATAAATGTTAACACGCTGCATTTTTTTTTTTATTTTTTTTTTATTTATTTATCTACGGGCAGACCCATTTTATACATAGTATTTACAGAAAAATTTCAATAATATAGTAAACTTATAACAATACAATACAATAACAACACCAGTAATTATCATTTCAAAAACTCAGTGGACTGTCAACAGTTTTTCTTTTAAACGTTTTAAAGAAAAATAAAAAAATCAAGATCCGCTTCACTGGCACCATTAGTGATTCTAGTGATCGGCGAGAATAGGCCATAGTTACATCTGTGGTACCTCGGGGCAAAGAGTACGTGGTCCCTTGTTGATCTTGGTGGAACATGAAAATTTATCAGACTCAAGAGATCAGAGCAGTCTATATGACCATTTACAAGTCGAAATAAGAAACATATATCGGCAACTTTCCTTCGTCTTGAAAGTGATTGCAGCTGAAGTCTTCGTAGCTGGTCCGCATAGGCAGTGATGTTCCACTTAAATTTGCAAGAGACATATCTAGCATACTTCCTCTGTACCCTTTCAACACCCTCAATATGCACAGCATACGATGGCGACCACACACATGACAGATACTCCAAAGAAGATCTCACCAAGGCCTTGTACAAAATATTCACGTTATCTACGGTCCGGAAATCCCTAGTATTCCTACAGACGAATCCAAGGAGTTTAATACATTTGTTAGTAATAAAGTCATAATGAATATGAAAATCAAGCTTAGTGTCCAAATAAATACCCAAGTCACACAATGAGGAGACTCTTTCGAGAAGACAGTTATTAATACTGTAGTCATACAAAAGCGGAACTTTCACTCGAAAGAACGACATAATCTTACATTTTTGAATATTTAGTTTCATTTTGTTTCTCCTGCACCACTCACTCACCTTATCCAAGTCTCCCTGCAGTCTCATAGCATCGTCAACAGAATGAATTGCCATAGACAATTTCAAGTCATCTGCAAAAAACAAGGGCCTTGAAAATAGAATCACTTTCGTAGGTCGTTAATAAATATATTAAACAGCAACGGGCTCAGGTGGCTACCCTGCGGCACAGCCGATGCAACAGACACCTCACTCAACACAAAGCCCTTTACTTTAACAAACTGTTTTCTGTATGTAAGGTAGCAGGTCAACCAATTCAGTAGTGCTCCACAAAACCCATAACCTCTTAACTTCCCTATCAGGATATCGTGGTTGACTGTATCGAAGGCCTTGCTGAAATCCATATAAACCACGTCAACCTGACCACCCGCCTCCATTACATCAATAGTACTTTGAACCAACAAGATTAGGTTTGTAGCCGTCGATCTGCCACCAACAAAACCGTGCTGTTCCGGAACCAAAAGAGGTTTTATGAATGGTTTTAATTTGTCGCAAACAATTTTTTCGAATACTTTTGGAATAGAACTTAGAATGGAAATAGGTCGATAATTTTTAGCGTCTGATTTGTCGCCGGACTTAAATACTGGAGTGATGAAGCTATATTTCCATTGGTCAGGAAAAACACCGCTCTCTAGGGACATTTTAAAAGGCATATGGAGCGGTTTGGCCAAAGCATAGACACAGTCAACTAAAAATCTGGGAGATATACCATCAGGACCCGGTCCCTTATTTATGTCAAGTTTAGACACATAGTCAAACACCTCCCCCAGGGAGATCTCAACAGAGGAGAATGATCCACCACTATCCCCACCATCCTCAAGCCCAGGCTCACCATCGTCAGTATCCGACCTATAAACACCCTGAAAATGAGACTTAAAAATTTCCACAATAGTCTGTCCATCCGTCCCTGTTAGCTCGTCTAGATTTATTAAGGTAGGGGTGGACTTGCCCCCCTTTTTACTGTTAATGAAATTCCAAAATTGTTTGGTGTTATGCTTTAAATTTGTCTCAATATTTTGAACATACTGCAAGTAGCAGTTGCTCTTTAAGATATTGGATTGGGTTCTTAACTCCGAAAACTTCTGATAAGTTTCCCACCGACGGTTTTTTTTGTATTTTTTGTGACACAACTTCTTTTTTAAGATAAGATCTTTAAGTTCATCAGAAAACCACTTCGGGAACTTCGGATTTTTGGAACGAACCACAGGGACATACAGACTAATACCAGCATACAAAATTTCATCGAAGGCAGACTTTGCAGTGTTTACATCCGCAATACCACCCAAGACATATTCCCAGTCCACTGAGTGATAATAATTATTTAACATATTATAGTCCGCACGCTTAAAGTCATAGAAACTGAAATCATAGTGCAAACGCTCAGGATAGTCATTAAGCAGCACATCAACCACAAGGGAAGGATGGTGCCGGTCGCAGGGCAGCAGACTCTCCAGTGCCACCGGAACAGATGTTCTACTGTCTCGTGTTACCACCAAATCCAATTTCACACCATTCGCATTACTAATTTCGTTCACTTGGAATAACTGATTATAAGAGAAACAGTCACTAAGTAGTCTCACAACGTCCCCACCATGGCCAGTGGCTGAACTTCCAAAACTGTCACTAGTCCATTCTACATGAGGCAAGTTATAGTCACCTAGGACACATACATTATCGCTGGTATACTTTTGACATACATACATACATACATACAATTTGACATACAGGTAGTTTTCGGGACGTAGAATACGATAAAAAAGGTTTTCTGCTCTAAAGCCTACAAAATCGAAAATAAAATGGAAATTTCGGTTTTTTGCAAATATCTCTGAAAATAAAAAAGATATCGAAAAACTAATAACACCACGTTAAAGAACGGAAAATTTTACAAAAAACATATGCATAGATTTTTTTTTAGTTTTACCGTAATTAAAAAAAATATTTTAAAATAAAATGGCTGGTTTAATCCCTATGGGAATCTTAATTAATTATTAAACTAACGTTTCTGTATACCGTCAAATATTTTGAAATTGGCTATTAAGGGGTTCCTCGGGGTGCTGATTAAGAATCCGATGACAGATTTGAAAAATTGAAAATGGCGGAACCAATATGACGGCCAAAGCGTACATCATTCATTTAATCTCCTCGAGTAATTCAGAATGGATGTTTAAATGAAATATAAATACTTTATACTGAAAGCTTAGACTTTTATCTTTTATTTCTCATCTTTAAATATTTTTTTTTATTGTAAGTTTAAGTCATATGAATATCTAGCCGTCCCCGCGGCTCCGCTCGCGTGGACTTGATTTACTATTGTCGCCACTACTTATTACTTATGTAAAAAGTAATAAAATATATCTTATAACCTGACCAGAGAGCCTATGTATGGATTTAACAAAAAAACACGTAAATCGGATAAGTGGTTCTCGAATGATAAGCGCAGTAATGGACAGACAGACAGAGAGAAGTTGCGCTTTATATGTATTATATAGATTATTATTATATAACCTGGCCAAAGAACATATATATGAATTAAAAAAAAAACCTAAGTAAATCGGATAAGTGGTTCTCGAGTGATAAGCGCACTAACGGACAGACAGACAGACGGACAGACAGAGAGACGTTGCATTTTATATATATTATAGAAGATTATGAATAACCTGGCCAGAGAAAAAATGTATGAATTAAAAAAAAAACATGTATATCCGCTCTTAAGTCAAAAGCGCACTAATGGCAGACAGACAGAAAGATGTTGCATTTTATATATATTATATTCTTTGCTACATGATATTGTCCCATATTTATCATTTAGGCAGTGTATTGCAAGAGAACGCGCTAGCGGCGACTTGATTCAGTATTATCGTCACTGCTTATTCCTTATGTTACCTAAAGTAATAAAATACAGCCTATAACCTGGCCAGAGAACATATGTTTGTTTAAAAAAAAAAGCACGTAAATCGGATAAGTGGTTCTCGAGTGATAAGCGCACTAACGGACAGACAAACAGAGAGACGTTGCATTTTATATATATTATAGTATATATATTATATTGTTTGCTGGATGATATTGTTCCATATTTAATTGTTTAGGCAGTGTATTGGAAGAGAACGCGCTAGCGGCAAACTTTTTTTCCGACTTGATTCACTGCTTATTCCTTATGTTACCTAACATAATAAAATACATCCTATAACCTGGCCAGAGAACATACGTTTGTTTAAATAAAAAGCACGTAAATCGGATAAGTGGTTCTCAAGAGACGTTGCATTTTATATATATTAGAGATTAGAGATAATAAGCAAAAAATACGTTTATCATGAGCAATTTTTTAAGAAAAAGAGAAAATTTTTAATGATTTTCTAATATTAAGTATACTTTTAACTAAAAAAAGAAAAAAAATTGTCCGACTTTTTTTGACCATTTCGTACTGCTTTGAATAAAATTACCGGCAGCGCGCTACAGCCAATATGGATATTTTTAATTATTCTTATATTGAAACTTAAGGTATAATAATGATATATGCCAAAGGATTTTTTTTTCAATACTATGTTTTATTAAATATTTGTAATTTACTGTATGCGTGTTAAAATCATGCAAACAAAAACTTCGTTTTAAGTTTTACAAATTATAAAGCAACAAAAATAAAAACCATTGGTATTATCGGAAAGCTGAAAGTCTCCTCTTCAAAAACCTATCTTTTAATGTTCTTTTTACACTCTGAAAACAAATAATGTGGATTAACCTTCGAGAGGTGCGCGTATACTTTTAAATTAATCACTACCTATCACCTATCTATTTTTAATAAATTCTCACGCTAATAAAAAAATCTATATACTATATTTTTTTGTAAAAATTTTCTTTTCTTTTCTTTCATGTAGCGCTTTTTTTTCGTTTTCTTTTTTATTTTTCGAAATATTACCCAAAAACCGAATCATTGACTTCATTTTGGATTTTGTGGGCTTAGCGTATACCCAACTTTAGTAAACTTCTTTTATCGTACTCTATGTCCAAAAAAAACTATCTGTGTGCCAAAATGCAGCCTGTTAACATTTAATGAGAGCTAAAAATCCCTGCCGACTGGGCTAATTTATTAATTTTGTTCTAGTGAATCTCAAAAACGATTTGTATATTTTTGCAAAAAGATACGAAGCCAAATATTAACAAATGTCAATTTTACAATACATAAAAAAGGCTACATTAACATTTAATGAGAGCTGAAAATCCCTGGCGACTGGGCAAATTTATTAATTTTGTTCTCGTGAATTTCAAAACGATTTGTATATTTTTGCAAAAATATACGAAGCCAAATATTAACAAATGTCAATTTTACAATACATAAAAAAGGCCACATTATGAACAAAATTTTTAAACGGTAACGAGACTGGAGATGTGAAATTTAAAAAAAAAATCGACAATTTATTAAAACAAAGCTAAAATTACGAATTAGTTAGGAAGATTCTTTCAATTATTTATGTTTTACAGTTATTTTTGTTCCAAATAATACAGTCCAAATAACTACTCTTTTTTTGTATTTAATTATGTAAACATCTTATCTTAATTATAATTATAAACACAATTAAGGCTAGCATCGACGCATATAAATTATGTTAATTACAATTTATTAGTCAAATTAAATTGGTCTAACCGAAAATAATAATAAAACAAACACCAAAAGAAACAATTATGTACATAAATTAATATTACTTAGAGTAGAACTTACGAGTGATGCATGGATGAAAATAATTAATTAGGTTCAATTCCGTAAAAGCCAAGATAATTTAATTTAGTGCTGAATATTTAAACAAAATAATAAACAAGAATAGCTCATACTTAATGTTATAATATTGTGCCGAAAGGCTCACATACAGATAAACTTACCGAAATAAAAAACTATGGTTTTTGAGATCTAAATACTCCAAAACGAGAAGAAAGTAAACTCAACAAATATTTTGTAACCGAACATAGAACAATTATATTTATTGGGGCTTGAGTTTGTGTAAATAGGAAGTGTAAGACCTATTGAATTTATGTACCCTAAATTTTGAATAGTACAACACATCCCTATCTGCACAACTTTTGTAGATGTAGTTTTCATTAATACAGAAGAAGAGCTAACTTATAGCATAGTCGCCAGGTGTTTTGACCTCTCATTAAATATTAACAAGCTGCATTTTAAGACACACGTAGTTTTTTGGACGTAAAATACGATAAAAAAAAAGTTTGCTAAAGTTTAATGTACGCTAAGTCCACAAAATCCAAAATAAAATCAAAAATTTGATATCTCGAAAAATAAAAAAGAGATCGAAAAATTAATAGCATTATGTGAAAAAGCGGGAAATTTTACAAAAAAATAGTATATAGATTTTTTTTCCAGATTAAAATTAACAGGTTAATTTGAAAGTCTTCGCGCACCGCCCGAAGTTTAATTGATATTACTTGTTTTCAGAGTGCAAAAAAATATATTAAAAGATAGCTTTTTGAAGAAGAGGCTTTTAGCTTTCCGATGATACTACAGTTTTTATTTTTGTTGCTTTATGATTTATAAAACTTAAAACGAAATTTTTGTTAGCATGATTTTTACAATAAATTACAAATATTTAATAAAATATAGTATTGAAAAAAAATTTCGTTGCGCATATATCATTATTATGCCTTAAGTTTCAATATAAAAATAATTAAAAACACCTACATTGTGTGTATTATTTAAAAATTGGGTTTAAAATATGAAAATTTGCCTGCTATAGTGCGCGGCGCGCGGCGCGCAATTTTACGTACAAAGCAGTACGAAATGGACAAGAAAAGTCGGACAATTTTTTTTTAGTTACACTTAAAAGCATACTTGATATTAAAATACCATTAACTTGAAAAAACTCTCTCATTTTTTGTAATTTTGCTCTTGAAAAATGTTCATGTTGAACGTATTTTTTGCTTATTATTAATTACACAACTTAAACTTAAAACAAAAAAAATATATTTAAAGGTCAGAAATAAAAGATTAAAGTTTAATCTTTAAGTATAAAGTTTTGATATTTCACTTAAACATCCAGGTACAAAGAAAACCGTTACTGAAAACATAAAAATTCTCAATTAGTCCAAAAAATTAAATGAATTACGTACTTTCTGGCCGTCATATTGGATTCGCCATTTTAAACTTTGAAAATTTGTCATCGGATTCTTAATCAGTATCCTGAGAAACTCCTTAATAGCCAATTTCAAAACAGTTAACGGTATACAGAAACGTTAATTTAATCATAAATTAGATTGGAAGCTCGATTCCCACACAACAGACGGTTAAACCAGCCATTTTATTTTAAATAATTTTTTTAAATTACGGTAAAACTAAGAAAAATCTATTTTAAAAATAAAAACTTTTTACTTTAATAACAGACATATTCTTGATAAGGGTTACCGTATGTTACCATTCAAGTAAGAACAAATTTTCAGTTTTGATGATACTTTTACCTACCTTCTTTATCCTTTACTAACACAGCTAAAACTCTTAAATCGGTTATTGTAATCAATTTTTTATTCAAAGAATAGCGCGGGAAAATAAAATTTTTTTGGATGATTTCTACAGGCAGAAGTGATTGGAGAAACAAATATGAGCTGCTGTTAGATCGACGTCATTAATTTATTAAGAAAATGAAAGACAACCAGTACCAGTCTTTAGGTAGCATTAAAAGAAGTTTGTCAGTATCTCGTATCTGCAAATTTTGACAAATAAATGATTAATTTTGGATGGTTGTAGCTTCTACTTGATGGAAATTCATTATAAATATATAATGAAAGACTGTTTTTGTCAATTTCCACTGGTTTTTTTAAATTTCGATGACGCGTTTCGCTGTCGATGCAGATCTACATTTTACACTGTCAAGTTAGGTTTAATGTTCACAATTTTATAAAATTTCTTAATTATAATATTACACCTAATTAAATTACATTGACAGTATTAGAAAACCCACACAGATTTGGAATTAGGAGAATAAATTCAATAATGGTGAATTGTTTAAATCTACCTGGTCGTTGAGTAAAGTACCTGTAGTCCTTAATCGATTTATTCGCATTGTCTCTAAAAGGTTTAGTTTTAAACCTTTTTGTTGGGTATGTAAAATTTTGAAATTCTTGTTAAACGTGTGATTTTCTGTCAAAAGATGATTAGCATATGTAAGTTGAATTAGACTTTCTATGGATGATGACATATGCTAATCATCTTTTAACAGAAAATCACACGTTTAACAAGAATTTCAAAATTTTACATAACTAACAAAAAGGTTTAAAACTAAACCTTTTAGAGACAATGCAAATAAATCGATTAAGGACTACAGGTACTTTACTGAACGACCAGGTAGATTTAAACAATTCACCATTATTGAATTTATTCTCCTAATTCCATGTCTGCGTGAGTTTTCCAATACTATCAATGTAATTTAATTAGATATAATATTATAATTAAGAAATTATATAAAATTGTGAACATTAAACCTAACTTGACAGTGTAAAATGTAGATCTGAAGAAGCTGCATCGACAGCAAAACGCGTCATCGCAATTTAAATAAACCAGTGGAAATTGACTAAAAACATTCTTTTATTATATATAAATAAATGATTTATTGATGTTTTAAGTTGCTGATTGCAAATTAGCGATTGAAGATCCCAGTTTTTGATAAAAAAGCTGGAATATTCGGAACTACACGTTTCAAGATTGGATATGAAGGTTTAGAAATTGCAAACAAGTGTCTGCTCGCAGGATCTCTGATTTAGCGCATTGCGACTTCTTTTTGTTCAAACGCTTGTCCAAAGATCTCAAGGGCCGAAAATTTCTTTGTTATTTGACTCGTAAATAAAAGTTGTTTTTTTTTTTTAAATCGGACAAAACAACTTAAAATATGCTAAACTTAATCTGTTAGTGCAGGCAGTAGTACAAAAATAACTTTTCTGTAAGTTCTATGAGTTCTCGTTCTTAATTAGGTTGATAATTTGAAAAACTTTTTCGTACTCTCCGGACAAGTCAATAAATTAAGTAAATTACATATTTTTCTTTCAATTTGCGTAGTAATATAAAATCAAAGCACCAAAATCTGCTTTTTGTTCGTTATAGCCTAGTAAAGTAGTGCTTTTTTTAAAAGAATGGCATTTTAGATATTTTTTGGTTTTTCCCAGTACCTTGCAGATTTTTCTTTAGTATAGTATGAAGTTTATAGTAGCTACCTGCAAGAATTTCTTTTCGAAATATTTGTACAAATAATAAAAAATTCAATAATAAAACCCCTAAAACTCGTAAACAGAGCACTCAAGAGGAAATACTATAGATATATATACTAATAAATATGTAGCTTAAAAGAAAAAATTATTATTAAAAAAATATAAGCTTCTAGAGAAATAGACGCAATGCCCTGATGTTTACTGGTATTGAATAAATTAATACTGATTATGTTTTATTTAATATTTCAACAAAAATATCCAGTTTTCTTCAAAATTATAAGTTTTCTCAATAAACAGTCTCCAGTCATTATTTCAGATGCAAAAAAGACATTTTTTTAAGAAGTTCTCAGTTTTCTCGATACTTTGGAAATAATGCAGGTTTATTTTTACGTTTCCCTTTATTAATTAAAAGTACTTTATAGTGAGATGTGAAGCGGCAACTAATCACGAATAACACGTATATACAAAAATAATGCTCTGTCTTTTAAGTGAGACACGTGTTTTCTTAAGTACTTTTTTATGCTGAATCCAAAAAATCATAAAGAAAGACATTCACCGTGAGGTTTTTTTCAGAAAACACATTTAAAGTTGCCAGAACAAAATAAATTCTAATAAATAATGTAAAACTGTATAATTAGTAAAACTATGGAATAAAACTATTATTTCGGACATCTTTAAATGTTCTGAATCTACATTTATCATAAAAACTTATAAATATTAGATTTTAGGGTTCATGTTTAACAAAAAACACGAATACACCACCTTTAACGTAGCAAAATGTTTAAAATAAATATGTGCAACCGCTAAATTAAAAAAATTGTCTTTAATTCGTATTAATATTGAACAAAACTATTATTTCATTGCATTTATTTACTAAAAACATTTTACTAACCACACAGCACCCTGGTGAGTGTTAAAAGCGAGTTTCTTGTTGAAACTGAACATAAAAATTTCTTTTTTTTTATGTCAAGTCAGGAGTAAGAACTCCAAAAAACACTGGAAATTATAGTTTTGTTCAATACTAATAAAAATTAAAAACAATTTTTTAATTTAGCGGTTGCACGCATTTACTTTAAACAGCTTTTGGTACGTAGCTTAGTTAAAGGTGGTGTATGCGTGTTTTGTGTTAAACATGAACTCTAAAATCTAATATCTTTAAGTTTTTATGATAAATGTAGATTCAGAACATTTAAAGATGTCCGAAATAATAGCTTTTTTCCATAATTTTAACGATTATACAGTTTTATATTATTTATTAAAATGTATTTTTTTCAATTGAATAGTTTTTCTGGTAACTTTAAGAGTGTTTTCTGAAAAAAACCTCATAGTGGATGTCTTTTTTCATGATTTTTTTTGGATGTAGCATAAAAAAATACTTAAAAAAATACGTGTCTTACTTAAAAGACAGACATGTTTTTTTGTATACCTATGTAATTCTGTAAAAGTTGATTTCCGAAATGATTATACCAATGATAAAAAATATATAAATTTTAAAATGTCCGAAACTTGTTAACGGAACACTATTTGTATATAAACTATTAAAAATCTAGCTAAACTATACTACTAAATAATGACATTTGCACATTTTAAAAACAGATTATCGTTAAAAAATTCTAAGTAGATATTCGTAATCACGAAAAGGTTTCCTTTATTAATTAAAAGTACTTTATAGTGAGATGTAAAGCGGCAACTAATCACGAATAACACATCTATACAAAAATAATTCTCTGTCTTTTAAGTGAGACTGTTAGTGCATTCAGTAGTACAAAAATAACTTTTCTGTAAGTTCTATGAGTTCTTGTTCTTAATTAGGTTGATAATTTGAAAAACTTATTCGTACTCTCCGACACGTCAATAAATTAAGTAAATTACATATTTTTTTTTCAATTTGCGTAGTAATATAAAATCAAAGCACCAAAATCTGCTTTTTGTTCGTTATAGTCTAGTAAAGTAGTGCTTTTTTTAAAAGAATGGCGTTTTAGATATTTTTTGGTTTTTCTCAGTACCATGCAGATTTTTCTATAGTATAGTATGAAGTTTATAGTAGCTACCTGCAAGAATTTCTTTTCGAAATTTTTGTACAAATAATAAAAAATCCAATAATAAAACCCCTAAAACTCGTAAACAGAGCACTCAAGAGGAAATACTATAGATATATACTAATAAATATGTAGCTTAAAAGAAAATAACCAGTCAAGTGCAAGTTAAACTTGCACAATTAGTGTTCCGTACGTTGATTGCTTTTAAAGTAAAAAAAAATTGTTACAGAGGTATAAAAATGATCAGTGACTTCACAAAATACACCCTAAATGAGTTTTCAACAAAGTTTGTTTCCAATCTTTACTGAAATCTGATGATCTTGAAATTTTTGTTTTTTTTATATACCATATAAATTATTAAAGGTAATGCACTCGTGATAATTTTCGTTCAATCTACTCTCCCTGGAGAATATTCCAGAATTTTTTCGAAATTTTTTGATAAGTACTTTTCGAGATAAGGCCCGGGACAGCGATTTTTTTGCGAATTTTTAAAAATAATACTAAGAAAAGTGCGCGCAAGTATAATATTATATATATTTTTTACTCGTGTTTTCACAAGATTTCAATTGACACCACACTCAATGACCTAGTAAAAAAAATTTTTTTTCACTTCCGACTTCACCCCCCAGAACTAACCCCTTAAGTCAAAATTTAATTCTCAAAACTACATGGCTCTGATAAGGCCATCAATTCCTATATTATTACCAAATTTCAGCTTTCTATGTCAAATAGTT
This sequence comes from Pachyrhynchus sulphureomaculatus, assembly GCA_019049505.1. Lineage (NCBI taxonomy): Eukaryota > Metazoa > Arthropoda > Insecta > Coleoptera > Curculionidae > Pachyrhynchus > Pachyrhynchus sulphureomaculatus. Next base: position 218,867,757 of record CM032449.1, read on the forward strand.
TCGGAGAAAATCGGATGTGACAGACAGACAGACAGACAGACAGACACCGAAGTGATCTTATAAGTGTTCCGTACGGAACACTAAAAATTAAGCTTCTACAGAAATAGACGCAATGCCCTGATGTTTACTGGTATTGAATAAATTAATACTGATTATGTTTAATTTGATATTTCAACAAAAATATTCAGTTCTCTTCAAAATTATAAGTTTTCTCAATAAACAGTCTCCAGTCATTATTTCAGATGCAAAAAAGACATTTTTTGAAGAAGTTCTTAGTTTTCTCGATACCTTGGAAATAATGCAGGTTTATTTTTTACGTTTCCCTTTATTAATTAAAAGTACTTTATAGTGAGATGTAAAACGGCAACTAATCACGAATAACACATGTATACAAAAATAATTCTCTGTCTTTTAAGTGAGACACGTGTTTTCTTAACTACTTTTTTATGCTGATTCCAAAAAATCATAAAGAAAGACATTCACCGTGAGGTTTTTTTTCAGAAAACACACTCAAAGTTGCCAGAACAAAATAAATTCTAATAAATAATGTAAAACTGTATAATTATTAAAATTATGGAATAAAACTATTATTTCGGAAATCTTTAAATGTTCTGAATCTACATTTGTCATAAAAAACTTAGAAATATTAAATTTTAGGGTTCATGTTTAACAAAAAACACGTATACACCACCTTTAACGTAGCAAAATGTTTAAAATAAATATGTGCAACCGCTAAATTAAAAAATTGTCTTTAATTCGTATTAATATTGAACAAAACTATTATTTCATTGCATTTATTTACTAAAAACATTTTACTAACCACACAGCACCCTGGTAAGTGTTAAAAGCGAGTTTCTTGTTGAAACTGAACATAAAAATTTCCTTTTTTATGTCAAGTCAGAAGTAAGAACTCCAAAAAACACTGGAAATTATAGTTTTGTTTAATATTAATAAAAATTAAAAACATTTTTTTAATTTAGCGGCTGCACGCATTTACTATAAACAGCATTTTGGTAAGTAGCTTAGTTAAAGTTGGTGGATGCATGTTTTTTTGTCAAACATAAACACTAAAACCTAATATTTTTAAGTTTTTAAGATAAATGTAGATTCATTCAACATTTAAAGATGTCTGAAATAATAGTTTTACTCCATAATTTTAATGATTATCCAGTTTTACATTGTTTATTAAATGTATCTTTCCAATGTAATAGTTTTCTGGTAACTTTAGTGTATTTTTTGTAAAAGCCTCAAGGGGGATGTCTTTTCTTATGATTTTTTTGAATTCAGCATAAAAAAATGCTTAAGAAAACACATGTTTCACTTAAAAGACAGAGATTTTTTTGTATACCTATGAAATCCTATAAAAGTTTATTTCTGAAATGATTATACCAATGATAAAAAATATATAAATTTTAAAACGTCTAAAATTCGTTAACAGAACACTATTTGCATATAAACTACTAAAAATCTAGCCAAACTATACTACTAAATAATGACTTTTGCACATTTTAAAAACAGATTATCGTTAAAAGATTCTAAGTAGATATTCGTAATCACGAAAAGGTATAAAGAATTTTTTCAGGAGCAACAGACACAATACACCGAGGCCGACTAATATCAAATCAATCAACACCAATATTAATCATGTAGAATTTCACACTATCGCCGAAATATGAAAGATCAAGTGGGAGATAATTGCAATTGTTATACATTTTGTCACTCGGGCGTGACATTATCATCTTTTCACACTTGATTAGACACCTGATTTACTATAAAAGCAGTCCTAAGGCCTTTCAAAAGCATCAATTTTTGCAGTTTGGTCGGTAGAACAACAACAATTAACAAAATCATCATGAAGGTCTTGGTGAGTTTGTTAAATGAAGTGATAATTTTCGTGATTTTGTGATATATAAAGTGATTTTTTACTATAAATGGGCTTGGGTATTTGAAAAAATACAACAGTGCTGAATAGCACGAGGTTTTCTAAATTTTAAAACCCTTCACAGTATTTTTTTAAATTAAAAACTAGTGATTATTTATCAAAAACAACATCCCACAGCACGAAATCATTTAAAAATAAAGTTTACATTATTAAATTTTAGAAAATTTTAAAGAAAAACTTTTCGCGTTATAAACTTAAAGGGATCTCGGTTAAATAATCGAAGGGGTACAGACTAATGAGTTCGTTCATAAATACGTCTCTTTACTTTCGTTTTTATCTATATTTTTGTATCTTTTAGGCCGTAGTCGTCTTAGCCGCTGTCGCTACCCTCAGCGCCGCTCGTCCAGGTGGACATGGACATGGTAAGCTTCAACAATTATTTTACCGAATACAAAAATATTTTATCCCAGATTTTAATTCCAAATTTGAGTGAAACCTCCATTCTTTTTTAACATTATTAGTTCAACCGATGTAGGAAACGTAATAAATGCGATCATTTCAGCCGCATAATATCAAAACTCGTTCTTCTCGTGAACTTCAGATTAAATCAATATTTTGAAAAAGAACTAAAAAGTTGCTAAAACTGGAATTAATTCCTAAGAACTCTTTGAAAAATATAGTTTTCTAAGACAGATTTGAATTCAAAAATTACTAAGTATATGTATTAACTTTGCAATATCGAATAGTTTAATTCCTAATAGTAATTCAATAACTAATAATAATAGTAATAAATTAAGCAATAAATGTTTGGAATTTTTATAATACTTTCAACCAATTTCACTCATATCTTACCTTATTCAGTCTTCTCTAATTTTAAACCAAAACTTACAATTTTGGTTATATTCAACTTTTCAAAAGGACTACACCATCGCCATCGAAAATAAGAAATAAGTTGACAAATGTAAAGACTGAATTTCTCAGTCAATACAGCAAAAATGTTCATTCATATACTTTCCCGCAAAGCCTAGAGTCCAGAACATAATACGTAGACTGAAGAGTTTTTGGTCTAGCTACTTAAAACACATTTTTTCTTGCAAAATACTAATTTATTCATCAATTTGGTCTCCTTCAAGAGCGAGACAATTAGTCCAACGCTTTTCTAATATTTCTATACCTTCCTTGGAGAAGGATTTGTCTTTGCCTTTAAAATAGGTCTCGGTTTAACTTTGGAGCCAAATCTCGTTCCCGCAAGCATTCTTTTAAGGTCTGCGAATAGATTAAAGTCGCTAGGGGCCTCGATGAAAATTATTTCAGGCGCATCACAAAATACAGAGGCCAAAACCTTGCCAGCCGACTGTTATGTTGGTCGCTTCAGGAGGCTTTCAACAGCTGATGTCCACTAAGCTGACTGCCGATTGGATTCCGGTGTATAGTGGTGGATCCACGTTTCATCCATTGTCACACGTTGTTGTTTTTGGTCCATTGTGAGCAAACGCGGTACTCATTTCGAACAGAGCTTTCTCATGCCCAAATGTTCATGCAAAATATGACCAATACGTCTTTTATTATTTCTGGGGTGTCAGCTATCTCACGCAATTTCACTTTACGGTCATCCAAAACAATTTTGTTGATTTTTTTTATATATTCCTGTGTAATCACCTCATTTGGGCGTCCAGAGCGTTCAGCACCATTTGTATCTGTACGACCGCGTTTAAATTCAGCATATCAGTAAATCATGAGTGATTTTCCAGGGACAGAGTCCTCGTAACACTTATTAAGCCATTGCTTTGCTCGAATGATATTTTTTCCCATCAAAAAACAGTGCTTAATCAACACACGAAATTCGATTCTTTCTATTGTTTTGAAAATATCAAAAGTAGCGTCACTAAAACCACTGTAACTTGTAAACTAATTTTCGAAATGTTATGAAATTTTGACACGTATCGTTTCAAGGTTGGTACTTCCTAAAAATCGTATGGATTTTTTGAAAAGAGCGACATCTATGTGCCAGACCAAAAACTTTTCAGTCTACGAGTTACATTACGACATGATTGTCGGCCTATGGCCACCAAACCTAAACTTTACTTATTGTTTTAGGTTGTCACGGTCACGGAGGAAATGGTGGAGGATCCGGCGGAGCCTTCTGCGGTGGTGGAATTGGTGGTGGATTCGGAGGTGCCGGTGGTGCTGGCTTCGGTGGAGGCAGTAACGGAGGTGGCTTCTACGGAAGTGAAGCCGCTGGCAATTCCTACGTCCAAGGTCCAGTTGCCGGAACAAAGACTCTTGCTGGACCAGCCGAAGGAGGTAATGACATCCAAGGACCTTCTCATGGACCAACCAATCTCGCCGGACCCCATCAAGGACCTGCTGCCATCAGAGGACCTAGCCAAGGTAAGAATTTATAGTGTATTAAGACAATAATAAATAAATATAATTTCAAAATGAAATTATTAAAAGAACATCAGCTTTCACTTCAATAAAGTCATTTTTGGATTATTCAGCAGCTTCTAAAATAGTAAAAAATTTCTTGCATTCGCTCTCGGTGCAGGTGCCAGTGGGTTTTGAACTTACGATCTCCAGATTTGCCCTCTTCTGTTGAGCGATAGAGCTCAGAAGGGTGAATCGAGAGATCGGATGTTTACCATATATACTTTCATTATATTATAGGAACCGCCAGCGTCGTTGGACCACAAACTGGAGGAGCTCACATCGTAGGAGCTGCTAATGCTGACATCGTCTACTCAGCCGGATATGCTACAAGTTCCGGAGATGCTGGTGGTGCCGGTGGACACGGAGGAAGTTCTGGTGGGTTATATCGTTTCTGTTATTTCCCATAATTAAAAGAGACTTCTAAGATAAAAATGAAAGTTATACGAACGAATCGTTCTAGATTTATATCTTTTTAAAAAATCGAACTATGCGATTGGAAAGTCATAATTTTTTAACCGAAACACTTTTATAAATCGTTACGTCTCACGAGTTTTATAAATGTAAAACTGATATTTGGCCTAATATTTGTGTTGTGAATTACAAAGGGCTTGAAGGCCTTTACAACTTTTGAGTATTATGCTGTGTGGATAAAAAAGTAATGTAAAGTGTAACTTTGAGGAGGTAGTCAAAAATTTCCGAATATTTTTGCCATTAACTATTACTACTCAATTTTTACATTATTTCTTGGTTCACGCCATATAATATTACAAAGTTTTTTTAATTTCTGGATACTTCATAATAGGATATCTGAATAAACTATGAGTTTTCTAAGATATATCTTCAACTACGTCATAGTAATCGTTTACGTCAATAAATAGACCATCATTTTCTTGGGTTTCTCCCATATAAACGTAAATTATCACTATGATGTAACTGTAGATGATTCCTAGAAAATACATGCCCGTTCTTAAGCTAAAAGACCACTGTATCTCCTCTTTTACTTTTATTTTATTTTAAATATCCAACATTTCTGCTCTTTGGGTATCATCAGTATATTATCTGTTCATTTCAGCTCATGGATCAGTTCACGTTCATGGACATGGACACGGACATCATTAATAGGTGTGTCATCCATCTTTCATTTTGTAGAAACAGACTAAACAAACAAAACTTGCATTCACCATATACAAACAACATCACCACTTGAGATGATAAGAGAAATATTTTTAATTAATTAATAATTTAATGTGGAGGTTTTTTTAAGTAAAATTGTTGTTGTAAGTCCAATCACCTAATACTTATTTGTTAGTTTTCTCTTTATTTTTAAATAAAAAGTAGTTCTCTTCCACTACATTTTCGTTCCATAATATTCCAGTTTTCAGTATCATATTTAGCTGATAGTTTAGTTTAGTTATTATTAAAATTTGATTGAAATCTAATACTTACTCTACCAAACCATATCATACCCACTGGCATAACTACTAACAGTACTAATTTTAAAAAAATATGTACGTTTTTGTCTAACATCTAATATATTTTCGTTTTTTAGGTCCATCATCGGCATCATCGAATACGATGGGGGAGTGCTTAAAGGACCCGAAACCGTACCTGTAGTCATCAAAGGTTCATCCGGCAAAATTGTAGCTGAGGGACTTTATGCACCCCCCCGTTCATGGCTACTACTAAAACCTAACCGACCATAGGCAAGCAAATTGTTCATTATTATGACTTATTCTTACTTTGTTACTCATTCCTAGTAACCTATTATCTAAGATCGTCACACAATTATATTTTTTCATCATTAGTTCTTCATTTTTCATGTTTCGTGCTCAAAAAACTTCGTTTGTAGGCTCCAGCTGTTACAACGCTTGTGCAGTTCAAACTGAGCGTTTTTTTGAGCATTACCTGTGATTCTTTTATTATTTACAAACTTGGTGTTATTTAAGATAAGTTCCTTTTTATATTTTTTACTTACTTGTACAAATAAAGATTTTGTTAATAAACGACCATTAAAAATTATTTTGGTATTTTATTTCATTAAATTTTATATATCTTTTTACATTAGAATACATATTATTTTGTTAGAACTCTAAAAATACAATATAAAATGTAAAATATATTTAAAATTTACTCGTATAATGACATAATAATATATCTCTAGTAGCGATCTTCTTGGTAGCGACAATGATATCAAAGAGATAAAATAAGAAATAAACTCATTTTCAGAATCAGAAAGAGAAACTGTGTTAAAAAAGCCTAAAAATAATAATGTTTCAACTAACTTATAAGTTAAATAATGCTTGCTGGTTCATAATATTGTCCAGAATTAAACCAATTTTTGATTAAAATCACAAAAAAATCTATAAACGGCTTTACCCAGTGCCTCCATAGTAAACATACAGTTCTCAAATAAATACTGAATTTGACTTTTTCAAATAAAAAATAACTTAATCCAAAACTCGATATTTTAAACAACAGGCATTTTATGGTGAAACATAAATCACAATAAAAAGTAAAACTGAAAGTGTTTTAAATATATTTAAAACTAAAAAGTATCATTTCCTTTGCATACTGTTCTGGTAAAATTGAAAATAATGAGTGTTTTCAGTTTACTCGACTTCAAAAAACCTTAAAGCACGATACATTTAAAGTAACTCCTGCATATAATCATATACCAGCATTTTTTTATTTACAATATAAAATGTAAAATATATTTATAATTTACTCGTATAATCACATAATAACATATCTCTAGTAGCGATCTTCTTGGTAGCGACAATGATATCAAAGAGATAAAATAACAAATAAACTCATTTTCAGAATCAGAAAGAGAAACTGTGCTGAAAAAAGCTTAAAAATAATAATTGTTTAACTACTTATAAGTAAATAATGCTTGCTGGTTCATAATATTCTCCAGAATTAAACCAATTTTGGTTATAATCACAAAAAAATCTATAAACGGCTTTAGCCAGTACCTCCATAGTAAACACACAGTTCTGAAATAAATACTGAATCTAACTTTCTCACAATTAAAAAAATAACTTAATCCAAAACTCGATATTAAACAACAGGCATTTTATGGTGAAACATAAATCACAATAAAAAGTAAGACTGAAAATGTTTTAAATATATTTAAAACTGAAAAGTGAAAAATTAAAAATAATGAGTTTTCAGTTTCCTCGACTTCAAAAACCTTCAAGCACGATATGCTTTAAAGGAACTTCTGCATAAAACCATATACCAGAATTTTTTTGTTTCAACGGCTTAAGGAAAGCATTCGACAGAGCCAGGTCGAAAGATATATTAGAATTAACAAAGGACCCTAATTCCATACCCAATACCACAAACTCAATCACGGTATCACAACAAAAATAAGAAGTAATACCGAATTAACAAAGGAAATAAATATAAAAGTAGGAATAAGACAGGGAGATAGTTTAAGCCCGTTATTATTCTGCATAATAATGGACAAAATCATTGAGGAAGTAAAACTAGTCAACGATGGACACGAACTAGGAGATAAACAAATAAAGATACTGGGATATACAGATGATATTGTTCTAATATCACAATCGTAACGCGGCCTGCAAGGACTGCTCTATAAATTCAAACAAGTAGCAAAAAGGTACAACATGAAAGACAATGCCGACAAAACAAAATGCATCACAATAGCTAAAGAACCAGTAAGGTGTAAATTAGAAATAAATGGGAAATTAATAGAGCAAGTAATGAAATTCCCATATCTTGGAGTACTAATTACTAGCTACGGAGACATAACAGAAGAAGTGACACAACAAAACAAATAAAGCTGCAGCAATAAGAGGGGCCCTCAGAGATGTAGTTTGGAAAAACAAAGATATAAGTGTAAAAGCAAAAACAAGAATATATAGAACTTGCGTTAGACCCATACTAGCTTATAGCATAGAAACACGGGCAGACACAAACAAAATCAAACAGCTACTATGAACAAATGAAATGAAAATACTGAAAGCATATAATCATATACCAGCATTTTTTTATTTACAATATAAAATGTAAAATATATTTATAATTTACTCGTATAATCACATAATAACATATCTCTAGTAGCGATCTTCTTGGGATGCGACAATGATATCAAAGAGATAAAATAACAAATAAAACTCATTTTCAGAATCAGAAAGAGAAATGTGCTGAAAAAAAGCTTAAAAATAATAATTGTTTAACTACTTATAAGTAAATAATGCTTGCTGGTTCATAATATTCTCCAGAATTAAACCAATTTTGGTTATAATCACAAAAAAAATCTATAAACGGCTTTATCCAGTACCTCCATAGTAAACACACAGTTCTGAAATAAATACTGAATCTAACTTTCTCACAATAAAAAAAATAACTTAATCCAAAACTCGATATTAAACAACAGGCATTTTATGGTGAAACATAAATCACAATTAAAAAGTAAGACTGAAAATGTTTTAAGACACAGACACAAACAAAATCAAACAGCTACTATGAACAAATGAAATGAAAATACTGGAAAGCAATAACAGAAAAAGTTTATTAGACGGAGTGAGTAACAACACCATAAGAGAACAATGCAAGGTAGAAGATATAGTCAGATGGGGAAGAAAGAGGAAAAAGAGAGTGGCGCGTAAACATGTACAAAGGATGGACGATACGAGAATGATAAAAATATGTATAAACAAAAAACCACATGAAACAAGACCAAAAGGACCACCACCAAAGAGGCGTTGGAGAGACAGCTGGACATCGGAATCATAAGAGGCTTAATAACAAAGTAGAACAGGTCTGTGACCTACTCAGAAGAGGAAGTAAAGTAGGTAAGTGCTGCATAGAATCGTGCTTAAAATGTGTTCATCATTCTAGGAAATATAAACAAAACTATACCTCTGCTGAAACTATACTAAATTGGACCGTTTTGGCTCAAAACGAGCAAGAAATGCTTAAGCTTTTGGCGCAGCAAGTTCGCAATCGGCCCCACGTCTAAATAGAACCAAATGCCGTTTGATGATGGTTGGTGGATCTTCAACAATACCATTGCCACTGCAACTTAACAAGGATATAGAGACAAGATCTAGCGTTATTTATCCCGGCACAAAAATTACGAACATAAAATGATCCGAGCGAGAAATAAAGCGAGGGATTGGGATGGCGAAGGAAACTTTCGGTAGACTAGGTAAAAATCTGGAGAGACCAGACCACAATATCCGGAAAGTTATTAAAACACGATTTTTCAAAGAACTATATTCCTATTGCAACATATGAGTCGGAATCCTGGATACTGAATGTAGCATGCCACAGGAGAATAGAAGCGTTCGGAATGATTTGTTAGCGTAGGATGAAGAATCTGAATATACGGGATCATGAGTGGATGCTTCCAACGATTCAAAGACAGATTCTAAAATTCTTCAGTCATGTAATATGAAAGAATGGTATGGAGAAGATAACGATCCAAGGAAAATTAGACGGTGAAAAGAACAAGAGTTAGATCTTCTGTATGATTTATAGACCAAAGATTAAGGACCTCACAAACATGTCAGTTGCAGCAGTCATGAGAACGATAGAAGGTAGAGTAGCCATGGAGAAGAGTGATATTTTTTTTTATGGATCTAGCACACGTGCTGCAGGGAAGTCTATAAAAGCGTTACAGAAGCGACATGTGTGCGGAAAAAAGCGATTCACGTGTTCTTGAATCGCTGTAAATTGTACTCGGTGGGAATCACAGTCCTGGGCAAATTATTCCCAAAGGGATGATGTTCTCCATATAAAAGACTGGTTGAAAGGCATGTGTACAAGGAAGAGCAACAGCTGAACCTCATACGGATGTGTATTTTTTAACATGCACCGCTCATGGGACGAATTAAGTGAACACTTTTCATGAAAATACTTGTAGAGAATTATGCTGAGTGGATAAAAGGTAATGTAAAAGTGTTAACTTTGAGGTTGGTAGTCAAAAAATTTCCAAATATTTTTGCCATTACTACTAGTACTCAATTTTTACATTATTTTTTGGGGTTCACGCCATATAATATTCCAAAATTTTTTTAACTTCTGGATACTTCATAATAGGATATCTGAATAAACTATGAAGTTTTTCTAAGATATATCTTCAACTACATCATAGTAATCGTTTACGTCAATAAATAGACCATCATTTTATTGGGTTTCTCCCAGTATAAACGTAAATTATCACTATGATGTAACTGCAGATGATTCCTAGAAAATACATGCCTGTTCTTAGGTTAAAAGACCACTGTATCTCCTTTTTTTACTTTTATTTTTATTTTTAAATATTCCAACATTTCTGCTCTTTGGGTATCATCAGTATATTATCTGTTCATTTCAGCTCATGGATCAATTCACGTTCATGGACATGGACACGGACACGGACATCATTAATAGGTGTGTCCATCCATCTTTCATTTGTGTAGAAACAGACTAAACAAACAAAACTTGCATTCACCATATACAAACAACATCACCACTTGAGATGACAAGAGAAATATTTTTAATTAATTAATAATTTACTGCGGAAGTTTTTTTTAAGTAAAATTTTAATGTCGTAAGTCCAATCATCTAATACTTATTTGTTAGTTTATAGATTTTTCATTTTTTCTTTATTTTTAAATAAAAACTAGTTCTCTTCCACTACATTTTCGTTCCATAATATTCCAGTTCTCAGTATCATATTTAGCTGATAGTTTAGTTTAGTTATTATTAAAATTTGATTGAAATCTAATACTTACTCTACCAAACCATATCATACCCACTGGCATAACTACTAACAGTACTAATTTTAAAAAAAATATGTACGTTTTTGTCTAAAATCTAATATATTTTCGTTTTTCTAGGTACATCATCGGGCATCATTCGAATACGATGGGGAGTGCTTAAAGGACCCGAAACCGTACCTGTAGTTATCAAAGGTTCATCCGCAAAATTGTAGCTGAGGGACTTTATGCACCCCCCGTTCATGGCTACTACTAAAACCTAACCGACCATAGGCAAGCAAATTGTTCATTATTATGACTCATTCTTACTTTGTTACTCATTCCTAGTAACCTATTATCTAAGATCGTCACACAATTATATTTTTTCATCATTAGTTCTTCATTTTTCATGTTTCGTGCTCAAAAAACTTCGTTTGTAGGCTCCAGCTGTTACAACGCTTGTGCAGTTCAAACTGAGCGTTTTTTGAGCATTACCTATGATTTTTTATTATTTGCAAACTTGGTGTTATTTAAGATAAGTTCCTTTTTATATTTTTTACTTACTTGTACAAATAAAGATTTTGTTAATAAACGACCATTAAAAATTATTTTGGTATTTTATTTCATTAAATTTTGTATATCTTTTTTGCATTAGAATAGAATACATATTATTTTGTTAGAACTCTAAAAATACATATAAAATGTAAAATATTATTTATAATTTACTCGTATAATGACATAATAACATATCTCTAGTAGCGATCTTCTTGTAGCGACAATGATATCAAAGAGATAAAATAGAGAATTAAAGTCATTTTTAGAATCAGAAAGAGAAACTGTGTTGAAAAAAGCTTAAAAATAATAATTGTTCAACTACTTATATGTAAATAATGCTTGCTGGTTCATAATATTCTCCAGAATTAAACCAATTTTGATTAAAATCACAAAAAAAAAAATTATTATAAACGGCTTTACCCAGTACCTCCGTAGTAAACACACAGTTCTGAAATAAATACTGAATTTAACTTTCTCACAATAAAAAATAACTTCCAAAACTCGATATTTTATGGTGAAACATAAATCACAATGAAAAGTATGACTGAAATGTTTTAAATATATTTAAAACTGAAAAGTGAAAATTAAAAATAATGAGTTTTTTCAGTTTCCTCGACTTCAAGTAATACCGAATTAACAAAGGAAATAAATATAAAAGTAGGAATAAGACAGGGAGATAGTTTAAGCCCGTTATTTATTCTGCATAATAAGGGACAAAATCATTGAGGAAGTAAAACTAGTCAACAATGGATACGAACTAGGGGATAAACAAATAAAAGATACTGGGATATACAGATGATATTGTTCTAATATCACAATCGTAACACGGTCTACAAGGACTGCTCTATAAATTCAAACAAGTAGCAGAAAGATACAACATAAAAGTCAATACCGACAAAACAAAATGCATCACAATAGCTAAAGAACCAATAAGCTGTAAATTAGAAATAAGTGGGAAATTAATAGAGCAAGTAATGAAATTCCCATATCTTGGAGTACTAATTACTAGCTACGGAGACATAACAGAAGAAGAGAGACAACAAACAAATAAAGCAGCGGCAATATACAGGGGCCCCTCAGAGATGTAGTTTGGAAAAACAAAGATCTAAGTGTAGAAGCAAAAACAAGAATATATAGAACTTGCGTTAAACGCATACTGGCTTTTTTTATAGTATAGAAACACGAGCAGACACAAACAAAACCAAACAGCTACTACGAACAAATGAAATGAAAATACTGAAAGCAATAACAGAAAAAAGTTTAATTAGACAGAGTGAGTAACAACACCATAAGAGAACAATGCAAGGTCGAAGATATAGTCAGATGGGGAAGAAAGAGAAGAAGAGAGTGGCGTGAACATGTTCAAAGGATGGACGATACGAGAATGATAAAAATATGTATAAACAAAAAAACCACATGAAACAAGACCAAAAGGACCACCACCAAAGAGATGGAGAGACAGCTGGACATTGGAATCACAACAGGGCTTAATAACGAAGTAGAACAGGTCTGTGTGAGGCAGTAAGTAGGTAAGTGCTGCATAGAATCATGCTTAAAATGTGTTCATCATTCTAGGAAATATAAACAAAACTATACCTCTGCTCAAACCATACTAAATTGGACCGTTTTGGTCAAAACGAGCAAGAAATGCTTAAGCTTCTGGAGCAGCAAAGTTCGCAATCGGCCCTACGTCTAAATAGAACCAAATGCCGTTTGATGATGGTTGGTAGATCTTCAACAATACCATTGCCACTGCAACTTATCAGGGGATGTAGAGACAAGAACTAGGGTTATTTATCCCGGCACAAAAAATACAAGCATAAAATGATCCGAGCGAGAAAAAAGCCATAGATTGGGATGGCGAAGGGAATCGTTGGACAGACTGTTTAAAATCTAGAGAGACTACAATATCTGGAAAGTTACTAAAACAAGATTTTTCAAAGAACTAATATTTCTCTTACGACATGTAGGTCGGAATCGTGAATGCAGCATGCCGCAGAAGAATAGAAGTGTTCGAAATGATTTGCTAGCGTAAGATGAAGAATCTAAATATATGGGATCATGAAAGGCTGCTTCCAATGATTCAAAGACAGATTCAGTCATGTAATACGAAAGAATGGTATGGAGAAGGAAAAAGTAGACCGTGAAAGAACAAGAGTTAGATCTCCTGTAGGATTTACAGACCAAATTAAGGACTTCACAAACATGTCGGTTGCAGCAGTCATGAGAACGATAGAAGATGAGAAGAGTGACACATGACCTGTCTCACACACTTTTCCTTAAGCGATATTACTCAAAAACTCCATAATATGATTAATTCAAAGAACTTTGGAAATCATGTGCATAAATAATCTTTTTTTAGTTCTGTTATAAAACGTCGCTTTAAAAAAATCAAACAGTCAATATCTCAGAAATTCTTGATATAGAAAATATTATATCAAAGTTAATTAATAACCCAGGAATTTTTAATCTATAATCTGCCTCTTTTAAATGTAGTACTATACTAAAAGTCTTTTCCCTAATTGAACCTGACTTCAAAGATATATGGTAATATGGTTTATGAGATACATTCACACACACACACACACATACATTAGTTAGTACGTTAGTGCGCCTATCACTGAAGAACCACTTATCCGATTTACGTACTTTTTTTTTTAAAAAACATACATACGTTCTCTGGCCAGGTTATAGGCTATATTTTTATTACGATAGGTAGCATAAGGAATGAGCAGTGACGTAAAATAGTGAATGATGTCGGAAATAAGTTTGCCGCTAGCGCGTGCCTCTGCAATACACAGCCTAAACCATTAAATATGGAACAATATTATGTAGCAAAGAATATCTGTAATGTATAATCTATAATATATATAAAATGCAATGTCTCTCTGTCTGTCTGTCCATTAGTGCGTTTATCACGCGGGAACCACTTATCCGATTTACCTGTCTTTTTTTTAAATTCATACATATATTCTTTGGCCAGGTTATATAATAATAATAATAATCTATATCTATAATATATATAAAATGCAATGTTTTGTCTGTCTGTCTGTCTGTCCGTTAATGCGCTTATCCCTCGAGAACTACTTATCCGATTTACGTGATTTTTTAAATTCATACATATGTTCTCTGACCAGGTTATAGTCATATATATATATATATATATATATATATATATATATATATATATATATATATATATATATATTCATATATATATAATATATATATATATTATATACATCTATAATATATATAATATGCAACGTATCTCTGTCTGTCTGTCTGTCCGTTAGTGCGCTTATCAATGGAGAACCACTTATCCGATTTTCGTACTTTCTTTTAAAAAACATACATATGTTCTCCGGCCAGGTTATAGGCTATATTTTATTACGATAGGTAGCATAAGGAATGAGCAGTGACAATAATAGTAAATGAAGTCGGACAAAGTTTGCCGCTAGCGCGTTCTCTTGCAATACACAGTCCAAACCATTAAATATGGAACAATATTATGTAGCAGAGAATATCTATAATATATATAAAATGCAATGTCTCTCTGTCCGTCTGTTTGTCTGTCTGTCCGTCCATCCGTTAGTGTGCTTATCACTGGAGAACCACTTATCCGATTTACGTGCTTTTTTTAAACATACGTATGTTCTCTGGCCAGGTTATAGGATATATTTTATTCGGTGACATAAGGAATAAGCAGTGACGCTAATAGTGAATCAAGTCGGAGAAAAGTTTGCCGCTAGCGCGTTCTCTTGCGATACACTCCCTAAAGCATTAAATATGGAACAATATCATGTAGCAAAGAATACAATATATATAAAATGCAACGTCTCTCTGTCTGTCAGTCTGTCCGTTAGTGCGCTTATCACTCGAGAACCACTTATCCGATTTACGTGTTTTTATAAATTTATACATATGTTCTATATAATTCGATATAAGCCTAGATAATGGGAACTAAGGTGGAGATAATGGGAGATAAGGACAAATAATGGAAGATAAGCAGAAATAATGGGAGATAGGAGAGAATAAGTCGAGATAAGCCTAGATAATTGGAAATAAGGTGAGATAATGGGAGATAAGGAGAAACAATGGGAGATAAGGAGAAATAATGGGAGATGAGCAGAAATAAACCTAGATAATGGAAATTATGTAGAGATAATGGGAAATAAGGAGAAATATTGGGAGATAAGGAGAAATAATGGCAGATATTTTATTACATTGGGTAACATAAGGAATAAGCAGTGACGATAGTAGTGAATCAAGTCCACGCGAGCGGAGCCGCGGGCCCGGCTAGTATATATATATATATATATATATATATATATATATATATAATATATATATATATATTATATATACAATGGAAAAAGTGCCCAAACAAAATATAGTTTACCAATTTTTAGAATTTTTTCGTTGTTAATTCAGGATTCGAAAATTAAAAAAAAAAACAATATTTTGTCGTTTTGCAGTTATAACCGCGATCACCAATATGGCTTTCGTAAACACAGATCAACAGGAGATCTTCCGACTTATGTGACACATGTTTGGAATAACGCAATTGAATACTTTGGAGAATCTCGAGCGGTTGCTCTTGACATATTCAAGGCCTTCGACCGTGTTTGGCACGATGGACTGTTGGCTAAGCTACGCTCTTGTGGTATGTTTGAAAAGTTCTGTTTGTGGCTCTCGTGTTTCCTAAGAGATCGTTCAATCAACGCCGGTGTGCTCCAAAGCTCCATACTGTTTCCTCTCTTTCTCAATTTACATTAACGATCTGCTGAAAAAGACCAGCAATCCAACTTACAGCTTTGCAGACGACAGTATGCTTATCTCTCTTCATTCACTTTGAATGCTCAGACATCGGGCTGCTCAGGCGAATATCCGCAGACAGCAGGAGAGGTCGTTCAACTTAACAAAGACCTGGAAGAAATTCTATCTTGGGGTGACAGTAACCAAGTGGAATTTAACGCTACAAAAACCCAGGCGGCAGTTTTTTCTAAAATAGTTAACGTTGCTGAACCCGACGTAGTTATGTCGGGGGCACACTCCCATTCCCCTAGCATCGACGCTCAATTTGTTGGGCGTTAGTTTGGGAGCAAATATG
Source organism: Pachyrhynchus sulphureomaculatus (assembly GCA_019049505.1). Lineage (NCBI taxonomy): Eukaryota > Metazoa > Arthropoda > Insecta > Coleoptera > Curculionidae > Pachyrhynchus > Pachyrhynchus sulphureomaculatus. The sequence goes on from CM032449.1 coordinate 218,884,450, forward strand.
TCCTGGCATGAACATGTTGCAGGCATAGCAAGGAGAGCTTCTAAAAAGTTAGGAATATTATTTCGAACCAGAAAGCTTTACACTCCACAACAACTGTTAATTCTTTACAAAGCTCAAATTCGACCAACTATGGAATACTGCTCCCATGTTTGGGGCTCCGCTTCCAAACATACACTGTATTTGTTGGATTCTGTTCAGAGAAAGAGCTGTTTGTCTGACTGGAGACCCGGAACTGACCGGCGGCCTTGATTCGCTGGAACATCGTAGAACGGTTGAGGACTTGAGTCTGTTCTACAAGTATTTTCATGGAAAGTGTTCGAAGGATGTAGCCCGCTTAATTCCTCCTAAAGCGGTGCATGTTAGAAATACGCGTCGCGTGGTGTTTCACATCCGTATGAGGTTCAGCTTGTTACTCCGCGTACAATACTTTTCAAGCAGTCTTTTATATGGAGAATATCATCCC